>OX424575.1:104067168-104409668 GCA_949152435.1 Gastracanthus pulcherrimus | reverse complement strand
CCTGAAGCCGAACTGTCTCTCTGACAGGCCTCCATGTGCCCCTACTGCTCCTGTAAAACGTGCCTTTCGGAGTTTTTCGAGGAGCTTCCCCGCCGTATCTAGCATACACAGCCGCCTGTATGAGCTCGGTGAGCTAGGGTCTCCCTTGCCCTTGCTGAGAAGTACCAATCGCTGCATTTTCCACCTTCTGGGGAACAATCCCGCCATCAGGCATTTGTTGTACATGTCCAGGAGCAGCTGTGGACAAACACGTACTGCCACTTTTAGTGCCTCTGTTGGTATCCCATCCGGGCCTGGTGACGAAATAATTCGAAATAATAAGAATTATATGCTTTGAATGATCAGTATCATTTAGAAGTATTACATTCCCTCCAAGAACTCACAAATTTCTTGATGTAAAAAGGATAGAAAACTTACTTTCGACGTTTCTATTACTTTAATTCAAACTGTTACAGCATCTGCTCTTTTTCATTGATTATTCAAATTTCTTTAACGATTTTGCGTTATAAATTTAATGTATCGCTTAGCTAGCAAAAAACTAATAATACCATTCGATTCAGCGACTCAAAATACACAAAAATATATGTTATTGAAAACAAAGTTGACTGATTATGGTCGTCACGAGCCAAATAATTGTCTTGTCTTCACTTATTTTGAGAATTTTAGATGTTTTTCGCTTGTAGGATTTTTTTAATTCCTGTTTGTGCAGAGTTTTTGCATCATATAGAACCCATTTTCACCGGGGGAAAAAGTCCCCTAAGAAAAAAAAAATTACGACCGCCCTAATGGTCACTCGCCGTGTAGTCCTCCAGGACCGTCCTACCTTCGATTCTTCGTACCAGTGTCTCTGATGCCAAGCTGATATCAACGATGGATCCTTTGCACCCTGGTCGCCGAAAAGTGGGCGTGTTTCCCTTGTTTAAGACTGTTAGTCCAAGTCTGGCGGACATTTCCATTATTTGTCTACCTTTTACGTCCGTTTCTGGCATCCCCCATTCAATGGCCTTGGCGTTGAGACCCCCTTCTTACCCAGAAGTATCCATCACCTGCCCCTTAGCCCTCTATCGGCACCTTCGCAGGATTTACCACCCATATCGCTGCTGTCTCCAGGTTATCCGAGAACCAATTCTGATTTTCGGGGTTTTTGTATTCCTCACTTATAATAAACAGATCGGCTTGTTTCTGCTTCTGTATGTAAGGAAGAAGATCGTCTGCCAGTCTGCTTCTATGCATATTTCCGTGTATTATCTTAATTGACATTTTGTCGCTTTTGTATTTTATTCTCCATTGCCTTCTGGAACACTTTACATTTATGTGTCATATTGTTTAGCGACAGGTAAATTGTGCGAAACTTGTAAATTTGGCGACCGTACATATTGTGATTTATAATAAAGCCTAGGTACTTAAAGAGTGAGATTTGTGTAATTATTATATGAGTATATATATATTCCTGATTTTCCACTTCACGGAACTTCCTCTGGGGAAAGGGACTCGTGCAGGGCTAGCCGCGCTTTACCTGGCGCCCATTATATAAATATATAGATAAATTCGGTAAAGTGCTGAGCAAACAGTTATAAATAAATTAGAGTAACGAAATACCACGTTACAAATGACGTTCCAACGGGGGCTTAGTGAAACAGGAAAATCAGGAAAAATAGCGACAGAATAAATTAATTAAGTAGTTAGTTCGGGAAAAGTCGGAAAATTTTTTTTACACAGTACCCGAGAAAGCGAAAGTACAGCGACTTACAGTGTTTTTTTGTGTTGTATTAAAATTTAAACAAAGTGGAAAAATTATTTTTTTGTGTATTAGAAGTTTATAAATTGGACTTTGAAATTTTTTCACTTGGGTTAATGGGATATAAATTGAACTCTGAAAATTTTTCGATTTGAGAATTTTCCGAAAATTTTTTTGGATATTTTTGATAATTTTCCGTAATTTTTTTTTGAAAATTTTTTGATTTTGAAAATTTTCCGGAAATTTTTTTGGATATTTTTGATAATTTTCCGAATTTTTTTTTGAAAATTTTTTGATTTTCAAAATTTTCCGGAAAATTTTTTGAGTATTTTTGAGAATTTTCCGTAATTTTTTTTTGAAAATTTCTTGATTTTGAAAATTTTCCGGAAATTTTTTTGGGTATTTTTGATAATTTTCCAAAATTTTTTTTTGAAAATTTTCCGGAAATTTTTTTGGGTATTTTTGAGAATTTTCCGAAATTTTTTTTGAAAATTTTTTTGATTTTGAGTATTTTCCGAAATTTTTTTGGATATATTTGAGAATTTTCCAAGATTTTTTTTGAAAATTTATTGATTTTGAGAATTTTCCGAAATTTTTTTGGATATTTTTGAGAATTTTTCAAGATTTTTTTTGAAAACTTTTTTGATTTCGAGAATTTTTTTTTAAATATTTCGATTTGAAAGTTTTTCGAGAATTATATTTTGACAATTTTCCAAATTTTTTTTTGAGTGATTATTGTAATTTTCTTTGAAAATTTTCCGACATTTTCTTTTTGGAAGTTTCTTGTTGAGAAAATTTTTTTTTGATTTAACAGGGTTTTTTTTTGTTTTTTCTTGAAAATTTTTCGAATTTTTTTGGAGCGATTCTTGATTGAGGGTTATCACGGTTTTTTTGGGGTGTGTAGTAAAGGAATTTTTCGTTTCAATTGGGACCTCTCGTATGATTCTTTTTGAGTATTGAAATTTTTCTTTGGTTATTTGAGGAAGATTGTGGTGATATGCAAAGAATATAGCGAAATACTAGTGTAAGCGGAAGACTGCGGCGACGCACTGAGTATAATAGCGATAAATAAAGAAGGTGTGAAAAATAGGAGACAAATTCAGAAAATTTTTGTTTTGGGGATTTAGTGAAATTTGAGTTAATGAGTTAGAGTGAAAGATGAATTAATTGTGTGTAATTATTCTGGATTTCGACCTTTTCTTCAAACCTCCTCAACGAATTTTTAAAGTAGTAGAGTAGGAGTCACACCACCGTATAGGGAAAATTTATTTTGCGAACACCTCCACAAAATATTATTTGCTGTGCTACTACCCCCAAATCGATTAGTAAGAACGATTTATAATTTGGTTAAGAGTAAAATTTTTCTAACAACTGCTGGAAATTGGGTATAAAAATACAACAACTAAAGTTGTTATTATAACTACTGTGTCAAAGGAAAAATTGATTATTACACATATTTATATTTATTTAATTGTATTGGGAATTATTTAATGAAAATTGATTGCGACCCAGAAAAAACCTCAGATTATTACTCCAGATATGAACAAGAAAAGAATACCAAGAATTACTGAAGACTCAATAGCGACTTTATTAGATTCGCGTCAGGGTATTTCAGCAGCTACTCAAGAATTGGGCAAATAAAATACGAGTAGGCATTTTCAGCTACAGGAACCGATAAAGAAGACTTCAAGAAAAGAAGCTATTTTCTTTGTTTTATCCTTTTGTCCCTTTAGCAAAAGTAAACATACGGTAATCTCCAGAGTAACATATATATGTATATATATATATATATATATATATATATATATATATATATATATATATATATATATATATATATATATATATATATATATATAAATATACATATAATTATTATAAATATACATATAATTATTATAAATATACATATAATTATTATAAATATACATATAATTATTATAAATCATTATAAAAATTGAAAATTAGTGACACAGTAGTTAGGCAGGAAAATTGTCCCGTAAAAGAGTTAAGACTGATTCCTTTATTCACGACCTCTCCATTCACGTGCACCAGGTACTGCAAGTTAAATCCCCGTCTTTGAGAAGATTTGGGCCGGCCCTCCCGACATAGCGAATATTGCAGTAACTGTAGAGTGTAACTAGCGACCAAACTGCTGTTTTTGTTTCCTTGGTGTAGGAGTAAAAAGTACAAAATAAACACAAGACAAGCAGCAAAGAAGGATCCGTGCATACTCCAGCGAATGGCAGTATCAACTAGAATAAATGGGATGGACCCGAGCGAATTAATAATAATTCTAGATCAGATGGGACTTAGCGTATCTGGGACAACAGCCCAACTCAGAGACAGACTCCTGCGGGCAAGCATAAGGACAGTGGAACCAGGTGCAGCAGTAAATTGGGATACAGTATTGGACGAGATACCATGGGATAAAGTACCGGCAACATCGGCGGCCATAATGCGAGAGGAATCGTTTGAACAAATACCTGAGAAGAAGAAAAGAGGTAGGAAGTCTAAGACAGCGACCAAAGAAGTAGAGTTGCAAAGCAAAGAAACGGAGTATAGCCAAGAAGAGGGACAGGCAATCACAGAGCAGATTCAAGAAGTCACAACACAACAACAAGCGACCGATACACCAGTAGTTACGCTAGAAACAATAAGCAAAGCGACCACCACTCTCACTATGACGACACCAGCTCGTACACGGGGTCCAACGGATAGCTTCGCGATGCAGATGGTGTCTGCAAACACACGACCAAGAGTGCAAACAGGGTTTCCACCGCAACTCTTAGCGATGAGCAGTCATACACAGTTGGCATATACTCCGGGACTAATGAAGATGATACCAACCGGCTGCCAATGGAGGCTGCCAGAGCCACTTTTCCATTATACAGGAAATCATCCATCACCGGATTCCAGTACGGGAACTCCCGCAGAGATTCGGAGTCCTAAGGTGAACACCGTTCGTAGGCCAACAGACCAGCAAACCGAATCATCAAAACAGAGAAGAGGAGAGCGAAAGCGACCGTCATCGAGTAGCTCGGAAAGTAGCGTACCAGACCGAAGATCAGTAAAGAAGAGAGATAGCCGTAAAGTGATAACCCGTAGACAAATGAGTTCGAGTAATAGTACCACAAGTAGCGACTGTAATACAACGTCATCAGACTCAGATAGCGACTAGCGATTCGGAATATGAAGATAAGAAGATGAAACAAAAAAATAGAAAATGGCATTCGAATGCCGACATAGCGGGCAAGAATGTTAAAATATTGCAGAGCTGGAACCTAAAGTTCAATGGGGAAGATAAGGAGCCAGAGGAAATTTTGGACCGGCTGCAGGATTGCAAAGCAAGCCTATCCATGAACGACCGGGAGCTATTGAATGGGTTACCATCGATATTTTCAAAAAATGCTAGCAGATGGTATCGATCGAAGCGACCGGACCTAAAATCATGGAAAGACTTTAAAAAAGCGTTCAGAAGGCTGTATTTGGGTCACAGAGATGAAGAAGACACGATGGCGGACTTGCCAAAACCGATCAATGGCAAATGGAGAAAAGATTGACAATTATATATCCTGCGTGGAATACATTGTCGACCACTTTAAGCGACCCCCATTCAGGAAAACAATAGTAAAACAGGCCTATAAGGGCTTGAGGAAAGACTATCGACACTTCATGTGCGGGGAAAGAAATTAAGACGCTCAAGGATGTAGAGGAACTAGGCAGAATTTTGGAAAAAGAGAAAGAACTAGACGACCACTTTGAAGAGCCTCCACCAAAGGAGAAGATGAGCATACCAGGTGCAGCATACTCTGGGACGCCCTCAGTCCGTAATGTAGCGGCAGCCTACGAGAACTTGAACCCAGAAAGCGACACTAGCGACAGCACATCAGCGATAACCAATCCAGCGAAAAAGAGAAATAGCAATAGAAAAGCGAAGAAAAAACAAAAACAAATAAATGCGGTAGCCACTGTCAAGGAGAATAAAAGGCCTGAGGCCAACGTACAAGCGACCCCAGTACAGCCAGCGTCGCACAACACGACCGCAACAATGACGCACAGCACACCGTTGAATCCGCTGCGACTGAAATTTGTGCCCGCTTGGCAATGGTCTCCTCCCCAGAATGTTAACTCATTTCAGGGTGGAGGTGGTCAGGCCGAAGGATTCACCGGCCGAGGCGCCTATAATATGAGTGGAACTAGAGACCAAAGTGGGCCTCCTGCCCAAAATATACCAGTATATGGTGCATGCTATACATGCCAGACGGTAGGGCACCGAGCAAGAGAATGTCCACAAAGGACATGCTACTTATGTAGGGCTATGGGACACTATGAAAACGAATGTCTTAATAGACAGCCGGCATGGCAGTCTTCTACAAATAATCAGGCCAAGGGAAACGGGATACAGGGGAGGCAGAAGAGTCCCATACCTCCCCAGCAACCGCAAACGGGACGAAACTGGCAACAATAAAGGGAAGCCAGCATAGCGCCCAACCTACCATACAGGAGAAGAGAATAGCGACCCCAGAGAAAGCGAAAATTAGCAGCGACCAAAAGAGAAGTGGATCGATGATAGGCGAGGCAGCTAAAAGTATTAAGTCCATATTGTCAGATAGGGAGACTCACCCAGTATGGAGTAATACTTCAAACGGTGGAGAATTAAATAGGACGTCACCAATAGCGACTACAAGACCATTAAGTAGAGAGAGTAGAGAGAGCAACAAAATTCGAGAAGAGAGAGAAAAAGTAGAGAGTAGAGATAGTAGTGAGAGCAACAAAATTCGAGAAGAGAGAAAAAAAAGTAGAGAATAGAAAGAGTAGTGAGAGCAACAAAACTCGAGAAGAGAGAGGAACAGTATAGAATAGAGGGTTTCATAACAGTGGCATACAGAAATTCAGTGAAAACAGAGACAAAGTCGAAAGAAACGAAAGCGACTTAGCGACCATGAGAGAGCAGAGTGGCGATATTGGAGCAAGCAGTCAAAACAACTCTTAACAGAGTATCCAACGACACCTGCGCCATGTGACCGAAAGAGTGAAAACCTTACCGATCCTCGAAGGGTCCGACGTAACGGCGCTCAATCCAACAGCTGACGAGCAGAAGGATTTCGAGCACCTAGCCCTCGTACGAGAGGCGGTCGACCTTCTGGAAGGGTCACAAGTATCCACTCCCTCGTTGGAGGGCCCCTCCACCTCTGTTACAGACTTAGATGTTGAGGTACCCACATCTAGTCTAGGGGGGGAGAGCAGCGTACTACGTAAGCCGGAGGCCGACCAACTGGAGGTTCCGGAACCAGGCGAAGACGAATTCACAGGTATTAGCGCAGAGAACCGCATCTTCACGAAGGTAATACTAGGTGGTAGGCCATACAGAGCTCTAATTGATGGAGGAGCCACGGTCTCCCAAGTAGGACCAGCGATAGCGGTTAAGTTCAAGGACCGATTGCGACCAGCGAACTCTGTTATAAGAAGTGTGTTAGGTTGAACAAAGAAAGTATTGGGGTATCTGGACATCAACATGGAATTGAATGGACAGGACTTTACCGCCCCATGGGACGTTGATGTAAGATACGGCAGACGGATGTGGAGGACTAACGAGGGCCCGTGGAAGCAATCTTGGGACGACGAGGAAATCGAAGCGACCCCAGCATACGCCGAATGCGCCGGAATTACCGAGGCAGACGACGAGCAGCGGAAAGCCATAGAAGACCTAGTGACCAGGATATTACAACCGCCATCGGAAAATTTAGGAACGACCACACTAACCGAACATCACATAGATGTCCTCTCCGCAGCCACCATCAAACATCGGCCAAGGAGAATGTCACCCAAACTTCTGCAAGTAGAACACGAAGAGATAGAGAAGATGTTCAGGAGTGGAGTAATAGAGCGATCGGCAAGAGAATGGAGTAGCGCCCCGGTAATCATCAAGAAGCCAGATGGAGTTATAGATTTTGTATAAATTATCACGACCTCAACAAAGTTTCAGGAGCATGGATTCTATATTGGACAAATTGCGTAAAGCCAAATATTTGACCAAAATTGACCTCAAGCAGGCCTATTTTCATGTACCGATGGAGCAAAGCAGCAAGAAATTTACAGCATTTGCAGTTCCGGGGTCAGGGTTTTGGTAATTCGTAAATATGCCCTTCGGATTAACAAATGCGCCCATGAGCTTTCAACGCCTGATCGATGCTTTGTTTGGCGTCAAGTATGAACCATATGTGTTTGGATACTTGGACGACATCATTATATCGACCGAGACCTTTGAGGAACATCTCCAATGGCTGGAGCTGGTCCTCAAGAAGCTGGTCGAAGCAGGATTGGTAGTAAATCGGAAAAAGTGCGAATTCTGCTGCCCGAGAGTGACGTACTTAGGCTTCTTGCTTGATAAAGATGGATTGCGACCAGACCCAGAAAAGGCATTTCCAGTGACAGAATATCCAGCGCCGAAGACCGTTAAGCAGCTGAGACGATTTCTGGGTATGGTAGGATGGTACTCGCGATTCATTGAGAACGACTCAGAGATGAAAATTCCGTTACTGAAGTTACTAAGAGAGGGACAAGAATGGAAATGGGATAGCGACCAACAAGAGGCCTTTGAAGGTTTGAAGAAGGCGCTAACGGTAGCTCCGGTCCTAGCAAGACTTGATTTTGGCAAAACCTTCACGGTCCAGAGTGATGCAAGCGGAGTGGCGATTGGGGCGGTTTTGACACAGGCAGGGGATGATGGAGAGCACCCCATCGTATACGTGAGTAGAGTACTCACGGCAGCTGAACGAAACTATACCACGTCCGAAAGAGAATGCTTGGCGATATTATGGGTCATTACAAAGTTGCGACCATACCTTGAAGGGTAGGAATTCAAGGCCATCACCGACCATAGCGCCCTCCAATGGCTTCGTAATTTAAAGGACCCTACTGGACGACTTGCCCGTTGGGTACTTAAAATGCAACATTGGACTTCGAAGTAATCCATCGAAAGGGCACTCTGCTGAAAGTACCTGATGCGTTGTCCAGGATGTATGAAGATGGAGGGGAAATAGCTGGATTTGAAGAGATACAGGACGAGCGATACTTAGCTAGGATGGAAGAAGTACAAAGACGCCCACACCGATTCCCAGACTGGCGAATCGAAAATGGCATGTTGTACAAATTTCGTAGCGAACCCCTATTAGACCCAGTAACATCTCGAGAAGAAGGGTGGAGACTTGTCGTCCCAGTAGAATACCATGAGAGAGTGATGACTGAGAGCCACTCCATCACCTCCGCCGGACACCTGGGACTTGAGAAGACCTATGATCGAGTGGCCCGCGAATACTACTGGCAAGGCATGTACTACGATGTGCGCCACTTCGTCCAGGCTTGTCTCGAATGCCAGAATCACAAGGCCTCTCAGACGGGACCCATAGAGCTACTAGGCAAGTGAATTGTAGAGCGACCATGGGCTGTAGTGGCAGCAGATCTTATGGAATTTCCACCATGTAAGAGTCAATTCAAATACTTGGTGGTATTTCAGGATCTCTTCACGCGGTGGATCAAGCTGAAGCCGCTGAGAAAGGCTGATGACAAGTCGGTGGCTCGCGCCCTAGAGGAGTTCATCTTGTTTCGGCGGGAAACGCCAAACTACGTACTTACAGATAATGGGAAAGAGTTCAATAATAAGCACCTGACCGACACTCTGAAGGAGTGTGGAGTGACTCATGTGACCACGCCACCGTACCATCTGCAAGACAATCCAATGGAGAGAAGCAACCGAACCCTAAAGACCATGATAGCGACCTTCGTGAAACAAGACTACGGGGATTGGGATGCCCATCTTCATGAGTTCAGGCATGCAGTCAAGACTGCGATGCAAGCGACCACCAAGGTATCACCAGCCTTCTTGAATTATAGACGAAACCCAAGGCCGGTGAAGAGTTTACGAAGAGAAGTAGAGCCAAAGCGACCAATTATTAGTAGCGACCCGGAAGATTGGTTAGGTAGAGTAAGAAGACTGGATGCCCTACGCGACCTAGTAATCAGGCATATCGACTCTGCAAAAGAGCGACAAGCCAAATACTACAATCGGGGCAGGAAGGATGCGACGTTCCAGGTAGGGGACTTAGTAATTTGGGCAACCCATCACTTGTCAAATAAAGACAAGCGGTTCTTGGCTAAGTTAGCTGGCCGGTTGGACGGCCCATTTGCCATCAAAGAAGTCAAGTCTCCGCTGGTATATGTGCTAGATATGGGGGAGGATAAAAGAATACCCGTGGTGCACGTGAGGGAATTGAAGAGATATATTCCCCTAAGGGGAAAAGCCCCGTAGTAGCGACCTTCTCCTTACAAGCGACCTTGAAGTGCTTATTTATCGAGATGGACAGTAAAGGAGAACAAACTGACCACTCTAGCAACCACAACGATTAGCGACCCATCCGAGACCCGAAGCATCGGCGACCAAGGGCACAACCTTAGAACCCAATTAGCGACCGAAACATGGAGTGACGGAGGCATACCCATGTCCAGTAAGTTGTTAAAATTATTATTATTTATTTATTTATTGAATTCATTTATTAGGATCTTATAATTTCCCCTACGGTCGCGCGATCTATGAGCGCCATTTCTCTGTGGTCGGATTGGGAGTAGTAAGGTGGATGTATTAATAAATTTTTTTGTTTGTTTTCAGCCTGATTAGTTATAAGTATATATATATATATATATATATATATATATATATATATATATATATATATATATATATATATATATATATATATATTATTTCTTGCAAAGCTCTGGTGCCGAGTATTATTCGGGAATCGCGTTGATGGGATACAATAGACCAACTAGAGTCTCGTTTGATTATTGGAATGAACAGTCCACTCCTGGCGGAGTGTCCCGTTTAGGGGGGGGGGAGAGTATGTGACGTGTATTTCGCGTCCCAATGTTATTAAAACACGGGCAGTAAATTGCGACCAAATCACCCGTCACCAGAGCCGAGCATTTTATATTAATATTCGGTTTGAGGAAGCAGCTGACGTAGTTAACATCGCCGCACCTAACCCACACATATATACTGCCGGATCCATGGCATGTCACGTGGAAGCGGCATGGGTTTAGAACCCATATCGCCACAGTTCCAAGAGCGTCGCGGTACCAGCCCCCATCGTCTCCCGAGCAAGTCATTTGCCGTCCTGCTTCGATTCAAATTTCTCGAGACTCGGGTTTTCCCTGCTGCTCAGGGCAGAGAAAGCACTTATGAGCAGCGGAGCAGTCCTTTGCTTTGTGCCCACTGTCCCCGCATCGGAAGGAGAATGCGCTACGATCCGGACCTTCGCATCTGGTACCATGGTGACCATAGTCCAGGCATTTGTAACACCTGGGAGCTGTGGTTCTCCTCGGGATCCTGTAGTTTATCCATCCCACTTTTATTCGGGCCGTCCTCATTAGCGTAGTGGCAGCGGATTCTTCTACCGTCACCGTGGCCATACATTGCCCTCTCTCATTTCGCTGGGACAGCGAGGCCTTCATATACCCATCGTAGTCTGTCAGGTCTTGCTGTAGGGCTTGCTGTATCTCTTTTTGGGTGGTGCATACATCGAGATCCCTTATCTCGATGACTGCTCCGGGAACCAATTCTCCTGCGGTACACTGTTCCCCTACTGCCGAGTTAAGGGCTTGCAAGAAGGTTGCCCTAGAATCAACCGAGCTCTTTTTTAATTCGAGAAGGACTTAACCTGTTCTCGTTGACTGGATGCGCGCGACCTCCACTCCGCTTGCTTCCGGGTTGACAGATTTCCGGATATCAGCAATAATCTCAGCGTATGTCTTGCCGCCCGAGGACTTGATTATGATCGCGTCCGGCTTAACTTTCTTCTTTCGGATCTTACTTTCCCGTTGATCTTTTGGCTGCTGTTGCTGTCCCTGTCCTTGCAATAATAATAATAATAATAATAGTAGTAGTAGTAGTAGTAGTAGCAGTAGCAGTAGCAGTAGCAGTAGCAGTATCAGTAGTAGTAGTAGTAATAATAATAATAATAATAATAATAATAATAATAATAGTAAGAATAATAATAGTAATAATAATAATAATAATAATAATTTTATTTATTAATACTAATAAAGATAGTTTTTGTAATACTTAAGCGTTGTATCAGGATCAATGAGAAATATATTTTAAACAGAATCATAGGAACCTGAAAGATTAATAATATTAATAAATATATAGGTTTTATTGTAGTGCAGAAGTAAAAACAAACATTTTAAATTTTCTATACATTATTGGGTTTGGAACTACAACTATATATATAGATATACTAGCTGTGTGAAAGAATTAAAGTTGCCACCTCTCACAGTTTAAAACATCGGCCATACTCACTGCAGTAATGGAATCTTCTCTAATGTTAGCGAAGATTTTGTTATTGTTGACTCCCGGGATCCAATGGTAGGTACAAGAATATATAATTATTCAGTACATCGATTATTTCCTATTCATTTCAATGTAAAATAATACAAATATTAGAAGGTCTCTAACAGCACCATGGTAGATGAAATATATTTAGTATGCCCTGAATTTCTCATGAATTAACAGTGTAATCCCGTGGCGGAAAGGGTATCTGCCCGCAGAGTACACGGAGAGAAGTGTTCTGCTAGAAATAACGTGCCGCGCGGCAGCTGAAGAGAGCTTGACGTTCGTCACCATATGGTGGCGTACCGTACGTAAATTCGGCAGTAATCGTCGCTGGTAAAGACAATGATGCCGCGGCAAGACATTTATCGCTAGCTGTCGCTGTGATTTTCCGTCGCTGGCATCAAGTAGCGCAGCGAAGGTGCTCACTTATTACGCAGCGAAGGACGCTCACCGTATTATGCACATATCTGCGACGTATGTCACCCACAAATTCTTTAGTAATAAGAAATGGAGTTCACGCCGACGAGAGATTAACAATTCATCTTTAACAATTCATGTGGCCCTTGTCCGGAAACCTGACAAATTCCTAAAAAATAATCCATTAAGTGTTCTCTCTTTGGTTCTAATAATTAATATAAGTCTGCAATTATTATTTTGATTTTAATATTAACTTCTATTTTTGACAAACTTTACCTGACGGAGAATAAAAAATATTTAGATTAATTAAAAGATGCCTTCTATCTTTCTTCTATTTTTAAACCATGTAGTATCAAAATTTCAATTCAATGGTTAGAAAGTAATAAAAATCTTTTTTGTACATTTAACTTTTACAATTAAATAGCATGAAGCTCTAAACGAATGTTTATATCACTAATAAAGTATTATATAGCTATACATAACGTTCAGAACCATAACGGAATAAGTCAATTTTCGAAATTTAGTAAACGTCCATAGAAATGTTGAGATTGTTTGTGAATCACGTCATTATTTACCTAATTTAAACAATGCAATCTAGTATATTCAAGCAATGATATCAGTGATAAAATTCATCAAATATCACATTTTTATGTCACTAATATTGAAATGTTTGCCACAGTTTGTAAAATTTCCAAAGTGGACTTATTCCCTCTGGTAGAAAATTAGCCAGAATGGCTGGTTAGCTTATTAATTATTAATAAGCTATCAATAAGCCAAATTATAGCTAATGTCTGGCTAGAATCTGCTTAAAAGTATGCTATAAATAAGTATGTATTTTGTTTGCAGATCTATCCTATTTATATTCTGTTTTTAAAATTTATTAGTTTTTAAAAATATACATTATTGTACTTTATTGAATGTTCAATGTATACCGCCAAATTAAATATTTTTATCAACAAATGATAACTTATGAGTTTATAGAAATATGAATATGCCATACTAAAAGTATTTGAAAATTCATAATTTCCTTTTCGAAAATTAGTCAATTATAACTTAGTCATCAGAAATTTTATGATTGATGTCGAAAATAAAATTTTGTAATAAAAGTTCAGTGTGAAACTACAAATATTTGTCTAACAATTCTCCAAATTTCGTAAAAACTTGCATTACTCTATTATGATTGTTGTTTTTAAAATAACAATAATTATATGGCTACATCTATTCCATTGTTTATAACAAATTTTTTTAATAAAGGCATTTCAATCTTATTCAGGGCTTTGGTACTTTTTGTGTAAATAATGCTTTTTAAATGCTCGCGTCATTATGTAAACAAATTACCTAACCAAATTAGTACCTATTATACTTCGATTTTTATAAAACTGTTATTATTTCCATTATTAATTAATACATAAATAAATTACTTATTTTATAATATTTATATTAACTAGAATACTGAGCAGAATCTAGCTAGAAATTATCTAAGAAGCATGACGTTTTCAACTGATTTCTAACTAATTCCTTAACCAGAATTAAAGTAGATTTAGAAAATATAGCTAATATCTGGCTAGAAGCCAGCTTAGATTTCTGCCAGAGCTGTTATAGTTTTGAATGCCTCATATATCTGAAGGGGTCGCATGTACACCGAAAGAACATTAATTCATTTCGCGCGCTTTAAGAAGGCATCAATACAAATTATATTTGTGTTTCAGCCAATGAGCGCCAGCAAAATTCAAATAACCTTAAACGAATTACTATGCGTTGGGCGTACGTTGTTCTACGTGTTTTCTATATAAACTTTATTCAAATACAATTTGTAAAAAAGAAAGTAAAATATAATATTATAATTAAAAATAAGGTTCACAATTAAGATGAGTAAATTATGGTCACAACTTTGTAGCCGTTATTTAATGTATACAAAAACATGGTATTTTTGTCATATATTTATTTAAAATAGAGGTATAGTTTTTTCAAGCTATTTATGGTAGAAAATTAAAGCAGAAGGTACTAACTTTTGTTTGTTACGAGTTCTAAACTAACTGAGAATTTATTAGGTTGATATTGTCAAACTTAAATACGCAAGGAACATTTTGAATTAACCTCTGTTTTGACTGCAAAAAGGTGCAATTCATTCAATGAATTGGAATTAGGGGAGTGAAAATTGGTCAAAATTGGTACATATTCTGTTTTTTGGTTACTAATAATATATTAAAATTTTGAAATAAAATTTCGGATGTTTCAGGATTTTGGAAAATCAGTATAGACCCACCTTAAGGGAACATACTACCTTTGAACTTAAAAACGAAAGTTACTTGTATGAGTCCATAAAAATCAAACATAAAAGCTTTCTCTTTAAGAAAGCGGAATAAGCATTTTTTGGTTTTTAAGGCTACAAATAATTTAATTTAACTATAATGCCTTTTAATTAATTTGTATAATAACTTATTATACTATTAAAATAGAAATATATTTTTTAACGTAGGGTAACGGTCCATATTAGTTACCTGTCCCAAAAAGTGTTCTTTTTTTATAACAGGGCGTATAAACAACAATCTTAAAATAAATAAAAGGAATTATATTTAAAATTAAGTTATCCTGATTGTATTTATTTTAAAAATTATTCCATTTATTTATTTCAAAGTTATTGCTAACACACTTTATTTGAAAAAGGGCACACTAATAGAAACAGGCTCACTAATACGGACTATTACCCTAGCTTTGTTAAAATCTTGATAAGTATACACGGAAAAAGTCATTCAAATTAATTCTATTCGCAATTTTCTTCTATTTTTTTTATTGATTCTTTAATTGAAAGTATTTATTATTTTAAAAACTAGTTTATTAAAAATCAACAATTTCAGAATATTTCTCTTTATTTTGGCATCAACTCAACTTTATTCATTTATAAATATCATTCTAATATGCACTAACAAAATTTACGGTACAGCTAACTAAAATTAAAAGAAACTTATTTTTCTGAATAACTTTAATTATATTTATTGTAATATACGAAAAAAGTATGTATAAGTTAGTAATATAATTATAAACAGGCCCGGTAGATTTTTGTGTTAATCTTAAACCTTACACATTCAGTAAAATAGTAAAAAAAACTACAATATTCAGTAAAAATGTATTGTTAACTTTTTACTATATACATGTTAATACTAAAAGTATTAATTAATTTTTATAAGGTAGGGATGCAATAAATTTGTGCAATAAAACTTACAGTTTTAAAATTTAATTTAGTTATAAAGTATTCCTATAACAAATAATACATTTTATATTGAACTTTATAATATATGTCTAGTTGAAATATACTCCACGTTGTCTTTCTCAAAAATCAAAGTCGGAGTTTTTGTTACTAATGTTAGCTAATGTTATTAAGTTTTTGTTACATTATACGGGATAATTTTTTTCGCATTCACATCTGCATAAACGCTGATAGCAAAATAATGAGAATCGAAGCCTACTACACGGTAAGGAGTGTACTGGAAGAATATTTTATTATCCGCAACATAAATTTTATCGATTTCCCCATATTAAGAAACATTCTCAGTAATATTTGTAACAATTATCGTACCAGATTTGTAGGTTACATCATTCATCGTAATAGATTTTAAAGCAAATTTCGTTTCGTATGACGAAAAATTATAGTTTATTGTATCATCTGTAGTCTTTGCGCCAAACGTTACATAATTTATTTCATACCTAGAAAAACAGAAATGCATCAAACCAAGTTGGTGTCTATTACTAATAGTTTTTAAAATATTAATGTGATTACATGAACCTTGTAAAATAACTTTAATTTCGCGATGTTTTGATTCGTAACGTTAGATAATAATTTTTGATTGACATACCATTCTGCAAAGTTATTCTTCTATAATGAAGTAAAAGATGAAATTTTGATTTCAAATCTCCGGTATGTTTAAGATATAGTTCATGGTGCTCGGTTTCTAAAATATCTAATTGTAGAAGGTGCGATTCATTAATGATAGGCGATGTTACAATGTGGATGATTTCTTGATTTGTTTAGAGGATTTGATTATTCGTTTTTTGGTATTTTTGATTGAAAAAACTCTATTATTCTCTGCGAGTTAACTAAGAGTTCTCTAAAATAGAGTATATTTTCCATCATGAATTATTTCTCCCAGCGTTTTATACAGTTTCCAAATTTCGTTATAAATTTGTGCTTCATATCGTATTAACATACCGAAATAACGCATAAAAAAACATTTCAGACGCTGACATTCTTAATTTGTTGTTGTTTCTTAAATAATCCATACAAATTTCCGCAGGTACATTTGAAGATTCAAAATGAAAATCCATCGTTCGCAATCGATAATTAAGATAATCTAAGGTAAAACATTTATCCTCAAAAATCGGCTTTAACACTGTTTGCGACATAACCTAGTTATAAACTCCCTCAAATAAGTCATGCATTACATCAACAATTATTTTTGATAACGTGAAAATCCTTCATGAATTGTGGGTCGAGAATTTTTCAATAAATAAATCAAAGGAAAACTCTGTGATTTGAAGTTTGGATCTGTATATGTGAGTGTGTGAACCAGGAGTGCGTTGTGTATCTTCTACGGATCTCAAAACCGCGTCGTCGTGGCGAGGGCTACGCGGATTCGCCTTGCAGGCACCGCGTAAAAGGTGTACGATACACCTTGCGTCGACGTTGGGTCGGATGCACACAATTAAAATATCAGAATCGCACCCAACGAAATCGCGACGACCACGACCGTTTCTACGTTTCAACATTACCTCCCGCTCCGGCAAAGACGCCCAATTGTCCACTCGTTTTGCAAGCATGGAAGAGGGCCTTTTTCATGCACGTGTAGAGAAAAAATAAATTATATTTTGAATATATCAAATAAATTACAAAATATATGCAATGTTACAAAAATGAATTTATGTTTTTATTACAATATTAGATTATTTTTCAGAATTAATAATTCTGTAAATATAAATTATATAAATTAGAAGAATCACAGACTGTACGGTATTGATCTTAACATATAAATTATTATTGTATCAATAGAAAATTGTATGCATGTTCATCATACTACAATTTACAAATAATATATTTACAACAGTAAGACTTCAATAAATTTCCTCAATTTAGTAACATAAATAATAAAAATTGTCACATTCAACAACGAAAATAAAGAAATTTTTTTGAAGGGATCCCGTGAGCTCGATACATTCCTGGCCATGGAATTATATTGTAACAGCACGCAGGTATTAAACCGTAATAATGTTCAGGGGTAAACAGTGCACGAGTGAACAGTGCGTGACGTCTGACGGTATTTAAAATTTGTTTAATCAAGAATGCCGCCTAATCAAAATTTATCAAATATTTAAAATGGGATTTTTCAAATCATGTATTCTACATGTATATATGTAACAGAAAAAAATTCGTATTGTTGTTTGCGAAGATTTTTGTTCTACTTAATTCTAGCTCTACTGCTTTATAAGTTTTACGTGATATTCTATCTAGCAGAATTTATGTTCCATTACAATTCATACGTTACCGCGTTTTTAATGTAGGTTGCCTTGTTACATAGTGTTCTATTATACTTCGATGAGCCAAATAGACAGTATCAATTAAAAAGACAAGAATTAAATTTGTTATGAATGGATCAGGTTAATATATCTCTTAACATTAACGGAACAATTAATGTTAAAAATATAAAACAACCTTTTTTTTAAACATTGTGAATACTCATTTTTTTGAATTTCTGAATTCGAAAAATACAGGATACTTCATTACAGATTTTGTTATTTATGCATCATTCAAGATCATTCATTTCATAAAATTAGGATCACCTAATATTATCTACTTCAATATGTTGGATAAATGATGCTACAATATCGGTTATCGTAGGTTTCCAATTCTTAAAGCATCTTTCGTTTTTATCGAATATTTCATCAAACTTGGAATTAGTATAAATGCTAATGCACTTGTATACCCTAAAAAACTTGTATTACTTATTTAATACAATAGAAATAAAAGTATGCATGTATACAATTATAAATATTTTAAGGGGGCAACCCGGGGTTAAATCATAAAAAAGTGAAAGTTACTAAATATTGTAAGATTTTTTCTTACAATTTGTATATGAACAAATAAATAATACTTTTAATAAATATAATTTATTTCTGCTATACAATTATATAAGCTAAACTTGCAATAAGTAAAAATTATTTTTTTATATTAAAATTAAAGTAGTACACTATTTATTGATTTTCACTTTAATGGGGTCTAATCCCGTCCTGTCCATTTTAATTTTTTTTTCTGTTTCTATAAAATACTCTCTATCAGTATCTATCGTCACGTTTGCTTTAAAAATACCGTCTATATCTGATTAGTTAGGAATTAACTTATTTACAGAATTAGTAGCAATATTTTCTTCATCAGTCTTATTTTTACGCGGTCGCCCTGATAGTGTAGGTTTTTTACATTTACTTTTTGCATAAGAAACAATTTGCTTGGCTATTGAATCCCAATTGGTACAACAGCAACAACTTATAACGCTGCTGTCGCAAACTCCTATTCTCATTTTCTTTTTATTTTGGAAAAATAATGTGGATTTAATTTATTTTACGATGTCTCCGACAAGGTCTTAATAATTTCGTGTGAAAATGTTCTGAAACTTGGTCTGCACAGAGAATATTACAATTTAATTTGAGGATTTCGATACCAATAGTTTCGAAACTACTGGATAGCCAAGAGCTCCTGGTCTAATTGAGGTGGTTCTCATTTTCTTTTATTTTAAACTTTCATTGTACATTAAATAATTTTTAGAGTAAAAGTTTTGACTTGAAAATTTAAAACGAAATTTTAACTTGTTGTTTTCGTAAATTTTGTCTGTACATTGAATATTTCTAAAATAAAATTCCTTGATTTGAAAAATTAAACAAAATTTTCGAAATAAGTTCTTTGGCCAAGTGATGGGGTCTCAATTATTTTTTTTTAAACTTAGTCTTTTCAACAATTAATTGTGAACAATGAATTCTCTTTTCTTTTGTAAATTTATATAAAATGAGTCCTGACTCCAATTCGATCGAAGTTCAGAAAGTTAATTTAGGCTTTGAATTTGGTTTTCAAAGCAATTCTCATCTATTTCTGTTTATTTATTTAAAATTGAAGAGATTTCGGAGCAATTTTTATCTGTATTTACTCATTTTAAATAATTTCTGATTTAATTCGATATTTAAAGTTCAGAAATCTAACTTATAATCTTAACGTTTTAAGTATGTAAAATTGTTTGACCGTGAAGTATTGCTTTACTTGATTTTTGAGGCCACATTATCCTAATGCTTGTCTCTTGATCGACATCTCTTGTTAAATTCTTTCTGCATTTTAACGAAAATGAGCGAACTCGAGATGTCTGTAAATTGAATAGGTAATTAGTTAGACGTAACAAAATTATGCCTGCAATTCTCTTTGTGGCCAATATATATATAATAATAATTACTTTAAATACAAATTGCGTATCAATTATTATAACAAAATCCTTCGTATAATTACGTTCCGAACAATTTGGTGCCAGAAACCCGGAAATAGAAGACAGGATCATTTGTGTTTTGTGGGACTAAGTTATAAGGATTTTGGAAGAAGTGTTTTTAGTGACTAAATAAATAAAGTTTGCGAAAAAAGAAGCCGATCAGATTGACTCGATTTAAGAAGATTAACGCTACTAAAGCAGCGAAGTTGGTAAATCGATACAGAATCGACGCTGCTGGAGAGAAGAAATAAGTCAAATAAAGACAAAGGCGTAGCGGCAATGGCGTAGCCTCTTAAGTTTGGTGATAGCTAACCTCGTCGAAGATGCTATACGAGAACCATGGATTTTGAAATGCTGATTGAATGAACAAAATGCACATAAAAGCGTTAAGATACAAGAAATATTTATATATTTTTATTAAAATTAAATTGCACAGTGCATTTTAATGCTTTTATCGTAATTTAATATTGTATAGGAATTACGTGTATAAACGAATTCAGTCTAATTTATTTATATTTCGTTATTGATTTAGTAATTGAATATATCAGTTTTAATTTATTATTTGCTGGTCGGTTGCACTTTAACAACTTGGAAAATGTGAGAAATAAATTAAATTTTTAAAATATGGTTAAATTTTGAGAATGATAAGTAGAAAACTCTTTTTTGCATAAATTAAATATCCGTAAAAGATAATAGCAAATTATGTATACTGAAACATTTAGTATAGCAAGACTTCTTTAACAAAATCGGTTTATCGATTAGTTTGTAAAATACATTACTATTGTAAAACAAGATGGTTTAATGTCTAATACTTTTGTCAAGTATACTTTTTAGTGTACCTTTACAGCCACATTAAACGGGAATTTATTTTAAGTACGAAATGATTGAATGCCAAAGTATTTATACAGCGAAAATATTATAAATAGTAATAAATATAACAATTCTGAGTGAAGCAAAATATACGTTTATGATTCTAAAAATGGAAATCTGTTACGTATAGCCGCACGAAGTAACAAAAGTAATAACAATTATTCATATCAGAATCTTTTAAAATTGATAAGATCAGTAGATAAAATTACATTTAATTTACTATTCACAGAATAAAAGTTTTACATAAATATATGAACATAGTTTTGTAAAATTAGTAAGAACATTGCGCATTTTACAAGCTGGTTGCTAATCAAATGTGTTTTTTAATTTAATACATGGAGTTATTACTTAATAAACAATAATAGTGTTAACTTAAATAAACTCATAAGTATTTTAAGCTAATTTCAATCAAGTTTTGTCAACTACGCATTATCTGTCATAAATTATTTGTATTTGTTAGCTAACGCAAAGAAAACTGTGCCGTATTTTCTTTAAGACTGAAATAAGAGCAGCTTGGGAAATTCGTGTGTCGTCACAATGGTGCACTGTGTTACCGTATGAAAGAAATACACCGCGGCGGGAGGCAGCTGCATGACCAAATGCGCTCGAAGACGCTGCAGCCGCGTGTCGGGTGTCAATGTGTGGCGTCAAATTTTTACGAGCCAAACTATCGGGATTTCTTGAAAAGCAATTAAAACAGGCCTGTTAAAACTTTCTCACGACAAGGTTTGGAGCGCGACAATATACACTGTGTAATATAATGTAGTATTATAGTATATTTTTTTATAAAGAATTTTGGAACGTCAGTAAATGTTATTGTAGATTATGGGATTGTGACTGTTAAGCACATTTAAATTGGTTAATGTTGTTATGTTCAATCGAGTTAATTTTCAATTTAATTTTATTCAATGTAAAATTCTTACGTCGTATGAAATTTGTTTTAGAGAGGATTTATCTGAGACAAAGCTGCAATTGCAGCTTCGATGACGACCTACAGTGGCAGCGCAAGAAAGAGCACCATATTTTGCATGGAGAGAAATGCATGATTTTTGTTTCTGCAGCGTACTCACCAAGATTAACAGCATACCAGCGCAATAACAAGCGTGTTCTTAAAGAGCAGTACTGCAGCAGTGAGCGTATTAGGACGCTTTGTTTCGTCTCGTGCGATATTAAACTTGTAAATTTGTCGTAATAATTAAGCAAGGATTGTATACTGTAATAAATGTTTATAGATTATAGAAATCTTTCAGAAAAGTGTTAACAATTTAAGTTAGTATGTTAAGCGATAAAACAATGTCAGAATAGTAAATTGTATGTTACATGCAGATGATTCGAGAAATAAATGCTGTACTAATGAAATTAATTATGTTTAAAGGATTTTACAAGCAAAAGTATCTTCGAATTTTGCAGTAAATGAAAAGTTTCAGTTGCATTGTTATTTGTTTGTGATTGTTTCGTGTTTTCGTAAATGGCTGAAGACTGTTGTGTTGGTGACGACCAATACAAGTCATTAGTTTTTTTGTATGTTTAAGAAAAGTCTGATTATCATTGCTATCACAAAATAAGAAGCGAAGTGATTAATAAAATAGCGAAAGGAGAAGTGTTATAGGCAAAACGTAATATTCGAGCATAAACTTTCTAGGGATATTTGCGTAATGGTTGATTTAAACTCTGTGCAAAATTAAGTAATTTTTATCTTGAAAATTAGGAGAAATAGAAAATCCAAGTACTCTTTTATGAGCAATAGAGTAGGCTCACATGAAAAAAAAAATGTGCTAAAGAAGCATGAAGTATGTACGTAGCGCGCGTATAAGATGTAATTTGTAGCGTATGATTTATTGAATTGAAAGCATGGCGGTGGTTCCTCCGCGGCTTATTTCTCAATTCGCGCGAATATGCATGTGCAATTCGTTGGCTTCAGGCCCTTAGTTAAGGGCGCTTTATGGTCACCCTGAGGCTATAACCAACCTCATAGGGAGCTTGTCTCCGCAGTGAAGGTCACTTCAGCATGAGAAAGCCAAAAGGCTGACCTGTGGCTATCAGGCTATAGAGATAGAGGACGTGGGAAGCATCGTGCCGCATGCTTATGCTTACGCTTGTGTTTTCCGTATTATTTGGAAGTGAGGACCGCGTTTCGGGCTACTTCGTACTTCTTCTAAATAATTATAATGACTGTTAACCAGTACTACATTCCAGAGAAAAACATATATGACTTTTGCCTACAATACATGAAGAATATAAAGGTATCGGTTACAAAATTTAAGGAGTATTAAATAGATTATGTTAAGCAAATGTTAAAAATAAAATGTGAAATGAGTAAATTTGCTGTCGTCCAAGAAAGTAGAAAAAAGTTATAAAGTACATATATATGAAAATTATATATAAACATCGAAAGTTAAATTTATTTTAATTAAAAAAAAAGGTGTCTGATGCCGTTTTCCGTCACCGAGTTTTGCACGGTTTCCTCGGAGGCACAGGGCAAATGCCAGGGATTATGTGTTTTTGTGACCGTGCGAATACACAAAATGACAGGCAGCACTTTCAAATATTCGTTGTTTAGTAATACTTAAAGCAAAAATATGAAGCCAGTATAGTACAGAAAGCATTGTAGATTGTTACAACAGTATTAATAATAAATCAGCATGTATGTATTTATACTTACGGCAGCGATATTAAATATTTGTGATTACGAAATGTATATTGCGTTAAGGTTAGTTGGTAATTAGGTTCTATGTACAAATGGTCTAGCTCTTAAAGCAATTTAACGCATTGGATTATGTTCGTGTTCTGTTGGATAATTATTGGTGCCAGCACATAGCTTGAATTAGGATATAAAATAAAACATATTTTATACGAGGGGGGAATTATTACGGATAGAATTCATTAGTAATAAGAAAATGTAACTGTATAATAAGTTGCTTTGCAAAAGATCTCTAAAACGTTCTGTATAGTTCAAACGCGATAACATTCTCGAGTTTCTTATGTATATGTTTGCAGCGGTCGTCGGCACCACTCTGTCATTTCATAAGCCAAGAAATTCCCTTTATAAAATAATACAGAGGATTTCAGATCCTCGGTTCTGGTTTCGATTCGGTCGATACTGTGAGGGACATGCTCGAAATGGTCTGACCTTCCTTATTCATATGGGTCGATGGCAGGAAAGTCATAATTATCCTGACTGTTTACCCCTGTTAAATCGGTCTGTTTCAATTTTTTCGATATCCCTTGTTAAATATGTTAATGGAATATTAATTCTAGAATCCTGATTTGATAAGTTGTTTGTGGATATTTCCATTGGTTCCTTGCATTGTTTTAGGAAGCCACTGACTTTATACAGTTCTCGCTCGACTACGGCCGCTTTTGCCTCTCGCGCGGGTGACGCATGCGGTACACCGGCGATGGCCACCGATGTGCTAGTTATTTTTACGCCTTTTTGCAGCCCTTTCTCTTGGCATAAATGAGCCAATCTCTCATCCTTTCTCGCCTTACTGAGAATTAAATCGTCAATGTCAGCCACAGGCACAGGCTTATAAGGTTGATTCCGATCAGATTTCTTTTTAAGTTTTATTTTCCTTCTCTTATTGTTTGGCAACCATGGATCGTACGTAATACCCTTCTCTTATAAATAAATGTTTCAGGAAGAACACAAGTCCCGAAATATTAAAAATGATTGATAAATAAAGAAAATTTTTTAATTTAAATGGCAATTTTTTAAATTAATAATATTTACGCTCCTGACGTCACGATTTGGTTGAAATAATTTTTCTTCAATTCGTTAATCGCCCTTCCTTAATATACTTTATTATTTATACTAGAGAATCTTTACAAGCTGCTAAAAAATGTATTCTCATGGTAAATTATAAATGCTACAACCCCCTTAAAACCAATGTGTTTAGTATTCTTTAAAAAATTAATGTACATTTATGAAGCCATAAAAAAGTGCACACATGCGTATACATACATAAATACATCCATGCACTTGCACTCACTCATATGCATTAAAGAATTATGTAAAAAATAGTGTAGTATCAGAAATTTTAATAATTTTTGACAATAAAATATTCTGTTTAACTACTACGTTCCTGAATAATAAAATTTAAGGTAGTTATTCCTCAAATATGCGAGTAAAAGAAAAGCTGAAAAATAAAAATCCGAATATACATGAATTTCTTTATATGTAAAATAAGAATAGTACAAAAGTATTATTTTCATTATTTTCTGTTCTGTTGTTCTAACTTCTGTTGTTTTAATGCAATTAAAACGAAAAATATATAAATTACAAAGTAAATCTCAATTTTTGTCTCACGTAGTTATGATCAACAGTGAAATTTACGATTTTTCGATTAATATTATTTCATAACTGTATGGACCAGCTTCTAGAAATTACAATATATGCTTTATCAGGGTTTCATCTAATTTTTCCTAGATTTTCAGACATTTCTCAAGACTTGCCTAATCGCTACACCGAAAATAAACTCATATTCGTGGATTTTTCGTTGAAATCGACATATTCTATTAAAATGAGTCCCGAATCGCGTGAATTTCGAATGACTCAATCTATATGGTACAGCGATCTGAAACATTGCAAGGATATTCTTTGAGATTAAAATTGATTTTACTCAAAATTTCAATAGTTTCTAGTGACTTTTGATTTTAGGGGATAACTACCTTAAGGGGAGAAGATACCGCAAACACTAAAATCGTTTAATTTAAGAAGAAAAATATTTTTTCTACAAAACATGTAATAATATAGAAAAATGTGACATTTTAGACTCGTTTTGTTCACATTCGCCACCATTTGAAGTAGCCATTTTAGAAAAACCTGTAAAAACAGACATATGTTTGATTATTACTGCGCGCAAGGGGTTACGATGGATTGAATATTTTCAAATAATATTTTTGAACTATTCTGAGGTTATATTATATATGAACAATATATAGTTTGCGATATAATCAGTATTTTAATATTAACTTATATTTAAAAAAATTATATTTTAAGTAATAATGAAAAGAAAACTCTCTTTCAATTTGTTCAAAATATGTTAGAAAAAAAGTACAAAAAATTTCAGCGTGACTCTCGAAGAACTGTTGAGCAGGCTTACAAAGCAAGTTATGAAAATTAATTTTTGAGAAAAATAAGTTTAATCATAAATAGCAATAAAAATAGCATGATCAGCCATTTATCTACAGCTTCAAATAAGTAGAAAAAAAATTAGTTTTCGCGTAAAACCTTTCGCTTTCGAAAGAAAAATGGGTTAAATAAGTGTTTTACTACTTAAAAAAAATCGGTAGCTTCTTCCCTTAAAGTAACCTAATTTTTGTAAGTTATTTAACTTTAAGTATAAAAAAAAATATATGTAAAGGAGAGAAAACGATAGTAAATTTTAAAAGTTGATGCAATTATTCATTTAAAGCTTTCTCTTGTAGAAAGTAAAAACAGGTTTTATGAAACATACCGTAACTTATCTAGAAATTTACTGTAAATGAATGAATGTGCAAGCCGCATAAATTTATATGAATTTTTATAAAACTACGTTTGACAATATTTGATAAAAATTATCTAATAATTTGTTATTTGTAAAAAAATCGGGAACAAAACATAAGAAATAAGTGAATAAACATAATAACTAAAGATATTTACTTTTAGTATAAAACTAAAGATATTTACTTTTAGTATAATACTTTTAAAAATACTCAAGTTTACGCGTACAATTTGTTAAGTCTGATGCATGTGTACTCTGAACTTTAGGAGAGTAGTTACTTAATTCTCCTATCTCATTGCTATTATTTACATTTGGCTTATTGTTTTGTACAGTAATTTGATTTGTGATACTGCTCAAAACGGTTTCCTTTTTGCTTCTCTTTGGTGGTGCATTGTATTCATTCTGACTTTAGAATATATTGCTAAATTATCATCAACTGATACAACAACATTATTAGCTGTTGCTGTAAGACATGCAGTTGTCGAGGAAGAAGGTGGTAAATTTTGTTCATGAGAAGAAATTTGCAAGACAGATTGTACTGAGTGACCACAATCTGATAAATATGTTAACGAAAGTGACGATTGCTGTTCATGACTTGCATGATTTTCTTGTGAAAAAGTTTGTTATTGTGACTGTTTGTTGCATGTTTGTACTATTACATTAAGAAGGTGATTCGAGAACATGATCATTCTTTGGTTGACTTTTAACAGTATTTGAAATGAGCACTGTTTGTTTTACTGAATCTTGAAAAATATTATATAATTCTTTAAATTTCTTTTGGGTTCATAATTGTCCGGCACGACTTTATCAATTTTTTCGTCTGCTAAATTGTAAAACTTCACAGCATTTATTTAGTTAGCTGAAGCTATTGTCTGTAACTTCAAAGATTTTGCGATTTTTATATCGGTAAGTCCCCCTAAAATCTTTCGATGAACAATATGAGATATTTAAAATTAAAATCCGAGTAAAAATAAAAAAGATTCGAGTAATTGATGACATTATAATCTAATTTCTCCGATATTTGAATTTGCAATATTTAAATTTTGATTTAGGGTTGTAGCTAGTAATCAGATAAAACATTGATGAACTTTTTTTGATCTAAATAAAATTTATTTTAATAAACAATATCTTAGATGAAGTGCATGTCTTGAAATACTTAGATTAAATTTTTCATGACAAAATAATCAAATATCACGGCTTGATAGTTAAAGTTCCAAAACGCATTTCATATGTGGTGAGCAATGTATCTCGAAAACTACTTTACCGATCAATTTCAAATTTTGCACAATTGTTGATCATCACATTGGCCCTTAAATGATTTAAGAATTTATCAATAATTTAAATTTAAAAAGAAATGGTGACATTTTATTTCGCGTAAACATTTTAGTTTTTGTGGCATAAGAATATTTTTTATTGAAATAATAAATCCTTCGTTCATGTACCGGCTAATGTCATGACAAACAAGTCTGCAAAATTTGAAATCGATCCGTGAAGTAGGTTTCGAGATATCATGCTCACCGCATATGAAACTGGTTTTGGGACTTTCGCTGTCAATCCGTTATTTTTTATTGCTTATTCTTCATTGGTTCTAGGAGCTCACAGGAAGTTGAACTAGCTTCATCACGAGCCTGGCGTAGAGACTCTTACGAGGTTGTTTTGTCCGAAGTGGATTGCGATGATCCTACCAAGCGGCTACCTTCCGTTACGCTTGAGAAGGGAAGGATCGATGATGATGACCATGTCGACGACCGCGAGGTTCGGACGAGGTCTGGTCCACTTGGAACGCTGCTGAAGATTGTACAGGTACTCGCGGCTTCAATCTTCAGATCTTCGGTCTCGGAGGCTTCTGACGAGATTCCAATGTGTCACGTAGTCCAGCGGTGTGTCGACTGTGGAAGGTTGGGGCATCTGAGGTCAGCGATCTGCCGGTCAGAAAGTATGCCGGCGTCAGGACCTCGACGTCACCTGGATCTCCTCAAATGTCAGCTTGCGAGGACCGGCAACTCGACGCAGGTGGGTTTTGGCTGACTTCATACCGGCTTCCCAGATTCCGCCGAAATGAGGTGCTGATGACGGGATGAAGCGCCAAGTGATGTCCTGTTAAGCGACAACCCCTTCGACTTTGTCCCAGTCTATCTCGGCAGCACGCAGTAGGCGGTAGAGTTCTGTGTTGGCTCCGCGGTTGGGGTTGACCATGTCTGTCGGTGAAGCGATCGAGGGCCTTAAGGAAGCTCGGGGTCATCAGATCGTCTACGAGCTTCAGGTGCACTGCTTTGGTGGCTAGGCAGACGAAGAGGGCTACGTATTCTTTGTCGACATCACTCCGCAACCCTTCGTTCGCAGTATCTGGAATGGTCTGGCTGCATGTAAAGAGGCCATGGCCTGGCTCATGGCTCGCGAGTTTACTCTCGTGCACACTGTGCACCTCGGTATATGGGACCTCACCCACGCTCTTCCTCCGACTATCCAGGTACACTGGATAGCACGAATATAGGTGGTTCGAAAGCCGGAGTGTAGGCTTCGGAGGTGAGCCCAGTCGATGATCAGTTGGGCAAGGTGGCTATGCCCGCATAAGATGATCGGGTGCTTCTCGTCGGTCGGGAGGAGGGAGTTGCAGTGTCTGCCCCCGATGCGAAGCACTCCAGAGTCATTGAGGAAGGGCCCCAGCATCCGCAGTGCGCTGCCATGGTGAATCGGCTTGCCTCTTTGTAGTTGCGCGATCTCGGCCCCGTAGTCCTGTTGCTGGCTAAGTCTCACACAGGTAAGATATTCTCGGTGTAGTTTCGGCAGTATTTGTAGGAGCGAGAACTGGGGCTGTTGTTCAGCCAGTTCGTGAAGCAAGAGCCACCGACAGCGTGTCATGGCTATCAAGAGCCTTTTGAGGTTGGAGTACTTTGACATTGCGTGAATGTCGATTGGCGTAACTTGGGTTGTAATGCATTGCAGGCTGGACGGGTTGGCTGGCGTCTTGTAGGAAATGCTCTGGGGATTGGAGCTGTGCGAAGGCCAGTCGGCAGCCCCAAGTTTTAGCCAGTTGGGTCCTTTCCACCAGAGGCTGGATTTGATTAAGCCCTGGACGTCAGTGCCTCTGGTGGCGATGTCGGCAGGTTTATCGTTCGTTGGCACATAGCGCCATTTTGCCTCCGGGACGAGCTTCTGGACGTGAACGAGGTAGTTATTCTGATGATTGACCACCGCGTTCTCACTGTGGCAATCGGTGGTCTTGCAATACAGCGTTGCTGCTACGACTCGGCGGTTTGCGTCCGCGAAGGCGTGCAGCTCAACTCTCCTCGACTTGTCTTGATGAATCCGACGTGGGACTGACATTTTTTCGACGCCCTTTATCATCTCCCGGAAGTTGAGCCATTTCAAGCCCAGGGTTCAGGCACGTTCATGTCTCAGTCCATCTTGTCTCTCCACAGATCTTGAATGAGCATCTTGGCGACCACCGTAATGGGGGCGAGCCACCCGGCTTGGTCAAAGATTCGGGCCAGCTCTGCGAGGATCGTCCTATTTGTGATTGGCCGCTCTCCGAGTGAGCCGGGCGGGGCGACCCTAAAACAATCCTGAGTTGGATCGCAAGCCATTCCAAGTTCGTTCACTGGGCCGTCGGTTGAGAACTGAAGCCAAGTCGGCAGCAGTCTGTCTCCCAGTGCGATATCTTCGAGCAGCGCGGGATCGTTGGAGACCCGCTTCTTCAGTGTGAGGCCGCCAGCCTCTAGGAGTTTTATGAGTTGATATCGGCAGCGATGCATGGATTCCAGGTCCTCCGCACCGCTGAGAAAGTCGTCCAGGTACAGCTCCTTCTCGATATCATCGACAGTATTGCATTAAAAACCATTCAAAGCTTGTCCCCGAAGTCGCTTCGCTGTCAGATTCCATGATGGCAGATCTAGCACGCTGGCTGGGAAGAATCCCTCAGTTCTGATTCCGTGAGCTGACGCATGTGACAGAGTCTGATGTACTCTTTCAGAAACTGGATGTACGCCTCTGCCAGCCTCGGCTCGCGCTGCAGGCGACGATGCATTGTGGCTAGTGCGACACAAGCATGGGACAGACTCTCTCCTAGGAGGGAAGCTCCATTTTCTTTGAGGGGGAGTGGGACGACGTACCTTCCGCTGGGGTCTGGATAGTGTCCATCAGTGAATAGGCGTTCACACTCGATGTCCGACTTGGACTTCCTGGTAACCCTGGGCACGTCGTCCAATGACCAGAATCATTGCACGAGTTCAATTAGTCTCTCGTGACAGGGAGTCTCCTTTGCTGTGGGGATGGGGGTGCAACCGGTCAGAAGCGCAGCCGGTGGCTGGTGAGCGGGGATAGCGCCGGTGACTGCCCATTTGAATATGGTTCGTTGAGCGATGAGGTGGTCCCAGCTCAGTGCGCCGGAGAGAAGTAGTCATCCGTATACGTTAGCTCCGATGGCGTCCACCCATTGGAGGACGTCGAACCCTGGGATCGCCAGCTGGAGTCCTTGGATGCGGGCCGTTGCGTCACCAGGCCAAGGTTGGGAGGGCGTGATGATGGGTATGCGCTGCAATTCGAAGGCCTCGAACCTCAGTGAGCGATGATGGAACGAACCTTGTAAGTGGAGTCAAGTGCGGATTCGGACCGAGTCTACGGGCGAGCCTGATACTCCGGCTACCTTGATGCTTACTCGCTCGAGAACGTCTCCAAGTCGTCGAGCGATGCTCGAGCTTACGGGGGTGGCCTCAGAGTAGGGGTCTAGCAGGTCTTGGACCTTTTCCTTGTGATGCCATCCGCCCCCTAAAACTTCGACGGCCGTGGGTAGACCGGCTAGTCAATCCTGGGGATGCCCGTCTCCAGCGTGGCTAGTCCATTGTGGTAGCAAATCATCGGTGATGGGCAGAGCGGCAGTTGTAGTGGTGGTGAACTACTAGCGGGGTTGCATCGAAGGCGGAGCTATGTAGAAAGGCTGTCCGGGGCGCTTGCTCGCACCCTCGTGAATTAGCGTATGGTGTTGTCCGCCGCATGCCCTGCAAGAGGATTGGAACGGGCAGTTCCGCGCTACGTGGCGTCGGCGCTCCGAGAAGGTCTCACAGTGTACAAGATAGTGCGGTTCTGGGCAGGCGGGGCAGAAGTTGTCGAAGCCTACAGTTGCTATCGTGGCGAAAGTCCGAAGTGCCCGGGAGCTCGTCTGAGTACGTTGGGCTTCAGTTGGCGTGAAACGGGGTTAAATTCCTGCTACTGACTCTTCCTTAAGGGAGTTTATGTGGAGCAGGGCCTTGAGATGGTCCTGCACCAAGACACGTCGTTGATCATAGCGCGACTCGGGGGCTGACCCGCTGTCGCGAAGTTGGGGGCCGCCCATGTGCATGGGCCGAACCAAGCCATGCGCGGGACAGGAAGGACCTGACGCTCTCCCGAATGCCACGTGGGGAGGATAGAACCGCACATACATACAAACATTTAAACAATTACTCACTTCCACTCATACGAATAAATAGTCACATACTTTTAAAACCAGTTCCTATCAGTCAGTAAATTTATATTATACAAATAAATAAATAAATTAAATAAAAAAATAAATAAATAGATAAACAAAAAAATAAATTACATAAATAAATATATTAGTAAAATAAATAATAAATTAAATAAATAAGACTGAGAATCCTAATTTCTCCCTGTAAAGGGTGATATGCTCATCTTTCCTAGCACCTACTACATATCGCACACATGAATTTTGGAGTCTCTGCAGTCGGCTACGTAATTCTAGTGACGCGTCAAGGTAAACTACAGAACAATAGTCAAGGTGCGGAAAAGCTTGCCAGGTGCTTGCGCAGATCCTGGGTGGTATACTTTATAAAAAACCTCAAGTTGTACAATACTCTATTAACCTTCTTTGCGACCATGTCCACGTGTGGCTTCCACGTGAGCTTAGAATAAGAATAATACCCCGGTTCGTAACGGTTTGCGAAAATGGGACGGACACGCCATCTCCCAGACTGATTTCCGGCATACCTTGTGACTCAAGAACATTGATGTATCTGCATGATCCGAAAACAATAGCTTTAGTCTTGGGAGAGAGTGAGAGAGAGAGATAGATAGATAGATAGATATAATATTTATTCGTAAATTTTACAAAAGTAGGTTACATATGTTACATAAAATAAAAATATAAAAAAAAATATTACATCATGAATTTACATAAAACACAATTGCACGTATGTGAAGTCAGGTACATAAAGTATTGTACTTTGTTGTCATAAAAGTAAACATAATACCCAATCATGTGATTACATCTATCAGTCATACAATTAAAATTACATACAGACATACAATGAAAGCAAGCAAGCAGCAAGCAGCAAGCAAGCAAGCAAGCAAGCAAACAAACAAACAAATAAATAAATTAATAAGTAAATAAATAAATAAATAAATAAGTAAATAAATAAATAAATAAATAAATAGATAAATTAAATAATTGACAACAACTTTAATCTAGGTCAGCAAAGTACTTTTTGACTGCCACCTTAAAGGCCTTTAATGATGGTAGAGTTCGAATGGCAAAAGGGAGTGAATTCCACAAATGCGCACCTTGCACTTGGAAAGATCTTCTTCCTGTTTCGGTGCGCATGTGTGACTGAGAGTTCTTTTACTTCACCCCTCACAGGGCGCTTCGATTCGTTCTTCGTAAAAAGCGTCTCGAGATAGACTGGTTCTTTAATCGTAAGAATTGTGTACGCTGTTATGGCCATAAAACCAGCTTCACAAGAGTCTACTCGAGACCATTCTAGTTGCTCCCTGTAGGGAGTGTTGTGTTCATCCTTCCTAGCACCTAAAACATATCGCATACATGAGTTTTGTAGTCTCTGCAGTCGACTACGCAGTTCTCGAGTCGCGTCCAGGTATACTACAGAGCAGTAGTAAAGGTGAGGAAAATAAGAGCCATTGCTAAATGCTTGCGCCGATCCTGGGTAGTATATTTTCTGAAAAGTCGTAAGTTATACAATACTCTATTGACTTTGCTTGAAACCATATCCATATGCGGTTTCCACGTGAGTTTAGACTCCAGTATAATACCCAGGCTCGTGACAGCTTGCGAGAAAGGGACGAAGACACCATTTTCCAGACTTATTTTCGGCATACCTTGAGACTCAAGACTATTTATATACCTAGAAGAACCGAAAGCAATAGCTTTAGTCTTAGTCGGCCCATGATCTCCACACCCTCGTCAATGTCATCTGGGTAAATTTGTAGATAAATCTGTAGGTCATCAGCATAAAGTAAGTGCCGGACGCGACCCGGATCTTTCTTATTCAGATCTTTATTTATGTCGACGCATACTTCCTTGATGTCGTTAATATATAGACAGAACAGCAAGGGTCCAAACACGGATCCCTGGGGCACTCCAAGGTTCGTTGACAACCAAGGTGACTTGGTGTCGAAGCGCTCTATAACAGCTTGTCTTCTGCCCAATATGTATGCTTTTATCCAAATTAATGCATGCCTGGAGAACCCCAAGGCTCGCAGCTTTGCTAGAAACTTAGCTGGCGAGATCGTGTCGAAAGCCTTGCTGTAGTCAAACATTAACAGTAAGTAAGTAAGGTCACGAGTTTCTTGTTGATTTCAGTCCTTATATATTCGGTAAGTTTCAGTAAAGCAGTCTGAGTCGAGTTGTTTCATTTGTAGCCAGACTGCTTGGGCTCTAATTGTTTTGTCTTAGTCATGTACTCCATTATTTGATCATGAGCGATTTTTTCCAGGACTTTAGAAAGAAATCACAGCAGTGCAATCGGACGAAAGTCCGATACTGATGATGGTGTAGTACACTTGCTTAGTGGCATTACTCGTGCCCTCTTTCATAAGTCCGGGAATATGCCCTATTCCAGGGTAGAGTTAAACAGGTTCACCACGTGTTGCCCGATGACTGGCAATGCCTTTGCTACAACCTTTTGCGGAATATCATACTCTCCCCGCGCTTGCGAAGAGAAGTGCGCGACCGAAAGTACAACATCATTAATCCCGATAGATTAAAATTTAAAGCCCTCTTCATTGGCAGTGGCTACTAAATCCTCGATCGCGCCAGGATCTTCGTCTGCCGATATTGAAACTCCTGTTAAATGAGTATTGAGTTCCTCCGCTGTGAACCCACATAACCCTTCCCTATTCTTGGGAAGAAGTCCAAGGTTGCGCAATTTTTTTCAAATATCACACTGCTTTTTACCCAGCAGTTTTCCTTGATAATACGATGTTCGCGCCTGTTCTGTTTTTGATAAAGATATATTGCGCAACTCTGATAATTCTCTATTAAATCTCTCATCACCAGGCCTTTTGTACCGTCTGTAAGTCGCGTCACGATTTTATTTAGCTATTCTATTTCCTCATCCTGTTGTTTTAATGGTGCTAATTTGTTAATTGCATCCAGCAAGTTCGCGTTAAGGCAGTCCAACGCTGTATCAACGTCGAGGTGATTTTCATTAAACAATATCCAATCATATTCTAACAAAAGGGATTGCAGTTCCTCTGGTTTGATGTTCTTGTAATCCCTATACGTGAATGGATCCTCAGATAAGGAGGGTGCCTGTACATTAACGGCTACGTCAAGAATGTTATGTTTATAAGGCCATGTTGGTTCAAAGTTGTCATGATCCATTACTGTGTTTTTATTGCCTACTAGTATGGTGTCGATCCACGTGTGCGAGGTGTCGGTGTGATGGGTCGCTCCGTGTTGGACAATCTGAACTGATAGTTCAGCTGCAAGCTTGCGAACAAACTTCGCATCATTACTATCTGTCAACAGATCTGCATTCAAATCGCCCATTGTAATTTTGTGACTATGTATATCACAAAACTCCCTCAACTTGTCGACAAGATCCGAATATTTCAGAAAGGCAATGCCGGGGGGTTCTGTAAATAACCGCGACAAATACAGACTCCCGTTTACCATGCTGTATCTCACACATAATAAACTCAGGCTTGTTTGGTCTGCCCAGTCCATTAGTTTTCGATTCAGCTAATACTTTGACCCAGTATTTGTCATGAATATAAAGTGCAACTCCCCCCCCCCCCCCCCCCCCATTTACATTTCTATCCTGACGCACAAGCGAGTATCCCGCGATATGAATGGGATCGTCGCCGACTTTCTTTTTCTCCAAACACGTTTCTGCCACACCGAATAGATGATAGGATTTATTCTTAAGAAGCTGACGAATTTGTTTAATGCAATGCCTAATGGAATTTGCATTAAAAATCCCGCTCTAGTTTTCACTCCCTCGTCCGTCTTGTGAGTTTTGTCTACATCTAGTCAATTTTTTTGTGTTTGTGTTTGTTGTGCGTTAGTGTCATTCTTGGAGTTTTCTTTATTACTTTTATCAGAATTATTGTGTGTATATTGTGTGATTATTCCAGTTCTGATGCTCTTGTTACTATTGATATTTGTATTATTACTCGTCTCAGTGTTTGTGTGTGAATCTGCAATCATGCGAAAATCAGCTATAGATGTGAAAGTGTGTACTTGCATACCTTCATCCCGTCGAGCGAGGAACTTGCCACGTCTGTGCCACACGAACTTGAAACCAAGATTTTTGGCAACAACCTTTAAACTCTTGAATTCCGCATAATAACATTTGTTTAAAACCTCGTTAATAAAAATGTTCGTGTGCCGCAGATTTCTGACAAGTTTCTCGCTCAGCCGAGACGGATCGATGTCGCCCGTGTTAAATCTCGTAATGCTTGATTTCGCTTGCATTACTTCATTAAGTTTAGCTGCGCTCACAAGACGGACAATTAAAAGTGACGGTCTGTCTGCTCCTACTATCGACGTATTATTGCGACCCTCAGCACTCGCTCTGGAGGGCTTGCCCCTTATCTTAGGGTGAGCATTTGGCTTTGCACTAATAATGTCATCTTTGATGAGGGATGGTAGAACGGTACTCAGAACCACGTGAGCGACGTCAACGGGATCAGTTTTGGATGTAGAGCAGTCAACAATGCCCGTGACAATCAGCTCACTGCCCCCAGCACCGCTGTTATCATTCCTCATTTTATGGCAAAAATCACTTCCTCCATGGACAGGTACTGGAATATTACTCAACTCAGAGCCGTCTTTACGGTACAAGGTGGAAGTTCGAGGTCGACGGCTCCGCGTTCGAGTCTCGCTAGCAGTGCGTTCCCTTATGATCGCGCATGCGGAAGGGTCCGATTTTTCGGAGTCTCTGAGGGAGACCAAGATCCTCGATTCGTTCGCAACGTGATCATTGTATGAGTCGTCATTGATGTTCTTAGATTTTATGCCATCAACCATGTTTTCAATTTTGCACATTATGCTCTCTAATTTTTCTTTTAAGTTTTTGTTTTCTTGCAACAACAATAAACGATCATTGTGCTACCCCTCCAGCTTGGATGATTGCTCTTTGATTATACTCTCGTGTGACAAAACCTGAGCTGACAGTTCTTTTATCAACTCCTCCGTTGCAGATGTAATGTTACTGACAGCTTCAAATTTCCTCTCTACAAGAGATTTAAGATCGTCCATTGTCGTTATAAGTAAATCAAACTTTGAATTAAATAAATCCAGCATGGTTGATGGCATAATACAATAATTCATATTGCTAGACGTTAAAGAAGAGATATCATGAGGTCGCTTTTCTACTATGCTGGGTTTAGTCAGAGTGATGGTAGGTGTAGAGGTGCTGAGTTTCTCTCTCTCTCTCAACATCATTGTGTAACAAATCAGTATTATTATTATTATTATGACTATCTTTGACTAACTTCTCCGCAGTATCTGTCTTGCTTAACCCCGTGCTATTGTTAGAAATGTTATTTTTGCTTCTATTTCTAATTTTATTCACTCTAATTATTTTACAGTTCTCACAAATATACTTAGCGCCATCTGTTGACGTGATGGTGTAACATGCTTCATAGTACGATTTTAAACAAACGTAACAGTTCTGTATGACTGTATTTCTTTTAGTGACTTTTTTGCACTTCGAACAAGATGTCGGAGCCATAATGCGAGTATCACGTGGTGATGTCTGAATATGGTCAGACAAGACCTCAAAATCAGTAGAGTAAATCTACGTTTAGTCAGAAAAGGTCAACGTATAGTCAGAATTTCTTATTATTTAAAATAACTAATTAACTATACAAGTGAAAGCTGGAGTTAAGATATAAAGCATTACTCATACGACCTTCAGGCGAGTTTATAGCCATCCAACCGGGTTGGAATTCACACGTTTTTTTAAGCACCAACGAAATAAACGAGTTCGCAAAAATTCGCAACGTGAGGCTATGTAAAGCACAAGTCTCCCTTATCACATCCAGCGAGTGTGAAAGCACGCTACTCAGAAAACCTTCCTATCGCGCGCTCTATTCGTGTAAAATGGAAATAATTACTGGAGCTAAATTCTATATGGTAATAACTTCGGATACATCGCGCTGGATTTATACAACATACGATACTGTTAACGCGACGGCGTACTGCAACGGCGGAAAGGTACGAACTACTTTTGAAGGCATTGGTTAACTGAAATTACCCGCGAACTGTCACATAATAATAAATAACAAGATCTATTACGGAGCGACAGCGGCTCCTGGCGAAATAACTAACTATTTTTTATCAAAAGTGCACCATAGCATGATTAGTACGGTTTTCACGCAACTCCACGTGAACGGGACGACGAACATTGTAAAAATCGAGAACAATACCTCGGCATATTGGTACGGGTTACTGGCAGGAATACTAATTTGCGTAACATGCGCGCTTATGTATTGGGTAATAAATCGCGTACGAAGAACCGCGCCGACACGTGCTCCAGAACCAACCTATGTACCAATGCGGCGATTGGACCCACGCATCATGTGAAACTTTCGAGCACCAGAGCACATATACGCAAATCCGCGCGACCCACCGCAGCGAGTGCGAACCTCCCCGACACCCGCGAGTCACCCAACACCCGGCGACCTACCAGCACCACCACCGCCCCCGTCGCCGGTCTGCGTATGAAAACACTGCTCTAGAATTAATAAACTAGGCGAGACCATTAGTAAACAAAAAAAACAACAAATAAATTACAGTTAAGAATAAAGTTAAAAGCAAATATCATATTAGCAAATCCTTGTTCCTGTTCAAACCAAGCGGAAAATACGTCACCTTTAATGTAATACTAGATTAAGTAATTCCCAATGTAACGTAATGTAACAGCCCTAATATGTATTTCAAATTTTAAAAAAGAAAAATTAAATACGATGTGTGTCGAAATTAGACGCAAACTCAATATAAGATATATGTAATCAATTATACAGCGAATAATATAAGATGTAGGTGACAAATTTAATATACGATGTATGTCGAAATTAAAAGCAAACTCAATATAAGATATATGTAATCAATTATACAGCAATGAATATAAGATGTAGGTAACAAATTTAATATAGGATGTATGTCGAAATTAGAAGCAAACTCAATATAAGATTTATGTAATCAATTATATAGCGAAGAATATAAGATGTAACTAACAAATTTATTATAAGACTTGTGTCGAAATTAAAACAAAATTCTTTATAAGATGTATGTAACTAATTATTCAGCGACAAATGTATGCAACAAAATTTAGTATAAGATGCGTGTCAAAATTTGTAAACAATTTATTATGAGAAGTATGTGGCAAATTATTAAACAAGTAAAATATATACAGCAAAATGACTAAAAAAAATATATATGTCAAAATTATCAAGCAGATCGGCAAAATAACCTCAGGTGCATATCAGGACAAACAAGTTTATAAAAGTGTGCCAAAAACTATAAGTAAGAACTATGTATTAACGTAAGATGTGTGTCAAAAAAAAGAAGCATAAGCAACAAGAATATATCTATATGTAATAATTATGTAGCGATAAAATATGATGCTATTCCAATAAGTCTGCAAATGTGCCACCATGTACCGGCATTAATTAAGGGATGATCAGTCCAGAAACAATAAAAAAATCCATGTATTTAAACTAGGTTAATTACACTGAGGCCCGGTAACCTTGTGACACACTTGCAAATACCAGGGGCAGAGTATAGAAATGTACACTGAGATATGATTAAGTAAGAAATAAATCTACTATTTTAGCAATTATACTTGTAAATGGCAGGAAAATAAACGAGGACGACCGCACATAACGACGAACAGTCCTCAAAATAAGAACAAATAAAAAAAGGGATTATATCACTATCTGTAAATCATAAACCATCAAACACACCGAAACTCACACAACGCTTCTCACCAATGACACACACACTCACAAACAATTTTCCTCTTCCCGCACCGATGTACCGCATCCCCCTCCTTTTCCCCCTCCAGTACCCTCATCCACCTCCACGCAAGGGTCTCGGTAAGCCAAGGGGCGGGTCACAAAATCCAAGCAACAAGGACAAAAATCGGGGCAGCAGAAGAATCATTCTACCTCAGGCCATTGGGGACAGCTTCTGCGCTCCATAACCGGGACCTGCCAATCATTCCGCCACCACTCGCCGCTGCATCCTCCTGAGTGCAGCCAACCAAAGACTACTCCAAATTCATCACCAACGCACGACAGCAACATGTGCCATCAAGAAAGATTTTTCAAGATCCTCACCCACATGATTATGCACTGGGCGGCGCACGAGCCGTTTACATTCGTGGTGTCGGAAGACCCACGCTGCGGCGTACGGGCGGGAGTGGACCGGCCCTATCGATCAAGGTTGGAGGAACAAGTGGGTACATTCCTACACAGCGGGGTGCTCCGGCTGTACCTCGACAGATTCGCTGAGGAATGCGAAAACAAGCGCTGGTCCAGGATGGACAGCAGTGACGTCATGGCACAAATGACGAACAACGTGGGGGACCACTTCCAGTCCACCCACCAACCGGCACTGTTTACCCGAACATATGGCAGAGAAGGATTCGGGAGAGCACGCCAAACCAGGCGCTACCATTGTCGGGACGAACTGGTTAGGCAGGCACTCCCGTGCCCATGCAGCCCTACTGCAGGACAGGTGCAGGGACTTCACTGCAACTGCGAGTGAAACCGCGACGAGGATTATGAATTCTGTTGTCACATTTGTGAAACAGAGGGCTTCATTGGGTCAGTCTTCCCGGACCGGGAAGAAGGACCCGACAACACCAAGGACCTCGACGACGGCATCGGGATGCAGGAGGACGACGACGACGACTCCGTCTACAGCGAGGAGTACATCCTCAAGGTCGAGTCATGGAACCCTTAAGTCGAACGAGGGATGGACTGGGAATGATTTACGACCGACGACTTTCTCCCTTTCCCCCCCTACCCCTTTCTTTAGGAACAAAAAAAAACATGTAATTATATAACAATAATAATAATAAAAAAAAATATAATAATAATAATAATAATCCTCTCCAACCAAATATAAAAGATGGGCTGTACGCATACACATAAAACAATGCGTACACCGGAATCACAAAAAAAAACAAACAAACAACAAAGAAACAAACAAGTCAACAAATGAACATATATATATATATATATATATATATGTTCATTTGTTGACTTGTTTGTTTCTTTGTTATATATATATACACACACATATATATATATATATATATATATATATATATATATATATATATATATATATATATATACACACACACATATATATATATATATATATATATATATATATACACACATATATATATATATATATATATATATATATATATATATATATATATATATATATATATATATATATACACACACATAGATATTCAAAACGAGGCATCCCAAGCCGAGTAGATTAAGATTGTCATTTCTACTGCGCTCATTTTTGTTAAAGTCAATAACTACAGTAAAGATTACAAAAGAAAGAAAAAAAAGAAAAATCCAACCAGAGGCGAAGCACAACGTCCCGACCTCTCATCGCGGAGCTCCGAGCTTCCGAGGGGGGGAATTGTTGCATCCTGTCACCTATCGGCGGCAAGCTACAACACCACGAGCAACACGCAGCACACCTCAGCATTAGACATTACCACACACAGCGTTACCATGCGCACAGATACCATCTGCCGCTGAACACGCACCCTACTATGCCAACCAACAGGAACACACCGGTTAACCAGACAACTGATAGACCGCTTACGCACTCCACCAAGTCGGCCAGATCACCGCAACCATCGGCGCCAATACACAACACGAGGGAACAACGAATCTCTCCATGCAACCCCCGGGCAGCGGCAGCCATACTGATGGGAAAACATTACAGGACCAACTGCGCAAAAAGAACAATGGAAGCAGTCAACCAAAAAATACGTTTTCCCGGAAAAGAAATAAAACTCCACTCCCTCCGTACACATGAGTACATGAGTTGGGACATGAGGAAGCTATCAAGTGAGTGCGGATGCGAATGATTGTGCGAGTGAGTCAATGGGTATATGATTGAGAGATAGAGAGATAGAGAGAAAGAGAGAGAGAGAGAGAGAGAGAGAAATAGATAGATACGAGGGTAGTTCAATAAGTCTTTAGAATGACCAACAGATGGCGCGCGAATCGCTCCAAATCATCTGTTTTCAGTCAGCACCACTCCCGACTAGATATATGGTGCAGTCACAGTCCACATCTTCTGAGTTTACGTGTTTTTATAACCAATTGAATAAAAAAAAATTGCTTGTTCAGGAAAATGGAAAAAAACGAGTTCAGAGCGGTAATTAAACATTTTCATTTAAAGGGTTTAACTCCATATGAGATAAAAAATGAATTGGACTCAGTTCATGGTACATCTGCCCCTGCCTTAGCAACGGTTTATAACTGGGTAAATGAATTTAAGCGTGGTCGTACATCAATAAGTGACGAACCACGTTCAGGAAGGCCCGTAGAAGCAACTACTCCCGAAATCATCAATAAAATCCACGATATGGTGTTGAAGGATAGAAGATTAAAAGTGCGTGAGTTAGCTGAGGCCACAAGGATATCTATAGGTGCAGTTGTTTCAATTCTACATGAAAAATTAGGCATGAAAAAGCTATCGGCAATATGGGTGCCGCGTTTGCTCTCAGCTGAGAATAAACGCAATAGAGTGGTCGCCTCTGAGGCTCTTTTGGCGCGCATAAGTCGGAATCCTGAGGAATTTTTTCGTCGATTTGTGACTGTGGATGAAACATGGATACACCACTACACTCCTGAGACAAAGGAACAATCCAAACAGTGGATTTCCACAGGCGAACCAGCTCCAAAGAAGGCAAAGACCGTAAAGTCAGCTGGTAAGGTTATGGCTACAGTTTTTTGGGATGCACGTGGAATTATACTTATTGACTACTTGGAAAAGGGTAAAACAATTACTGGTGAGTATTATGCATCATTATTAGAGCAGCTGAAAGAAGAAATTAAAAAAAAACGACCACATTTGGCGAGAAAAAAAAATCTCTTTCATCACGACAACGCCCGAGTTCACACATGCTTCGTTTCAAGGGCTAAAATTGAAGAACTAAAATTCGAATTGGTCGAACACCCACCGTATTCACCAGATTTAGCCCCCAGTGACTTTTTCTTATTACCAAACTTGAAAAAATGGCTCGGTGGACAGAGATTTACGGACAACGAAGACGTCATTGCCTCTGTAAGTGCTTATTTTGAGGAACTTCCGAAAACGCACTTTTCTGAAGGATTAAAAAAACTTAAAAAGCGATTGACCAAGTGTATAGAGCTCCAAGGAGATTATGTTGAAAAATAAAAAAAAATTTACCCAAAAAAAATTGTTTTTATACTTCATTCTAAAGACTTATTGAACTACCCTCGTAGATAGATAGATAGATAGATATACCCAGGGGCCTGCGGCGGCTCAGTCGGTAGAGTGTCGGATTCCGACGCCGGTGAACCGGGTTCGAATCCTAGTCTCTGCCGATTGATACAAGCACCTCTGTAAAAGTTACATGTGCTTTGTTTACAAACACACCGCAGACCCCCGTCGTCGATTAGCACCACATGGGAGCAGAAACATGGTGACGTTAATTAAAAAAAAAAAAAAAAAGATAGATATACGCTTTATTCATCTAGGACGAAATTTTACAACTGCATTTACATATATAGTTAAAATAAAAATATCAGTCAGTTTTATACATTTGTTATCATACACTTTACATTCATATTGCGTTTTCTTAAATAAAAATAAAAACATTATTCGCTGCAACAGGTCGTCAATTTATAAAATCTAAATATAATGATCTAGTCATAGTCAAAAGGTTCATCACAGAATACACGTCGTCATACATAATAATAAAGAAATAAATATAATAAAAGATAACAAAATAAAATGAGATGAAAAGAATATATACACACACACCTTCAAATTGCACGTACATCTATCACGTCGTAAAATAAAATACACACTCATTAATCTGACATTCTTATAACTATTCCCGCTAATAAATATTCTCATACTTAACATTTAACACTTAAAATAAATTAAATAAATAAATAAAATAAATTAGGACTACACAGAAATGGACGAAAACAATTTATTTATCACTATCCGCAGGTTCACTTCGAGGTATTCTCGTCACCGTGCAGTTGTTTAAGGTACCTGCCCAACGCCGCAAAGTGGGCTAAAACAAAATTTTTTGTGCCAAAATAAAATAACTCCATACACGAACCACCAATTTGGATGATTTTTTTTGTACTTACAGCTAAGTAGATGTAGTTTAGTGGAAAAATAGAGAAAAATCTTAAATTAACTTTTATAACCTCCAAATTCTACAAGAAACATAACTTTTTTCCAAATTTTGTAAAAAACCGTATCTAAATTATGGGAAATTGATTTTTGTAGGTAAAAATGTTGACTTTAGAATCGGTATACATATAATATGTCGCCCTAGACCTGTGAGTCCTAACCTAACTACCCCAAGGTGGATACTTCTCCGTAATGATAGGTTATTACGATAATTTGTAATTCACTATGACTTTTTAAGATAATTATGAGTAGAACAGCGATCTGTATCATTAAAAGTTGTTGTGGCCATAACCTAAAACTTTTAACTTATTAGCTTACCATTTTAAGTTAAATAATAATTTTTAAAATCTCATGTTTGAACATAAAATGATATCTTCTGATCCATGACTATAAATAACAATGATTTCGATCTGCGATTATTATTATGATAACAGTTTAATGAAAACCATAACCTGCACTCTACGATCTACAGGCTTACGAAATAGGGAGTCTAACAAGTTGTTTAAGATCTGACATTGCATTCTTACATAATATTTCACGCTGAATCCAAATCTGGTAGTAGAATTGCTGAAGCAAGTCTGAATATTAAGATATTCTAACCTCAAAGTACTTAGGAGCCCGTTTTTATAACCTCTAAACTATTTTACACGAACAATCCAAGCGTACTAAATCCCTTATTTAAATTATTTTACACAAACAGACCAAGCGTAGTCTGAATATCCGATAACCTAAAAATTGTTTAAACTTGCAGGCACAGCATTATTCAACCACTCATAAGAGCTTTAGTCAAAATTGTTCAGACATCGTGTTTGATATTTCATTTGATGCATAACCTCTAATCATAGAAGCTAAGCACCTTATTTTTAATGAAATCTTTTACACAAATTAGCCGAGCTTAAGTCTTTACACCCCATAACCTCTAAACAATTCTAAACACACGAGCTAAACTGAAGCTTATTGCAATATAATCTTCGGAATCTTTTGTACTGAAAGAAAAAGCTTAGGTTTAATTACCTCATAGCCTGTGCAATTACTCATACAATGGGGAGGCAAAACTTGAATAGAGAGTAATCTGTAACCTCAGGAACCTTATAGATAAATATGTCAGGTTTAAAAGAAAATACCCAATAACCTCAACCCTCTTTTATACAAAAAGAAAAAAGCTTTTGCTCAAGGCCATACAATTTTAAATTATTCATGCAGATAGGCAAATCTTAAATCAAAGTAATGTAGCTATCTTAGGTTGTACCTAAATAACCCACAGGTTTCGATTTGTTATATTGGTTACACATACAGGCATATCTGAATGCCAAATAACCTGGTAACTCGAAACTATTATACATCAGGAGACTGAAAAAGCTAACATTATTGTGCACTATATCATCAATTAGTTTTTTTGACAGACAGCAATCTGAACGCTAAATATCTTAGAAACTCCAAACTATATTCCTTTATATTATCTATATTCAAATAGTGTGTCTAAGATAGAGCTGCCCGTCATCTTACTGATGAGCGCAGCGCGTAGCTCGGGGCGAAACAGACACCTTCATTATGCCTTTTGTATTTCGTAACATTTAAAATTTTAAATTAAACTTGTTTTATTTTCTCTCATTTCCTGTGGGTTTCAAATACGACTTGTAGATACTTTACAAGACCGGTAAAAAGATTCAGATAGCTGGCATAATATACAGCTTACCTTTACCCTGAGTCTTAAGTGCTGCGATATAATCTACACTAGTACACTTGACTCGCAGAGATCGATAGATTCACTCCTAACCTCTAAAATCTTCATACATAGAGAAGCCAAGTTTAAACGAATTAGAATAAACCTGAAATTTTTTTATGTAGACAGGTGAAGCTTAAACTTAATTACCCCATAACCTCCAAAGTTAAAGAAAAAGTAAAAGCTTAAATCTCAATAACTTATAACCTTAATTTATTTATACATGGACGGGTCAAGCTAAGGGAACGATAAACCTTTGACGTTGATAAACCTTAGTATCTGTAGTTTTATGAATAATTATATTGTAAATTTAAATTGACTTTCTGGACTCAAGGAAATTCAGATTATTTATAATAAGTTAGGAATTTTTGTTGAAAATGCAGATATATTTTTTTTATGATACAAGTGATCTGTAAGAATACATTTTTAATGATGATCAACCTGTTGAAAAGAACTACGACGTAAAACTATGCAGTTTATTATTTGTGACCATTTATGGAACTACTATGCGGATAATGAGACTAAAAATAAATTATTTGAATTTTTAAAAATAAAATAACAGAATAAACGTAATCATATGACCTAATTTCGGTGTTATATCAGCATAGTACTTTCATTGTTGGACACTAAAAAAATAAATAGTGCTATTTAATGCATTTGTTTACTTTTTCTTTATCAAAAACTCACGTGGTAACTACAGCTGAACAACGTGGTGAGCAGAGAATGCACGCGATTTACCACGTGGCTTTGCTACATAATACGCCACATGATTTTACCACGTGATTCTTTTCAATAGGGTATAACCTAAACCCTCTTAAGCCATTAGCTAAATTCTTCAATGCAGGCAAGGCCTTAAGTAAAATACGCCATAACCTCGAATTATTTATTCACAGACAGATAAAGGTTAACTTTAAGTACTCCATAACCTTTTCAAGTCTTGTATAGACAACTTTAATATAAATACCTTATTATATATTATTCATACAGAAGCATTTTCAGCTCAAATCAAAATACCCTGTAAGCTCCAAATTCTTTGATACTAATATCCCGAGTTCTAAGTTAAATACCATATGAATCTGTTAAACTGAAAGGCCTACCATCAATCATATAAGCAATATTTCTTATTTTTCTAACTTTTCTATACAGACACGGAACCTAAATAACCTTATAACCTTATTTTTTTACATAGAAATACTAAGTTTAAATCTAAAAATATCCTATAATCTTAGACTTCTTTTAATGAAAGATAAAACAAATCGAAGTATTTGATAACCCTGAAATTTTGTATGTGGATAAGCTGTGGCTTAGAGCTAAATAGCGAGTAATCTTCTAACTCTTTAACACGTATAGACTGGTCTTAAAAGAAAATACACTCTGCTTATTAATTGCCAAGCATACGGGCGAACTAAGAATCTCAATGAATCATAACCTATTAAGTCTTTTAATCAAACAGGAAAATATGTACCATTCTGAATACCCCATAACCTCCCAAACCTATTACACTTATAGGTTATCGATAATATACAAACTCTTGATATTTCAAACTTTTTTAAATAGACAGGACAAATTTGAATTTCAATACAAAGTAACCTCTAAATTCTATTAAGCAAATAGTCCAAGTTTAAATCTTTAAACTGTATAACCTCTTAACTATTCTACACGGACGGACATCGCTAAAGCTTAAATGCCTTTTGAACACGACAATCACATAGATAAGGTCTGATAACATCTAAGCTCTTATATACAGAAAGGCCTATATATTGAGACGGGTCGTCGCATTTGTTAGCCTGCGCATGCGCGCGCCGAAAAGGCACGACGGTTGCCGAGGAGAATATGTTCGCGGCATCGAGAGCGCCGAAGCCTCACGCGACGAGGTTGTGCGTCAGTCCTAAGCGAAACGCTAGTCACGCATATACGAGAATAAAGAATAAATCATTTATCGTATTTCCACGAGAGTTCTTTTATTCAAGCCAGTTTTCCTGCTCCGTTCCAGAGTCGCAATTTTATTCAACGTGTCGGCGCTGGATTTCAAACTCTGGCACGAGAGGTTAGGTCATCTGCACAAGCGCGCGATCACCGAGCTGGTGAGTCGAGGATTGGCTGACGGGATTTTCGTCAAGAATTCGAGCGAAATTTTCTGCTAGGCGTGCCAGTTCGGTAAGCTGCACAAGCTGCCGTTTCAGAAGAACTGCAATCGAACGTCGGAGATTCCGGGAGAATTCATACACAGTGATGTATGTGGACCGGTGCCGACAGAGTCGACGGGCGGAGCTCGGTACTACGTGCTTTTCAAGGACGACGCCACGAGTTTTCGGTATGTTTACTTTTTGAGACACAAGTCTGATGATTTTGAACGTTTCATGGAGTTCGAGAAGCTCGTTTTCAATAAATTAGGGCGAACAATGAAAACGTTGCGCACGGATAATGGTACAGAGTACTGTAACTCGAGGATGAGGAACTATATGAAGCAGCGGGGAATTACGCTGGAGACGACAGCGCCATATACGCCGGAGCAGAACGGGAGATCGGAGCGAGACAATAGGACGATTGTCGAGGCAGCACGGACGATGCTGAAGGCGCGAGATTTACCGGCTCATTTATGGGCGGAAGCGACGGCAGTGGCTGTATATACAATCAACAGGACCGGACAGTCGCGAGTCGGCGGAAGCCGTACTCCGTTCGAGCAGTGGACGGGGAAGCGACCGGATCTTCATCACATGCGAGTCTTCGACTCGAATGCGTATGCGCATATGCCGAAGCAGAAGCTGACGAAATTCGACGCGCGTGCGAAGAAATTCGTTCTCGTCGGCTATGGCAGCGAGTCGTCGAATTATCGTCTATACGATCCTATCACGAAGTGTGTTTCTGTTTCTAGGCACGTGATTTTCGATGAGAGGATGCATGGAGAGGGTCCAGGAACGTCTGAGTCAGAGGTTGAGGTCACTTTGCCATCGTCGAGCAATGACGATGAGGGAGGAGAGGAGGAAGCTGTTATTCACGGTAAAGGAGCTGTCGCCGGTAACGCAGGCGCCGGCGATGCGGCCGCCGTAAACGCGAGAATCGATCGAGCGGGTCAACGCGGTGCGGAGCACGAAGAAGACGACATCGCAGAAGAGGAGGGAGACGAGCAGCAGCGGCAGCAGCGACGGGTCGAGACGCCAAGGTCGTTGCGTAATCGAGACTCGTTGCGCCCTCCGGCGAGATACGCTCTGTATTTTGCGGAGCATAACGTACCAGAGACGCATCAGGAAGCGATTTCCGGGCCGCAGGCAGCGGAATGGGCGGAAGCCATCGAAGAGGAGCTCGAAGCGCATCGGGAAAACGGGACGTGGGAAATTGTTCCGCGCATTCCCGGAGAGAAGGTCATAGACTCGAAATGGGTCTTTAAGAAACTACGCAGCGCAGACGGAAGCGTGTCGAGATTCAAGGCGCGTCTCTGCGCCCGAGGATTCAAGCAGCGAGAGGGCATCGACTACTCGGAGATTTTTTCTCCAGTCGTAAGGTACAACTCGCTCCGAGTAATCCTTGCAGTCATCACACATGCCGATCTGGAAGCCGTGTAGTTCGACGTACGAACGGCATTCCTTCACGGCGTGCTCGACGAGGAGATTCGGATGGAACTTCCGACGGGACTCGAGGTCAGCGGAGAAGCCGGGGGTCGGAGCGGTGTGGTGTGTTTGCTAAAGAAATCGCTATACGGGCTGAAGCAAGCACCGCGCTGTTGGAATTTAAAATTCACGGGATTCTTAGAACAGTTTAATTTGAGGGGAACAGACGCGGATAAATGTGTTTTCTACGGAATTTACGAGGGACACGAAGTTTATCTTGCGCTTTTTCAAATGTCATTATATTCGCGAGAAAATGGGAAACAACGAGATTGACGTCGTCTTCATACCGACCAAGGCTCAGTTAGCTGACATTTTCATGAAGGCGCTCCCGAGGAATCAGGTTGTTGAATTATGCACGAGTCTCGGGATTGTAAACAAACGCTCGAACGGCGGAAGTATTGAGACGGGTCGTTGCATTTGTTAGCCTGCGCATGCGCGCGCCGAAAAGGCACGACGGTTGCCGAGGAGAATATGTTCGCGGCATCGAGAGCGCCGAAGCCTCACGCGACGAGGTTGTGCGTCAGTCCTAAGCGAAACGCTAGTCACGCATATGCGAGAATAAAGAATAAATCATTTATTGTATTTCCACGAGAGTTCTTTTATTCAAGCCAGTTTTCCTGCTCCGTTCCAGAGTCGCAATTTTATTCAAAGTTCTGATGCCTCAACACTATAACTTATATATGAATACTCGATTGGATCATTTACCACAGGTAGGTAAATTAAAATCTTTATACTTCATAACTTTAAAACTTATGTATGCTGAATGGCCACGAATTTTAAATCTTATTCTGACTTTACCATATTAAATTCTTATCGATATAATATTATACGTACTTAGAGTAAAAAAAATGTAAATAAATTTATATTTGACAAAAATTGTTGTGATTGGATAAATTTATCCATTACAATTTTTATTAAAGACCACTGATATTGTGATAATATGAAATATCATATATCATTCGGATAAAGCTACATTTTGGAGTAAATGCTAACATTTATTTTCAATGTGTATGATTAGTATCTTGAAAATATTTATCGTATACTTTTTATTAAAATATTTATATAGTTCCACTAATTATTAATGGTGCCTAACACATATCCAATTTAGTTAGATTCACTTCCGTCAGTTTCACTGTCTTCAATTTCGATGTTTTCATCTCCACTATTTTCATTTTCTTTGTCTTCAGCTTCACTCTTTTCAGTTTCTATGTCTTCAACATTTACTCTGAAATAAAGTGTAATATTACAAATTTGCGTTGAAATCAAAGTTACCTCGTATTTGAATGTGTCTATGCAACTATGTTGCGGTATATTTTCCTTTTTGAATTTAACTTAAATTTCATTAATTCAAAAAGTTTTATCCCATTCATATTTCTAATTATTATTAGTAAATGTACCTAATTTTTGGCATAATAAATGACAGAATTTAAATTTTGATTTGATCACTGAAATAGCTCTATTTTACGCACTATATTAATCGATTTACTTTAATATTATAAACAAGTGTATTCCTTTCTTGTAGGATTATCGTTTTAGTACTTATTACACAGGACCACACAATTTTTTTGGAATTTACTCGGACTTTTGTGGGTGTACTATATGCTTTTGAAGCTGCAGAATACGAATATTTCTTCAGAATTGCTCCAGCACGGCAGGATTCCGAGTGATTTGAAAAAATTACCTTTACCGGAGTCTTAATCACAACCTAAGCTCCTAAAGACCTAAACCCCACACACAGAATGCACCGGACAACGTTTAAACCAAAAACCTGAATCCCTGAAGTCTCGAACCCTCAGAGCCTTAACTCCCAAGTCTTTGACCCCTAAGCCCCCGAGCCCTAAAACCCTCAATGCCTAAAACCCTTACCCTAAACTCCAAAGCCTCAATATCAAAACCCTTCCAAAGTCTCAAACCCGCAACCGCGAAACCCTAAACCTCTAAGCCTAAGTCCTCAAACCCTCAAAGCTTTAAACCACAAGACCTTAAACCTCAAATCTTTAATCCCAAAATCCTGAAACTCCCTAAGCTATAAACCCGAAGCTCTTAAAACCCAAAGTCTAAAACCGCTAAGCCCTTAACCCCCGAGACCTTAATGCTCAAGACCTTAAAATCGCAAGCCTTAATACCCAAACACTGAAACTTCCAAAGTCTCAAACCCTAAACCCTTAAGCCCCAAGCCCTTAACCTCTAAGTTTTTAAACCCCAAGTCTTCAAACCCTTAAAGCTTTAAATCACATGTCTTTAAACCCTCAAAGCCTTGAGCCACAAGTCCTTAAACCCCAAAACTGTAATCCTCGAAGCCTTAAATCCCAAACCCAGAAACGCCCAAATTCTTAAACAACAAACCTTTAAATCGCATGTCCTTAAACCCTTAATCCCGTAACCCCCAATCTTAAAATCCTCAAAGCCTTAAAACACAATTCCTTAAACCCTCAAAGCTTTAAGCCACACGTCTTGAACCCCAAAGCCATAATCTTCAAAGCCTTAAACTCCAAGTTCTTAAAACCCAAAGCCACAATCCCCAAACACTGAAACTCCCAAAGCCTTCAACCCAAATTCTTGGGGTTTAAGGACTTGAAGTTTCAGGTTTTGCGGGTTTAACGGCTTGAGGTTTATGGCTTTGGGAGATAAGCGATTGGGGATTAAAGCTTTGGGGTTTAAGGACTCTGGTTTAACGCTTTGAGGGTTGAAGGGCTCGAGGGTTAAGGTGTTAGGGTTTGAGGGTTAGGATGTTTCAGGGTTTGGGGATAAAGGCTTTGAGGTTTACGGTCTTGTGCTTTAAGGCTCTGAGGGTTCAAGGACTTGGGGCTTAAGGGATTAGGAGTTTAAGGCTTTGGGGTTTAAGGGCTTGGGGTTTAAGGCTTTGAAAGTTTTAGGGTTTGGGGATAACGGCTTTGGGATTTAAGGACTCGTGGTTTGAGGCTTTGAGGATTGTAGAGCTCGAAGGTTGAGGGGTTAGGGGTAACTTCTTGGGAGGCTTAGAGGGTTTAAGATTTCATAGATTCAGGATTTCGGGTTTAAAGGCTGTCTGATGCATTGAGCTTTAGGAGCTTAGACTGTGATTAATTTTCCGGTAAAGGTCAGTTTTTCAAATTTACTCGGAATCCCGACGTGCTGGAGAAATTCTGCAGATATATTCGTATTCGACGGCTCAAAAAGCGTATAGTACACCCGCAGAAGTCCAGGTGGACTCAAAAAAAAATGTTGTGGGCCTGTGATTATTATTCAGTTTTGAATAAAGCTACGTTTATTTTATATTTACTTAATGATATTTTACTTACACTTCTTTTATGTACTTTAACATATCTAAAGTAATCTAGTTTTTCTTCAGGTTCCGCAATCGATCGCTAATTTTAATCGAGGAAATTCTTGGGTCACTCATATACAGAGCTCGGTTATACACATCTAAAATACGGTTTTTTCTGCTGTTCTCTTCTGAGATTCTCTGTTTCTTTTAACTTCAGTTCTTTTTTGCACTTAAATAATTGCAATAATAAAGCAATATTGGCTACAAATAGTTCATTTAATCCTACAGATTGTGCAAATTTTTGTGAATCGCTAAAACATTTTCTAGCTAAATTTCCAGTATTTGTGGTACCGTGACCTTGTAAAATTTTTGTCTACTCTTACTCCAAAATTAGTAAAAAGGGTTTGCTGTCCAGCAGTTTTTCGTTCATTGTATTTTTCTGAAAAAGTAATTATAATTTGACATGTAGTATTAAATACTAAACATTTTTTCACATCAGGAAGAGTAATAGATTACATAAAATTTTGTATTAACTATTGACTTGAGAAGCGCTTTGCATGCTTTTGTCATATATTTTCTTAATTTATACTTTTGGAGGATGGGAATATGGGAATTATGCAATAACAGTAACAATAGCGGTCATTTTAGTAGTTCTGAATTTCATCGACGTCTTCGACAAATATAAGAGTTTGCTAACATAAATTATTATGATAATAAGACTTCATTCATATATGTAATATTATAATTGATAAATTTTTTGTTATGATATAATTCAATTTTTAAAGTTAGAAGAGGTTGAAAATATCAAACAAATAGCGTAGTTCTGACATTCATGATCTCTATGTATGTATGAATTTCTAACCTTAGAAATTAAACTTTCTGAATTATGGAATTCGGATACATATGAATTCCTATCAACTTCAAAAAATATAAATTGTGAAAAAATGACAATGAAAACGAGCGGTAGGCATTCGAAGTCGCTAGTGAATTAAATTACCTTTTCGTGGCTCAGTAATGTCCCACTCTTCGGTTGTTAAATTATACGACAAATGTAACAAATGTTCGAATGATTTTATTTCAACATGCAATAATTCTAATCCATACTATAATTTTTTCTCTATAGGAGTGAATGGATCTCGCAATTTAAACATGTACGTGGTTCGAAAACATATAGGGCATCTGCAAGTCGCTCTATTCCCCGTGATCGTACTTACACATTTTCCATCAAACTTGGTTTTTGAAACTTCAAACTTTACGGTCACTCTTTTATTGTTTGACATCTAAAACTTGAGGGTAGTAAGCGAATTTATCTCACTAGTGAAACGTTGAAATTCACGAATAGTTGCCAGCTCATTTTCTTTCTCAAGAGCAATTCGCAACGGCCGATGCAACCGAACAGTTTGTGGTAAAGGATTAATCCAGCTATATTATTCAGCACTTGATATAAAAATATAGCAATTTTTTAATATTTTACTATACTATATGTACAATACGTAAGGTTAAAATATTTTTTGATTCAGTATGGGTAAAGTTTCTTTTTACGCATTTTACAAATTTTAAAAGTTGCAATTTTAGGCTCCTTAAGGGGTAACACCACTCTAGCGGCCCGAAAAATGCCTAATTTGTACGATTTTTTACAACAGTAGGAAATAAGGGATCAAATTTCTTTTTTGAGGGTTTACTATACATATATTGAGGTACAAAAATATTTTTTTTTTTACATTTAAATACAAAATGGCGGCTATACATGCAATTATTGGTTTCATTTATAATGATTTTTTTACCGGGGTTAGAATCCGTTATCACTATTCGCTTCCTTCCTCCGTCAAAACTGTTACGAGTTATTTTTTTCGGCCGACTCCTTTGAGCATTTTCATTTTTTCTCTTTTTCGTTTTTGGTTTGAACATACTATAGTTAAATACATATTTTTATTTTAAATTATATATTATTAACTCTATAAGGTGAAAGGGACGGGGATGGGAGATGCCACTTAACGGAAAATTCATGTTGAATAGTTTACAATGTATACTGAAGTTAACCAAACTTTGCTTTTATACAGACCGGGTATTGCTACAATATCAATCAACAATAATTGCAAAACACTATTTTATTTACAAAAACATTAGTTTTTTACACGTATGGTATATTATCCGATTATTTAAACCCTATTTGTAAGATGCCACTCGCCCTATAAAGTAAGTTACCAGTTTAGAGAAATAGATGATAATAACATTTTTTTAAATACACGTTAGATAATGATATTATTTAAAGTATGTCTAATTTGGTTTACAAACAACATAAACATTGTTGCCGAGATAATTCTCGTGGATCTACGTATTTCAGGTATAAAAAACAAATATAAGAAAAACATGTTTTATATATATATAATTACACGTTTCTCACGTGTAATTATTTTCGAAAAGTGTAGATGCTTTGTGTATCATATGGTGATTGTCCGTCTGATTCAATTTAAACGCCATCATATTTCTTAAATGCACTCTCGTAATGGGATACCGGCATCTTCGCCCCCGTGACCTACATTATATTTATCACCTGTTTATTATATAATTCATTTATGTAATTCAAACTAGGCTCTCTAAAGCAATAGAGTCCGGAATTAAACTTACCTTAACGATGCAATGCGTAATACACGCCAATTAAATTATACCAAACTAGATTATTTCCTTCTTCCTTCGTGTTTTGAAAATCTGTGCGTTCAAATATTGTTGATACGGTTGCTATGATGTGCTTCTAATTATTTAACGCGATTGTTGATACGTTACTTATATATTACAAATAAAGTTAATAATTGTATCCCAAATTGATTGTATAATTTTTTAATTCAAATTTAGATTTTAAAAATATATTGCTTTATTTTCATAAAAAAAGAGAATTATCATAAGTGCTATTTTTTCACGAATTAGTAGATATACATGCATGTGTAATTTTATAATTTGAAAAAGTTATATTGAATAATACTTTTATAAATTTATAAAGAGATTAATTTTTAATCGAGTATTAATTTTTTCGAGCCACATTTACATAACTTTAATTAGTAAATATTAGTAGATAAATTTAATTAGCAAATATTAGTAGGACTTCAATAATTTATAAGGGCGTACTTAGTTCAGAAGTTCTTCAAATAATAAACATACAAATCATGGACAATGAAAAGTCTAAAATTTGCCAGGAATGATTAGATTTAACAATATCCAAATAAAAGGTATTATACAATTTTTAATAATATTTTCATCAAGAGGAAAACCTTATCCATATTTAAAATAAAAAAATCGAAGCTTCTTATATTATCGACAGATTTTCAGAATTTTCATGGGTCTAAAGGGTTAAAAAAGCGCTTCCCAATAGAAAATTACTGTAGAGTTTTAAAAATTCAATATGGATGCGTAAAGCAGCTATTCACACACACACACACACACATGCACGTGCGCGTGAAAAAGAAGATTAGGTTTGTTACACGTGCGCAAAATCAAGTTTCGCCCAAATTAGATGCATATAATAGACGACTTTTGGTACAGATAAGACAAAAAAATGACAATTTACGCATGCATAATTCGAAGATCCACATTTTTTAAAATAATATCTGACTTACCTGAATTTCTGTAAAGTTAATTTAATTTTGCTATATAGTTATTTATAAAACTACTGATTTTTAGTTTTGTAAACGTTAAAGCTTTATTGTGCTTTTATAACTTAGCCCACCCAAGTATAAATAAATTGAGGTTGATTCAAGCTTTTACTTTTTGTGTAACTTTGGAGGTTATGGAGTAATTAACTTTTAGCTTGACCTGCCAATATAAAAAAATTTAGGTTTATTCTAATTAGTTCAAACTTAGCTTCTCTATATGTGAAGATTTTATAGGTTACGAGTAGTTAGATGTAAAGTTTGCCTGTTTTTATATAGATAATACGAGGGTAGTTCAATAAGTCTTTAGAATGACCAACAGATGGCGCGCGAATCGCTCCAAATCATCTGTTTTCAGTCAGCACCACTCCCGACTAGATATATGGTGCAGTCACAGTCCACATCTTCTGAGTTTACGTGTTTTTATAACCAATTGAAAAAAAAAATTGCTTGTTAAGAAAAATGGAAAAAAAAAACGAGTTCAGAGCGGTAATTAAACATTTTCATTTAAAGGGTTTAACTCCATATGAGATAAAAAATGAATTGGACTCAGTTCATGGCACATCTGCCCCTACCTTAGCAACGGTTTATAACTGGGTAAATGAATTTAAGCGTGGTCGTACATCAATAAGTGACGAACCACGTTCAGGAAGGCCCGTAGAAGCAACTACTCCCGAAATCATCAATAAAATCCACGATATGGTGTTGAAGGATAGAAGATTAAAAGTGCGTGAGTTAGCTGAGACCACAAGGATATCTATAGGTGCAGTTGTTTCAATTCTACATGAAAAATTAGGCATGAAAAAGCTATCGGCAAGATGGGTGCCGCGTTTGCTCTCAGCTGAGAATAAACGCAATAGAGTGGTCGCCTCTGAGGCTCTTTTGGCGCGCATAAGTCGGAATCCTGAGGAATTTTTTCGTCGATTTGTGACTGTGGATGAAACATGGATACACCAGTACACTCCTGAGACAAACGAACAATCCAAACAGTGGATTTCCACAGGCGAACCAGCTCCAAAGAAGGCAAAGACCGTAAAGTCAGCTGGTAAGGTTATGGCTACAGTTTTTTGGGATGCACGTGGAATTATACTTATTGACTACTTGGAAAAGGGTAAAACAATTACTGGTGAGTATTATGCATCATTATTAGAGCAGCTGAAAGAAGAAATTAAAAAAAAACGACCACATTTGGCGAGAAAAAAAATTCTCTTTCATCACGACAACGCCCGAGTTCACACATGCTTCGTTTCAATGGCTAAAATTGAAGAACTAAAATTCGAATTGGTCGAACACCCACCGTATTCACCAGATTTAGCCCCCAGTGACTTTTTCTTATTTCCAAACTTGAAAAAATGGCTCGGTGGACAGAGATTTACGGACAACGAAGACGTCATTGCCTCTGTAAGTGCTTATTTTGAGGAACTTCCGAAAACGCATTTTTCTGAAGGATTAAAAAAACTTAAAAAGCGATTGACCAGGTGTATAGAGCTCCAAGGAGATTATGTTGAAAAATAAAAAAAAATTTACCCAAAAAAAATTGTTTTTATACTTTATTCTAAAGACTTATTGAACTGCCCTCGTATAAAGGTATAGAGTTTGGAGTTTCTAAAATATTTAGCGTTCAGATTGCTGCCTGTCAAAAATTAATAGATGATATAGTAGACATTAATGTCAGCTTTTTCAGTCTCCTGTTGTATACTAGTTTCGAGTTACCAGGTTATTTGGCATTCAGATACGTCTGTATTTGTAACCAATATGACAAATCGAAACCTGTGGCTTATTTAGCTACAACTCAAGATAGCTAGATTACTTTGATTTAAGATTTGCCTATCTGCATGAATAATTTGAAATTGTATGGCCTTGAGCAAAACCTTTTTTCTTTTTGTATAAAAGAGGATTGAGGTTATTGGGTATTTTCTGTTAAATCTGATATGTTTATCTATAAGGTTCCTGAGGTTACTGATTACTCCCTATTCAAGTATTGCCTCCCCATTGTATGAGTTATTGCACAGGCTATGAAGTAATTAAATCTAAGCTTTTTCTTTCAGTATAAAAGATTCCGAAGATTATATTGCGTTTCTTCAGCTTAGCTCGTGTGTCTAGAATTGTTAAGAGGTTATGGGGTGTAAAGCTCGGCTAATTTGTGTAAAAGATTTCGTTAAAAATAAGTTACTTAGCTTCTATGATGAGAGGTTATGAATCAAATAAATCAACAAAAACGATGTCTGAACTATGTCGACTAAAGCTCTTCTGAGTGTTTTAATAATGCTGTGCCTGCCAGTGTAAAAAATTTTTAAGTTATCGGGTATTCAGACTACGCTTGGACTGTTTGTGTAAAATAATTTGAATAAGGGATTTAGTACGCTTGGATTGTTCGTGTAAAACAGTTTAGAGGTTATAAAATCCTTTGATTTCAGGATTTCCTGTGCATGAAAAAGTCCGTTCATCTGATATCTCACTTAATATAACCAAAAACGGGCTCCTAAGTACTTTGAGGTTAGAATATCTTAATATTCAGACTTGCTTCAGCAATTCTACTACCAGATTTGGATTCAGCGTGAAATATTACGGTATAAGGTTATGGTTTTCTTTAAACTATTATCATTATAATAATCGCAGATCGAAATCATTGTTATTTATAGTCATGGAGCAGAAGATATCATTTTATGTTCAAACATGAGATTTTAAAAGTTATTATTTAACTTGAAATGGTAATCTAATAGGTTAAAAGTTTTAGGTTATGGCCATAAAAACTTTTAATGATACAGATCGCTGTTCTACTCATAATTATCTTAAAAAGTCATAATGAATTACAAATTATCGTAATAACCTATCATTACGGAGAAGTATCCACCTCTGGGTAGTTAGGTTAGGACTCACAGGTCTAGGGCGACGTATTATATGTATACCGACTCTAAAATCAACATTTTTACCTACAAAAATCAATTTCCCATAATTTATATACGGTTTTTTACAAAATTTAGAAAAAGTTATGTTTCTTGTAGAATTTGGAAGTTATAAAAGTTGATTTAAGAATTTTCTCTATTTTTCCATTAAACTACATCTACTTAGCTGTAAGTACAAACAAAATCATCCAAATTGGTGGTTCCTGTGTGGAGTTATTTTATTTTGGCACAAAAAATCTTGTTTTAGCCCACTGTGCGCCGTTTTAAATTTGCAAAAAGATGGCAGGCACCTCACACTGCTTGGGAGCGAGTTCCAGAGGTGCGCACCATGAACTCTAAATGAGACTAGGCCTTTATCGGTGCGCGACCCCGGAACTGAGAGCTCCTTCGTACCATCCCTACTTGAAGTCCTGGCCTGGTTTTTTTCAAAAAGGGCAGTAAGATATGGTGGCTGTTGCATGACAATCGCTTTGTAAAGCAACAGCCCCATAAAATACTCTCTTCTCGCCTTTATGTCTAGCCAGTCCAGTCCCTCCCTGTAGGAGGTGATATGCTCATCGCGCTTAACACCACATATGTATCTCACACATGAATTCTGCAAGCGCTGTAGTCGTGTATGAATCTCCCCTTACACGTCAAGTAGAACCACTGAGCAGTAGTCTAAATGTGGCAGTACCAGTGCACATGCCAGCTGCTTCCGTAGGGCCTCCGTGGTGCAAGAATGGAATAATTTGAGACTATACTGAGGTCTATTTACTTTCTTACTGACCGCATTTAATTGCGGCTTCCGCAATCTTAGTAACTGTATCGACAAAGGGCACGTGGACGCTGGTCGGCATTTCAATGCCTTACAAGCCAAGGCTCTGAACCGGTTTGATATTATGATCAGATCCAAAAATAATAGCCTTTGTCTTGCCGATATTGAGGCGCAGGCGAGCTGCTGATGCCCAATTCGACACTGCTCGTGCTGCAGCCGACATGCGACTGATACCGTCACGAAGACCTTTCAGGATCATTTGAGTGTAGGTCTGCAGGTCGTCAGCGTAGAGTATGTGTTCAACACCATCTAAGTGGAGTGCGTCTTGTAGGTCGTTTATGTAAAGGCTGAAAAGCAAGAGTTCCAGGACTGAGCCTGTAGCACGCCAAGATTGGTGATTAGCCAACCAGATTCCCCTTTTCGAAGTAGAACTTTCCTTCTTTTAAGCATGCGTTCATTGCATCCAAAATGGGTTGCGGATATACTTCGACTACTTTTTGAATTATCTCACTGGGAATGCCATCTAGTCCTGGTGCTTTACCGGTTTTTAGCTTCTTAGCTTCGCTCAGGAGTTCTTCCAGTGTAAACATATCCTCTTGTTTCACCTCTTCGTTGCGAACCTCCCTTTGACTTTGACCTCGTGGTCTGTCTGTCGGAAAAAGTGCCTTCTTTGGAATATCCATTTTTGGCCTTTATTCGGCACTATAAGGTTACTTCGGGCGACCATTCCACTGACGATTATGCCCTGTCGGTCAAGCCGTGGATCTCCCCATTCTGGTGATTTACTGTTAAAGTCTCCTCCTATGATCACTTCTTTTTGAGCCTGTCTTATGCTTTTCTCCAGGTCTTGGATTTCAGCTTCAAACTTGCTTATTGGGTCATTAGGTGAATAGTAGCAGCTGTAAATTCTTATACCTGCTAGCTCGACCCAGACGTACCCCTTATTGCTCGAGTGGGATTTCGTCATCCGCAGATTGTTGTTGCAGATCTCAATGCCGGCTCGTCTTGTGGTGTCCTCTAACCAGTTTCTTGGGCCTGGGTGTTTATACTGCTCGCAGAAGATCAGTACATCCACGGACCTTGTTCGAGCTGTTGCAGCTAGAAGGTCCTGGGCTCCACGCCCAGTCGCAGTGTTAACTTGGATAATCTTTAGTTCCATTTTCTTCGTGTCTGTTCCGCATTCCTCCGTATTAGTTCTGTGAAAATGGGGCAGTCTCTGCTACCAGAGACGTGGCCCTCATCTTTTCCATTTGTGTGGCATGTGAGGCACTTTGGCTCATTTTGACACCCATTCCGCTTGTGACCGTTCTCGCCACATTTCCAACAGCTACTGCTTCCATCCGGACCTTTGCAGTGTCTGGCTATGTGTCCATATTCCTGACACTTATAGCACTGGAGAACCTGTACTCTTTCACGTACTCTGCAGATAAGGAAACCGATCCTTATTTTTCCTTCCTTCAACAGTGGTGCTGCTAGGGCATCCGTAAGTGTTATGATGGCAGTCTGACTATGTCTCTGCCTTGCGAATATTTTGCAGTCGTCAAGGGGAACATCTATGTGGAAGGCTGCTTTTATCGCACATACCACTTCTTCCTTTGTGGCCGTCTCGTCCAAGTCTCGTAGTTCCACCAGTTTCTTTGAGACTACTGCCTTCACTGTACCTTTGCCCTGTACGATGTTGGCTAAGGTCTCTTTAGCTTTACTTGCATCTTCTCCTTTTTTGATAACAAGGATTATCTCGTTGTTCTTGGATCTCCGCATGGTTTGTACTGGGAGTTCCTTATCTGACGAGATCTTTGCTTTCATATCTTTTATTATGTCAGCATAGGTGGAAGTGCTTGACTTTGAGATAATGAGCGCATCGTTCCTCGCTCTTTGCCTTCTTGCTGGAACCTTATTAGGTACTGCTTTATTTTCTGATTTCTGGTCTAGATTTCTTCTATTTCGGTCTCTCTTCCGTTCTACAAGTGTAAAAGGTTTCTCCACAAGTGTGTTTCCATCTGCTGTTAGTTGGACGTCCATCGATTCTGCTGTATTATCCGGGGCGTTTCCTTCGTTTTTGCCCGTTTTCTTTCGTTTAAATGATGCCACCGCCGTTTCCGGAGATTTCGGGGCACCCCTCTTATTTCTTGAGGGCGTCTTTTCCATGCTTCTATTAGTCCATTTATGTTTCTCCATGATTCGGTCGAACATGATGGCCTCTTGGGCTAGTGCAGCTCGGGTGCTATTTAAGCTATCAAGCAGTGCAACCGTTCTGATGGCGGAGTTTTTGGCTTCCTGCTTGTTGTTTGGCAGCATGTTTTCGTAAAAATATCTCACATTTGAATCAAGAGACTTTATAGCTTCGTTGGATTCCTTTTCAAGCTCCATGATTTTCTGTCAACTCCGTATTAGATCTGTAGGAACACCAGATGGGTAGGTGCTACGGCCAGGGGTAAAACCTGCATGCCCTACGTTCTTTCTTACGTAGTTACTTGATGCTCCTTTCGGAGTGCCATTTATGTCCGGGAATCTAAACGAAGATAGATCTACAATCTTCTCTGATGCTGCTGCTATTTCTTCTCCCTTCTTCTTCTTTGCTGCTTCACTTTCTACTTCTTTATTTATTCTTGACTAATTGTTTGATAGCGTAGTTTGCGTACCGCCGGTAGGTGGCGATGGCCTAAGCACATTAAGATTATCCCGGGTATAATACATAAATGCTCGCGCCAGCAGTTACAATTCTAACAGTATTATTTGAATTATATGTGATAGTTTAGCCGATGACTATCATTTAAAGAAGATTGTTGCATTGGAAGTTCTTTTTAAAAGCATTTTCTCTTAAACCAGTGCTTTCGATTACGAGTTATTAACTTTGAGTGGGATATACGATAGTGGAACACATATTTCTTTCCAGGTTTAACAAAATTGGACCCATTTCAATATTATTTATAAATTATATTCTTGAGCAAGATACTACCGTCACTGACCCTATTGTGGATCAGTGCCTCTATTGTGAATCAGTTTATGTTAAAACTATATTGTGAAAATTTTGCGTTACTTGTATTATTATTTCGAAAGCACTTATTCTTGTGTATCAAAATAATTAAAGAAGTAATGCAAAACTTTTATAATGTCTATTTAGATGTAAATGATTCTCAATAGAGGCACTGATCCATAATAGGGTCTGTGACGGTATATGTAATTTTTAATTCGGCGCCGACTTCGAGAACATGTTTGTAAATTATTTCACACTGTTTAGTGCATTTTTCGAAGCCGGTTCTTTTTTTTTGAAAAATTTTTTTTATTTCAGACTTTTAAGTTGTAAGGGCTGAGTTTCATTCAATTTATATTGTAATATAGGTCGTCTAACAAAGGATGCTTCTGAAAAATTTTTTTTTCTGTTTTAAAAATGTACAAAGAATCAGAAAATGAAATAAAGAAAATCGAGTTTTTCGTCTAATTTTACTATAGGGCCACCTTAAATCAATATTAATTTATTTAATATTGCTTCCTCCTACAGGAAGCTTTGTAATCCTAGAAAAAAATATCCTTTCTGAAGCATAAAATGAAAACACCAGTACTGACGTAGTACCGGCTCTATACTGGCCCAGTTATATAATGGAACCACCATGGGATAATTCTCTTTTATTCAAAAAATAGTTTATCCAAATCGGTTCAGTAGTTTCCGAATAATCGGCAGAAGAACATAACAAATCACCAGTACTGACGTAGTACTGGCTCCATACTGGCCCAGTAATATAGTGGGACTAACAGGAGATCATTCTCTTTCATTAAAAACAAATATTATCCAAATCAGTTCAATAGTTTTCGAATAATCGGCGGACAGAGTCGGCAGAGGCCAAAATGTACAGAAAAAATATTCATAAAAAACTAAATTACTGGCGAGATACTGGACCAATAATCACAAAATTTGAATGGGACTACCGGAGGATAATTACCTTTCATATAAAAAATTTTTATCCGAATCGGTCGAGTATTTTCGGAATAATCTCTGGACAAATATATAAAAAAGCCATGTCGAATTGAGAACCTACTCTTTTTTCGAAGACGGTTAAAAAAGTAGGTCCTCGTAATTGTCCGTGAAAGGTGGATTTATCACCTCACAATCTACATATTCCAATTATTCGTAACATATACCAGAATGAATAGTATTTCCTTGTACAATAGAAGATTTCTAGTAATTTCATAAAAGTAGGTTAGTCGAAACATTTCATTAACATACTTATAAACGTTCTTTTATTTAATTTCATAAGATTTTAATATATTATTAACATTAAAAATAATGTTGTTGAATTATTAGACATGCATTTTCGATACGTTAAAGAATATTCAACTACTTTATAAAAATTCCTTGTGTTGTGTCGCGTTGAAGGGAGGGGGCGCGGGGGTTTATCAAAATATGATGGTATGTGACGTGAGGGGTTGGGAAGGGGCGAGGAGACAAAATAAAATGTGGAGAAACCACAAAAGGACAGCAATTAAATCGTATCAAAAACGAAAAATTTCTATGAAAATGTTTATGAAAAGGAACAAACTGCAGCACAGAAAACAATAAAAGATTATATATAACCTTTTGAAATAAATTAGAATAAATAGAGGAAAACCAACAATTTGAGTAACAAAAAGCATGTTTAAATCCATAAAAATAGTAATTAATATGTTAGTTGCACATTTCTTTTTGGAATAAATTAATACAACAATAGCAAAAGAAAATAAATTACAACTCAAAAACGGTCAAATAATTATGGAAGCGTTAAAAACTTGATGAAAATCTCAATTTCATGCCTGATTTGGAATTTTAGTATAATATATATTATCATTTCTATATGTAGTGCAAGAAATAAAATACTTTTAAAGATTATTTTACGTCTTTAGTCACATTCAATCTTGCCCATTTTCAAAAATACCCAGATCATTTATATATGTAGTTCAAAAAATAAAATACATTTACAGGCGATGGTTCGTGGTCCAAGAGAGGATTTTCTTCTCTTCTAGGCATTAGATCACTGATTGGAAAATATTCAGATAAAATTTTTGATACCATCGGAAAATCGAGTTTCTGTAAAGCATGCAATGCGTGGAATAGCAAAGAAGATACAGACGAAAATTATGTTTGGTACGAAACTCACGAGCCAGAATGTCAAGCAAATCACCATGGTAGTACTGGTAAGATGGAGGCAGATGGTATTATTGAAATGTTTCAGCGATCGGTAAAAAATCACGACGTAAAATATGCCTATTACATCGGCGATGGAGATACGATAACTTTCAAAAATCTACTCGAAACTGCTCCTTGCGGTGATGACTTTGTCGTGAAGAAAATAGAATTCATGAAAGATCTTTTCTACTAGAATTTATGGTCTTCTATTCTCACATATGGGGTGTCCTTACAAATGCCACTATTATTTTAATTAGTGGAACAATCCTTCTTACTCAATTTATCAATCTTTTACTCCGGCTCCTCGAATTTCCCGAGGAGGTTAGCTGAACGTCACCTGAAGTTAAATAATTTTGGGTAATTTTGAAATTTTTTAAATATTTTGAAAATTTTGGATTCTGTGGAAAATTTTGGAAAATTTTAAAAAATTTTGGAAAATTTTTGAAAAATTTTGGAAAATTTTTGAAAAATTTAGGAAAATTTTTGAAAAATTTTGGAAAATTTTTGAAAAATTTTGGAAAATTTTTGAAAAATTTTGGAAAATTTTTGAAAAATTTTGGAAAATTATTATTGAATTTTGCGCGATGCTCTACCTAAGTGTTCAAAATTTTATTTTCCAAAACGGAAACGCGATGCTCCTTAAGGGGGTATCCCTATATAGATCGATAAAAAAATCGATTTTTTTTTATTGCATAAATCGAAAGTACAACATTTCAAAGGATGCTCTTAAAATTTCAGAGCAAAATTCGAATCCGTTCAGCCGCTATACGTATATTCGCTAACGTTTTTCAGCGCGCGGTACTCTCGGCGCAGGTAGGCAGGTAAGCGTTCGGATACAATGGCTCCCCGCTGAGCTGGGATACTTATACAATGAAAAGAGCAGATGTTCTCCGATTTATGAGTGTGTTTGTGTGTACCCTAGCAAGAATTTTCGAGTTAATACTATAATAGGACAGGCAGTGTAGAGTATAGGTATAAACTTGTTTTGGATCATTGGTTCGCTACAGTCGGCTCAGTTGTACTGTAACTGTTGTGTAGTTTACAGCGCTCTCACAAAATACATCATGACATCTTACCCGAAAGGTCAACATAGCGAAAACTATCGTGCAAGTCGTAGGAAGAGATCTTTTCACGGTAATCAGCATACGACTGAAGAAGGCGAAGTGAAAGGTGTCAGTGCCAGGGCACGAAAATTAGCAGCAGCAACTGCGGATGACATTCCAGTCAATCAATCTCACCGATATCGGATCATCGAATTTGTAACTATTTTCTCGGTACTTTCCGATATGCTGTGCTGTAAAACTTGCAAAGGAGCTGTGAATTTTGAAGAGGCTGGCTTCCGTGGTTTCGGCTGGAAACTTACTGTTTCGCGTAAATGTGGCATGATTACTATACCTTCTGGCCCTCACATAAACAATGGGTTTGAAGTAAATCGTCGTATAGTGTTTGTGATGAGACTTTTAGGCATTGGTTTGCAAGGAATAAATTTATTTTCGAATTTGATGGATTTTGGTGAAGGACTTAGTAATACAGCATACGACAGTATATTGGAGCACATTCATCAAGCGACAAAAATTTATTTCAAAATAACAAGTCAAAAGGCTGTCGAAGAAGAGAAAAAATTGAACGAGCAAGCAGAAAAGCCATTACTTGAAATGAAAGTATCCGGCGATGGATCGTGGAAAAAACGAGGCTTCTCTTCGAAAATCGGCGTGACAACGCTGATATTATATAACTGTGGGAAAATTGTCGATTTGATTGTCAAAAGTACGTTCTGCAAAATGTGTATATCATGCCCTCATAAGAAAAACACTCAAGAATATGTCGATTGGCACGAAAATCATGCTGACGAATGTGCTGCAAATCACGAAGGCTCTGCAGGAAAGATGGAGGTCGACGCCGTTATAGAAATGTTTGAGCGTTCGTTTGATGACTACGGCATACGATACAGCGTTTATATCGGCGACGGCGACTCGAAGACTTTTTCTGCCGTTTTGAAAAGGAATCCTTACGGACAGGAATTCCCGGTGGTAAAATGTGAGTGCATTGGCCACGTACAAAAGAGAATGGGAACGCGTCTTCGTAATTTAAAAAAAAATGAAAAATTGGGAGGTAAAGGCAAACTTACCGATGCCCTTATTAAAAAGTTAAGTACTTATTACGGACTTGCCATAAGAAGGAACGTGAACTCAAAGCAAGATATGAGAGACGCTATTTTGGCTACATACTATCTTATTTATATACTATTTTTTTTAGACTTATTTAGATACTATTTAGACCTAATAATATCATATGTGCTCGACTAACGAAACAGCACAGCATCAGTACTGCCCTCCGGGAATCGACAGCTGGTGTGAGTGGCAACAATCGCAGGTAGTCGGAGCCAACGTGTTTGACCATCCCCCAGCTCTTCATCAAGATTTACAAAAGCATTTATTGCCTATTTATGAAGATTTGTCAAGAGAAGATCTGTTGCAAAGGTGCTTGGGGGGACATACCCAAAATGCAAATGAAAGTTTTAATGCTCTTGTATAGCGCTTGGCTCCTAAGCATCTGCACTATGGTTCAAAAACTGTTGAAATTGCAGCTTGGATTGCTGCTGGATTATTCAATGACGGCTATAAATCTATCCTGCAAACAATGAAGATCCTTGAGTTCACCATTGGAATGCCAACTTACAACCACGCGAAGAAAATGGATGAAAAGCGACTCAAGCGTCAGGAGCTGAAGAGTGCGAGTGCCACTAAAGAAGGCAGATTGGCTAAAAAATTAAGAACTGCTGCTTATAAAGAGGAAGAAGATGACCTCGTATATGGGCTCTATGGCCCTGGCATAGCCGATTAAGGAAAAAGTGAAAAAATAATGGTGAGTCTATCAAAAATGCAATTTCAGCTACTGCGAACTTTAAAACGCGTTTTTCTCGAAAAGAAAATTTCTTTATTGTCCGTGTTTGTGTGCACAGTTTCTCGGCGAGTTTTCAACTTATCACAAAAAAAACGCCATTTTGAAGGTAATTTCATAATCTAGTCGATGAACCTACTTGTTTTTGAAATAAAAATTTATTTAACCACAATTTTGCAATAATAATAAAAAAAAATTACAGTTTTTTTTCAAAAGTCCACCATTTTGTTATGGAATTTTTTTATACTTTTAATTTAGGTTAGTTGACGAGATTTAGACCTAATAATAACAAAATTTTTTTTTTTATGTTTCAGAGAGTTCATGGTTCATAATTTTTTTATCACTAGCATAAACAAAATAATGTAATAAAAAAAATAAGAAATTCATATTTAATGTTTGAATAATAAACCAAAAAATTTTCAAATAAAAATCTTGTATAGTTTTTTCAAAAAAAATTCGCTAAGTTTCAGTTTATTTTTGCCCATCTATATAGGGATACCCCCTTAATCGCCGCTGAATTCTCTACGTGCACGCGTTTATTTTTAGTATTTGCAGACCTCATTTCTTGCCAAAATCTACATATATGATCCGGACCATCTATCGGACCCAAGTTTAAATCGTCAGCTGCGTTATCGTTGTTGCTTGATTGCTGGTGTACACTCGTATTACCTTCCGACATGTCGATAGCTGAATTGGACTGATACGATAGTACAGTGTCGTTAAAACTACTCGAGGCAGAATCAATAGATTGATCCACGGAATCGGCTATGTCGTGACAGTGTAGCTTATTCGCTGGCTTCAGTGAATCTGTGGTGGGTGACAGGTCGTTTTAGCGTGTTGGATACAGCGCTTGTATTACTTTGAGGTATATCCAAAGTCTGGGCACTGTTTTTATAACTACGAACGCAACAGTTATCTAAAAAACTAGTATCTGATTAAATTCTAATGCACCTTGGGTGATAAATATTACTACACTCTATGTAAGAGGAAGAATTGTGGACTACTTTGCGTGTACACTTATTGCATGTGGACATTTGGTAAGCAGTGTACTATTTACAAAACTTACATTCAACGTTCTATCCACAACTTTTGTGAGTAAATCACAAGCGTATTCTGATTAAAACCGTGGAAATTTAACAAAATCCAACAAGAAATGGACCAAGAAATGCTAAAGATACGCTATCGCTGAGTCTACGCGAAATCAGGAGTGAACAATTAATTTGATCAGACATCAAATAACGCAGAGGCTTACTTATTACCTGTTAATCGCAGTGATAAGAAACGAATCAAGTTAGAACTAAAAAAAATTTCGCATCTACAGCACTTTCCGCGGTTCTACGAAAATGTCTACGAATTGCACTAACGGAACACTTTTAAGCAAATGTTCATTGATTTTCGCGTCACACCGATCCTCACGGCGTTCCCACGCTACTCGACCTGTAATGATATGTACATGACGGACAAATTTTTTAGGAACATTCAATTATCTCACACGCACGGCCCCGTAGTTGTTAATAATACCCTACGGCTCTCGCAAATCAGTAATTGCAAATACGTCTCTTTAGTAGAAGTAATAATGATTGCAGACCTAACCTCGAAAAAACAAGATGCGCACTTAACCTGTAATACGCTATACCAGCTTATTAGTACGAACCAGTCCAGCACCAGTCACTGTCGTAATTGACGCATCACGAAGACGCACGGCTTCTTCTCGAAGTGCGAAGAGACGCGGCGCGCAGCACGATGCGCCAGATGCGACTAAGGCGCGCAGCTATTTTTTTAGCCACACGACGCAGAAGTGACGATATGGAGTCAGTTATCTCCAGTCACGCCTCTGGCTGATAAAAATGGCCGTTAACAGCCATACGCGCAGCAAAAAGTACATGCAGGCGAAGATCAATATCAATTGAAAATAAAAGCCTCCCGCCTCAACAAAAGTGGCAAGCTTGAAAAGAAACAGGAGCCTGGTCGGCCTGGAAAATGTCTCGACTGCGAAATATGTATGAGTACAGAGAAAATTGAGTATGTAGACAGAGCAAAATCTAGTACATCTTACCGGGTCTACAAGCGAGAGAGAAAGAAACACAGAGAGAGAGAGAGAGAGAGAGAGATTGATTGATTGATTGATTGATTGATTGATTGATAACTAGTTTATTATGCCATGGTCAAGGTATACCGAATGGCAAGTGCAACATATTACACAAAATACATCATATAAAATATAAAGTTAAATAATATAATGTTAACTTGATTTACGCAATGTATAAATTCAAAAGCGTATAAGAAATTAGTACATTTTACATAAAAATCAAAGAGCGCATAAGTAATTAGTGCATTTCACATAACAATCAGAATAATCGCAACAGTATTTTAATTAACTAAATTTAACAAATGGTCAAATAACGCAATTTTAAACATTAGCAAAGATTTCTTTAACCAAATATTAACAGGCAAAGTTTCCCAAAAATCCATCGCAAGGATAGCAAAACTATTTGCATACACATTCGTAGTGGCAACAGGGTGTAAAAACGGTGGCGCTACTCGTCTTTGGGAACGACGAATATCCTCAGTAATCGGGGGTAAAAGTTCAAACAGGTAGTTTGGTTTTTGTGTCGTTAGTACTTGGTAGGTCAAAACACCAAGGAAGTAATTTTTACGGGATTTTGGACAGAGCGATTCCAATATTTTATAGTAAGGATATAGGTTAGACTATCGTCGCAGATGGTAAATGAAATGCAAAACAGTATTCAATAGACACTTTAACTTATTATCTAGATATAGAGTTGTATCATGAGACACAATACACGCGTAGTCAAAGTGTGGCATAATAAGCACATTTGCCAGCAGCTTTTTAATTGAGTTGGATAAGAAATTCCCCTTAAATCGCAACGTATAAAGAACTCCATGAACTCGTGAACAAATCTGCGATATATGAGCATTTCATGATAACTCCTCCGACATTATTACACCTAAATTTTTTACAGTACCGGCTAAGGATATAATTGTACCATCTACCATTGTAGGTGGCAAGAGGTCTTTATTAATACGCATATGGTATTGCAAAGACGCAAACATAATGGCTATAGTTTTAGAAACAATCAATATGAGACTATTTGAGCGCGCTCAATTTACTATATCCGAGGCATCCTTATTGAGTTTAAATATCGCTGAACTAAGCTCTGATGGTTTGCACTGTAAATAAATTTGCAAGTCATCGGCGAAAAGCATGCAAGTTTTTTTGCAATGTTTTAAAACTGATAAGATGGAGTTAATAAATATCAAGAAGATAACTGGCCCTGGGGTAGAGCCTTGGGGTACACCTGAAGTATTTTGAAGAAATTCGGAGGCAGATCCGTCTAGATCCAGGACGGCTCGTGAGCGCCTTGATAGATATGAATGTAGCCAAAGTAGCGATTGATGTGAGAAATTCAGTTCTTTAAGTTTTGAGAGAAGAAGATTATGATCAATACAATCAAATGCTCTTCTAAAATCAAATAGCAAATGAAGAGTAATTAGTCCTTTCTCTATACCGTGACGTATATCATTAGTGACTTTTGGCAAAGCTGTTTGGGTACTAAAATTACTTCGAAAACCAGATTGATACGGTGATAAAATTGAATTCTTCTCAAGGTGCTCAGTTATTTGCTGCTTGATAAGCTTATCGAATACTTTGGCAAAATGTAGCAAATTAGCAATAGGTCGTGTATCAGACGGTGAAGTAGGACTTGAGGTTTTGCTAAGAGGGATGATATACGACTTTTTCCAAAGGTCGGGATACTTGCAAGAAGAGACAGAACGGTTGAATAAATCGGTCATAAAGGGCTCAATTACGACAAGAGCATCTTTGAAGTAAGAGAGGGATAATCCATCACAGCTTCTACCGTTCGCTTTGGGGATACATGTAATAATTGTCTGGTGTACCTGAACTCTGTCAACAGGTTGAAAAACGAAAGGTGGTAAAATAGATTTATTTGGATTGTCGAGGATTTTATGCAGATTTTCCAGAGAGCATAGTGGATGACAAGAAGTAACGGTCGAGTAATATTGCATGAATTCCTTAGCACTAAAAATATTTAAAGGGGACTGGTTCTGTTCTTTAATAATGCATAATTTTCTTAAGAATGACCAACACATAGATTTGTCTGTATTTTCACTTATGGCCCCTAAGCAGTGCTTCTCTTGCCACCTTAATTTATTTTTTGAGCTGTCTACGCATATTTTTATAATCTAAAAGTAATTACTCGTTTTTATTACGTTTCGCACGCTTATAGGTTTGATCGCGTATTTTACATTTATTTTTAAGATCTTTAGTAAACTATGGAGCTGCACTTCTACGAACATGACGTATATTAAATGGGGCATGCGTATCTAATACCTTTGAAGCTGCAGAGTGAAACGTATCTAAAATAGTATTAACATCGACATCCTCACTTACTTTTACATTTGAAAGACTAGCGCTTAAATCATCAATAAACAAAGGTAAATTAAAATTGCTGAAATCTCGAGATAAAAAGGATAATCATGGCAGTTAATGAATGGGTTGTGGATTCCTGGAATGATGCAATTTTATCGACAGAATCGGTAGCAATCACATCAAACCATGTATCTGAATGTTCCTTATGGTGAGTGGCACCAAAAGGAACTAAGTGAAATGAATTTTCTAAAACGAGATTTCGTAAATGAGAACCATAAAAGTTAGATGTGAGCAAGTCAGAGTTTAAGTCTCCTGCTAGAATAATATCGCGATACAAATGTGCATGTTTGTAAGAACGCAAAAAAGTTTGTTAAAACATGTCCCTTAGGACGACGATAATAGATGAGAAAAGTATACGCTGATTATTTTCTAACCGAATTTCTAAAAGAATATATTCAGTCTCATCAATTTCCTTAATTTGTGGCGCCTCTAAAATTTTATAGATAACGCCTTTGCTGATATAGCAAGCAATACCACCTGCTTGCACAAATTCACGTTTTCCCGTATTTCATAATAGGCCCCGATCATTTCGAACCAGGCTAAAATTAGGTATAGCAAAAGTTGAATCTTTGGTCTATGGTGTAAGCCAAGATTCTGAAATGGAGAGCAACTCAATTTTGTTATCCATATGAAAAGACTGAATTTCATAATAATTATCTTTAATATAATTGGCATTAATTTGCACGACACGTATAAAAGAACGAGGATTATGAGAATGTAGAGTATGTGTAATAGGTACTGCTGGTAGTCATGTTATTTTTTCAAGATCGGCTTGAGTCACGATTGCAATCCTATCAGAAGAATCGTTTTTACGCGCATAAACTATTCCCTCTATAACCCAAACGTATTGATAGCCACATGCTTCAGCTTTTTCTTTAACTAAATATCTTAAATTAAAAACAAGTGGAGGCAGCATTTCATACAGATCAATTTGTTCATCACTGGTATCTTTAACAAGATCACGAGTAGCCGCTAGCTTAAATTTAACTATAAAGGAAATTGTATTCCGCTACTTGCTTTTCTTTCCAATAACATTTTGATTTTTCTCGTTATTTTGTTCATTATTTCGGCCACAAGATGTTGGAATCGCGTTTTCAGCGGTCTTATTTTCATCACTCATAAAGACATGACTACATAGAAATTCAAGTTTTAAAAGTTTAAGAATTTGATAAGTCAAGTTTAACGGAGGAATTGTTGAAAAACAAGGGACACCAGTGACATTTAATTTAGTACTTGGTGGAGCTCGAGAGTGGAGCTCATTTAATTGTTCGACCTCATTACGGAGCATAGAATTTTCTTCTTTGAGTACACGCAAGTCATTGCTATGTTGGGTCAAAGTAGACGTAAAACTTGACATTTGTTGAGATAAGGAGTTTACACGTTCATCTACTTTAGTACCATTTGCATTAATAGTATTGAACATGTTCGCTATTTGCGGAGTACATATGCGCAGGAGAGCGCGTTGGAAGGGTTTTCGATATGTACAGATTAGTTGCCTGATCACTCTCGACACTAACATTTACGTTCGAGAGATTTAAAGTATATGTAGCAAGAAGCCTCACACTATCAAACTCTGACGAGCGCGTACTAATATTATTGCGGGTATGTACATCGGATGCCTAAGACCGACGACGAGTGTCGTTAAACGCACGAGCACAACGAAGATGAGCTGGTTTATTTTCAAGATAGCCCGTTATTCATCCAGGATGAAGTGTACTGGGACAATGTAGGCATGTATTTGATTTAAATACGATTTTGCGCTTGCACTTTTTAGATTTACGCATTGAAAACCAAAAATAACCAGAACTATTTATATCTATTTACAACATTTAGAACTTTCGCATAGATAAAACACAAATTAACTTTCGAAAATAAACTAATTCTCTTTATAAAGTAGATCACAGCTGATAATGAAGCAGCAAGTTAAGATATACCTATGCAAAACACTTAGACAATATATTTGTTTGTATATATACAAACATATTTACCAGCTAAATTCCCGAAATACGCGATTTGTATATAGTATTGAAAATAGTAGGTTAATTTATTTCTAGAAGTGAAGGGCATCTTTTTTATATCAATTTTCTACATCATATTTGGATTTCCCTTGTAAGTAATGATTCCAACTTTAAATGCATACTTTGTCAAGTAAAAAGTTACGTATACGAGTATTAGTGTCTTTAAATATACACTCTCAATTTATTACTTTCAAAGCTTGCATATAGTATTACTTACATTTTTACCTGATAGATCATATTTAAATTTTTTAATCAAGTTTAGATCAATTTTTGAGGCACGTTTTCTTAATAGAAGTAGATATTTATACTTTTTATAATTCTCTTGATTATAGCTTTCAGAGTACTTGAAAACAATATTCGTAAAATATACGGGGTAAAAAAAACTACGGATGAGTGGAGAAAACTACATAATGATGAACTACATAGCGTATACCCATCACTAAACATCAATATAATAACAAAAACTCATAGATTAAGATGGGCAGGACACGTGGCTAGAATGGGAGATAAGCGAACTGCTCCGCGAATTTTAAAATGAAAACCTAATAGGAAATGACTCTTCGGCAGACTTAGACGTCGGTGGGAAGACAATGTCAAGTCTGATTTTAAATAACTTGGGTGCGATGGCACGTCTTGGATAAAATTAGCACAAGCCAGGGCTTTATGATAAAGCAGTTATTATAAAGACAAAGTGGGATCCATTGCAAATGTTGTAAATATGCTTCTATTCTCTGAAAGCTACAACCGTTCACTTAAAATGCCAAGAGAGATTCTTATAGAAAATTACATCATTTTGCCACGAGTTTATTCACTTTGTAAGACTCTGCGAAGGAATAAAATTCGCAATTATATACTTTTCAAAATATGGTGATTGTTAGGGAATCAATTCGAAGGCAAGATGAAAAAATTGAAGTTTTTCAAGTGTTTTTAACGCGTCTAATCGCATACTGCCATTTCGCGCACAAAGAACCTCATGATATCTTAAATTTTTTTAAAATAATTCTCTCAAAGACAAAAAAAAGACGACCCAGAGAGGACGATAAATATTAAATTAGAGTTTCTAGAAATATTTTAAAATAGCCTAGAAAATAGAAAAAAAAAACGCTTTAAAATAAATAAAAATATAAAATAAGAAAATCGATTATAGGATGTCAACTTTTTTTTTGCTTTTATAAATGCTTTGAACAATAGATAATCTATGCCACTTCTGGTACACCCCGATTCGAGCATATAATGGTCTATGCTATGCCGATTGTAGCATAGAATTGTCTACGCTATGCCGATTTTAGCATACAATGGTCTGTGCTATGCCGATTCTAGCACAAGACGATTCTAGCACATCATGGTCTATGCTATGCCGATTCTAGGGCACCATGGTCTATGATATGCTGATTATAACACATAAAAGTCACAGCGATTCTACATCCCGACAGCCAGCAGGCGACAGTCGACAGTGCTCGACCTCGAAGCTTATGTGGAATTTGCTTAACTACAACAAATTATATATATATTTTCAAATGGTAAAGGCCTCTCCTCGCTCTTACCTGTGACGTTCTTCCCGTTCTTATACATTTTTTTAAATAAAGAAATATACAAGAACCATTAACCTCTCCATCGTCCTTATTTTTTACAAAACTTTATTAAACATATCTATTATTACAAATAACAGAATCTGTAGTTAATCAGACGGGATTTCTTCCCATTCCACGACAGAATTGGTAAGATAGACGTCTCTCCTTAGCTTGACGTTGGGAAGAGCACATGAGCCTTGTATGCTCTATTGTGATGTGAGCACATAGTTACTATCTTCAGATTGTTCAATGGTGGATAACCCCATTCGGTGATATCGGAAACTTTAAAGTTAAAACGTTCCAACCATTTCTTGTTTGTGTCACCATTCACAAATATTCTGTGCGCATTCTGTAAACCGTCTCGAAGTATACTTCTAATTTCATTACAGTCATAATCACCAAAGTTCCAGTCTAGGCCATGTTGATAGAGTTCCAACCACAAATTTTAACGCCTGTGTTTGTTGGATAGTTTACACCACTCGAAGGGTGCTTTGAAGAGGAGTATTATGGATTCAGCATTAGATTCTATACAAAATATAACCAACTCTTTTAAAACATAATCTTTGCCTGGCTTCTTGATACCCTGGAAGTTCACCACGTACTCCATCTCCGTAGTCAATGACTCTCCCTTGTAAACAAAATTATCTTCATAGGTTCATCGCCATCCCTTATGATGATTCTAAACAAGCTTCTTCACATTGCCACTTACGGGATTGTATTGAACTATACGATCATGTAAGATTAAGCAATACGCTGATATTCTACCAGGAAAATTGTTTCTTGCTTCGCATTCTAGACGAACATCTACGTGGGCACTTTTTAATGACTCCATTTGCTTTGAGCAATCGATCACTATCAACGGTATGTAATCACGATAGTGTGATTTATTGAACATACGTTCCGAATCCTTACCGTTGTAAGCATTTCGGCGAACTGACTGCGGATAATATCGAGGTTGAGGTTACCATATGGGTAATACTGTGAATTCAAGAAGAGTTTTACGTTACTGATGTTGCAGTGATCAAAGTTACTAGCATTGACTTCTCTCTGATTTTATCGATTAGTTTGAAAGCCTTGAATGATAAATGCGAGGATTTTCTAGCTGATTAGCTGTCTTAACAGGCCCGACGTGTCTCGAATAAGTTTATCTTTTCCTACATAGTTCAGCAATTGATTCTCACGTCTGTAGCTATGATGACATATGGCATCAATCACTTGATTCTCGTCAATTCAATTTTCATATCCTCAAAAACGTTTACTAAAGGTGTTTGCAAAATAGCATTTAGATCATTTCGAGATGTCCTGAGTATGAGTTTATGCTTTGCGTGCACTACAATTTTACGATAGTCTTCGGCAAATCCGAGAATCATGTTCAGAGGTACGGATACATCAAAGTGGCCTACATCGTTGGTTAATTTCTGATTCTCTTTAACATCGATCCTACCTTCATTTTCGACGTTCAAGGTTTGACTCGGATTGAGCGAAAGCCATCCTTTCATGATTTTAGTCAATCCAACGTTCTTAGGTTTATCAATCTCTGTGTCATTTAGCCCATAGCATATCTCCTCGAACATGTAACAGATGACGTTGTTTACCAACTCAGTTCTTTCCACAGCAGTACCATCAATCAGAGTGAGTTTGCCACACACGTGTAGCGAGCTATGCGATGGTAGTAGATACAAGTCCTGATGTTGGATGGATATACGTACTTTGTCGCTGCTGTTGAATGACGAAGTGTACGGCTAGTGTGCGTTGACTTCGTAGTGCGTGATGAGCTCATCGAATGCAACAGGTGACTGAATGCTCAGAATCTTTTTCATTTTTGCAAAAGCAACAGATGAATATGCAAGTTACTTTCCACCAAATACGACATCTTTTAAACCTAGACTTTTTAAAGGGGGCACACCACCTTTAAAATCTGAAACAAAAAAATTAATTAAGAATTTTTATTTTGATATTTATTTTAATAAGGGTTTTTTTTTTCCTGAAAGTATACATAAAAACCTACCAATTTGTATATTTTTTACCTTCGTTGGACCTTCTATGCCTCCATGGCAAACCAGACTGTTTTCGAAGACTTTAAGCACTGTCCGTAAGATTCCAAGTCTACGCATGGATGGATTGGGCTAAAAATTTATGGAGATACTCATTATAGTAGTACTTTTAATATGAGCGTAGGGATTTTGATTTGAACGAGTAGAAGTATTTTTTTATATGAACATTGTCAATATAACACTTATTTTTTTAATAATTTTATCACTTTTATAGATGTAAAAAATTTTCTACTCGTTCAAATCAAAATCCCTACGCTCATATGAAAAGTACTACTATAATGAGTATCTCCATAAATTTTAAGCCCAATCTGTCCATGCGTTGACTTGGAATCTTACGGACAGTAAGCTGAAATTGATAAAAACAACATTTAGAGTTATTTAACAATTAAGTTACAAGTTCTAATAGATATAATTTATACTCATCTTATCAATTGCAACTACTTTTTTCTTCTTTTCAACGTAGCAGACAAACATCTGCAGCAGTGTACATCAATATTTTCTGATGCGTGGAGTCCCATGAGTCTTCCTCCTTGAATAACCTGAAATGAAAAAAAAACACAAAAATGAATAAATTGAGTAAACTGTACTAATCATACTAAACTCTTGAGCGACACTTTCACACACTTCACTCTCACAGCAACTGGCTTGCATAGGTCCATAATCCCACAAAAAGTTGAAAGGCCAGCGTGTCCATGTCCAAGTGCACGAGCAGACAGCACAGATCTTCTGTTCACTTCATATGCATTTCCTTTGGCTCCTACTTTGTTGCTGGAGTTGATCGCTGCTATTTCACCACACTTCGAGCACACAATATCTATTTTGAAACCAAGACCCAGCACACCAGATTCGCTTAATTGAACACTGCCATGGCACCGATTACAACACAGAACACTTCTAAGTTTAGAAAATAAAATTGAAGTGTCAATGATTCTGTTTGTTGTATCGCTGGTGTCTCTAGCACTAGCTGTGTTTTGGAGTTTCCTCGCTGAGCTGGTGGATAGTCTTGGCTTCTTTTGTGAATCTTCCTTTTTTATCTCTTTTAGAAGACATTTTCACTACACTGATTTATACACATTCACAAATTGTCAAATGCAATTAAAACACTGTAAAAGTTCAGTACAATAAAAATATTAGCTGTGTTTACTAACAGGTGGTTTGTAAACATAAAAGCCAACTGTCAAAAGTAGCAAAAATGTACGGGTAAGGTTAGTCAAGAATTCGATCTGATTTATCGACCTTTATCTTGTGACGTAATGACATGTCACGTTACTCGTAATTCGCACATGCGTCAATATTACATATAACAACGCGTAAGTATTTGAATATACAAGCATGGATCTTGAAATGTAAATTTGTTAAGTCGATCCGTTCCTTTAACTGTAAATCACTCGATAGGCTCGGACAGGAAACTCATAAATAACAACCAAAAGTTTAAGTATCTCGCTAGAGTAAACAAGGCTATAAATATCAAAATATCGGATATCGCTCAATTTAATGCATAAAAGGTCTCAAACGCATGTAAGTTCAACTATTCACCTGTAGTGGCGCTGAAGGATTCTAGCCTTCAAATTGGTTCCAATTATATTATATTTTATTGCTTTATAACTAAATAAAATAATCAATCAAACATTTAGTTATAAATAATAATAAAATAAATAATAATTAATAAAATACCGAATTTACGAAAAATCGGCAAAAAAGCTGTCTCAGTATTTATATTGTAACTTTAAAAGGAATGATGATATCTTAAAACGGTTGTCGGGAGCTTATTCTACGGGAAATTTTCTATAAATAAGGTAAATGAAAAAAAAAACGATTTTTTGACAATTTAAAGGTGATTTGCCCCCTTAACGCTTTGAATGCTCGCTGACGACTGATGGCTCGTCGACATGTTGGTCTACTTTTATAGCCGTTACCGACTTTGGTGTTGTAAACAGTACTCATTATGCCTGTTTAAGATGCAGTCTGATTGTTATTATTTCACCTAGAGTATTAATCAAGTCTCCGTCTTGATCAACTATGAGTACTTGCAAATGGTCTATGCACTTTACGGTAATTGAAAAATAAATTGCGTGTGCAGGAACCTCGATGATTTTATATCTAGATGGTACAGCAGGAATGAAATCGTGAATCGTGTGTACTCTTTGTCAATTTATATAAGCTCCTGAAGTTATATTACATTCAACTCTTAAAGCGTTTACTTTGAGAATCGTAACTGGCAAATCAGAACTGTTAGCGAGGTTTGATTCGACAACATGTGGAGTGAAACCCAGGATTCGACCAATAGATTCTTGATTACGGAAGTCGATGTGATGAGTGCTCTTGATTACACTACGAAGTGTATTATTGTTGGGTTTCAAGCTGTTCGTAATATTTTCGTGTGCTAATCTCTTGCAAAGAAATCTCGTACCTACCTACTGGTAAATTAATATTTTTTTCGCCCACGTAAAACTTATTATGGTTGTGATCTATATTAAGTATTGAATTAAAAGTTAAATGTCCCACTAAGCCAAGAAAGAAGTTCTTATTTGACGAAAACTCGGTAGGTGGAAAGTATTGAGCTTCAAGAATAGATGAAAAATCTCAAAGAGTTAGTGTTAACGAATCTTCCATGACTGTTCAAATAAGAATGAAGCAATTCTTCTTCTACTACCGTTTATATAGCCCTGCACAAGAACTTTAGACAGAGATGTCCACAGTTAAAAGTATCAAAGTCTTGATACCACACATGATTATATTTGACCTCGTGAACTCTGAGATATAACATCAAATCCAATGGGGGTTGGAAATTACCAAAGCAGTCATCAAAGTACACTACATGATCACCTCTTTTTCGATAGGCAACCCAACGCGTTCCAGGACTACTGACATCATTCATATGCACAATAGCTGATTCACGATATTGAGGTCCAACAGTGGGTAATGTGTTTCGCATAAACACACCTCGGAAGTTCGGTATTTCCCTAATTTTGCGTAACTTAACAGGTCAACGTCGGTAAACGCTCGTTTAGGTAATTTAACTTTGGAGAACTTTTTTTTTTAAATCTCAAGAGCAATGGATTTCATTGTTTTCTTACGCCTTTTACTTTAATATAAGAGTTGTTTTGCTGCTTTCGCATCGTTGATGGCTTTTGCTATTCCAGCGTCACCACCTGCAAGAGCGACAGTTGCACTTAAACCAATGAACAGAGGTATCAAAAACGGTAGGACTCCGACCAGTTTTGATGGAACAGGTAGAATTCTAGGGACTCTAACGTTTCTTTACCCATCAGCTTTTCTGACTGGGCAGTAAAGCAGAGTGAACTATAGTTTTGGCGCACTTGTTGGGTGTTGATATAAAGTCAGCAGCTTTGATTACCTTATTCAAAGCAGTCTGCTTCTTTTCCGTCTTCTTGTGACTTTTTCTCTTAAGACCCATTCCAAACTTAGATTTTAGCTTCATAGTATTAGTTACGGCGTAAGCAGCTGCTATCTCACCAATTCCAGTATGCGATATCGTGCTCCTTGGAGGCTACGTCCAGCTAATTTGATTCCTGGACCACAGTACGGATATCTGTATATGTGAAGTACAACTGGAAGTTTGTTAATTATATTATATATCAAACCTCGACCTCGTCGTCGTTGTCGTTTATAAACGATCATCATTTTTCAGAGTTCAGAGTATGACTGATTCTTGGAGCTTTATAAGCGCTATATTTATAGCTAAACGATCAGTCACAATTTAGATATCTTGCGGTACGTATGGATTTCAAAGAGCAGTTTGCGAAGCTTCCAATAGCTAATTTAGACGCTATTGTTGATCAAGATAGGAAACCAAGACGACATAGAGATCTTCTTCCTGACAGCATACGCGCAGTTTTCTACGGCCCATCGAATTGCGGCAAAACTAACAGTTTGCTTGCTCTCATAACACATCCTTCCAATGGAGTTACATTCGAGAACGTATACGTCTATTCGAAATTTTTAAATCAACCAAAGTACAAGTTGTTGAAGGAACTTTTGGAACTTAAAGATGGCGTGCAGTATTTTCCATTCAGTGAACACGAAACAGTGGTTGATCCTGAATCTTCCATGATATAGCTTGCCAGAAACAAGACAAGGTCAGAGCTTTTTTTTGAATGGATAGATGTAAGAACGTAGATTGTTACTACTCAGTCAGATGTACACTCATATTCTCAAACACCTATGTATACAATGATCACGTCAATTCTGACATGTCTAATGTATAGTTTAAACAGTTATGCTCTAGTAGTTGGGTAGATGATAAGTATGAGTTTCTCGTGATCGACAAAGATGGATGAATAAATACTGATTGATATCGAAAGGGGTTTGACTGCTTAACTATAAATATAGCTGGTGTATAGCATAAAATTACCAGTCTACCATCAGACGTTGAAGTGACAACATGGCCAACGTCCAACTAGAGAAACATGTACTTCGTCAACTATTTAAAGCACGAGATGCAATCAAACTAAAGCATAGATTGTTAAAGTATGGAAAGGATGGCGTTGATAAAGTTCTAAGTGAAATTTTTAAACGAATTGTAGATCCTCTTCAGAAACTTGTTTCTTCTACATCGAGAAATCAGCCCATTGAGGCGAATAAGAATATTAATAAGACTATTGATATAACTTTTAATTCCAATAACAGTTTTGATGAGAGTTACGATGAAACTCTGCAGAATACACTGGATGATTCGGAATCCTCCTTCGAAACAGCTGGCAGTGAAGATGAAGATGATCTATCTGTCAACAAATATATTCTTATGCTCAATCGAGGAATTAATCTTGATAACGTTTACGGAGTGCTTAAAGAAGGCAGAAATTTTAGGATTGGTGATTCACCGACACACTTTGAATCTGATGTCATCAAGGATAAGGATGTGACATATCCGAAAACTGTAGGATTGATGGAGTTGCTCATCACAAAACATCTTGATCAAAAACTTACAAATTCTAATGATATGCAAAATTATCGTAATATTTCAGAAACAACGAATGCTCACAGGAAACATCACAGGAGTGATGAATCCATTCTTGCTCACTAATGTTTCGTTGCTCTCTAGTCAAGATTGAGTTTTCTCGTAGACACTTGATATAGTCATCAAATGTGATGGTGGCCTTCACAACAGAACTCTTGACGCCCTTTGCTTTCTTTAGTGGTTTCTGGTTCTGACGCTATACATTTTACTCCTCAATCCAACAAACTCCAAGATGATTTCTCTGCTGAACTCGTCCTTCATCAAGTCAACTAACTTTTTCGTAGCTCGAGGAATGTTAAAATAATTGTTCTCGGAGTAATGCGATATCTCGAACTCGTGCATATCTTGATGCATTATGTCATACATAATAGGGTAAGTCACCTCGTACATCTAACTGTCCGTGTCGGTATACAGAAGTTGACAATTATTCCCAACACAGTTTTGCATAAAGTGATAATGATACCGATGTACGAGAGTCTTAGATAGTCAGTCCTAATAGTCCTAAATAGTCAGTCCGATGTATATCGGTTTCCTAATGCAGATTTCCGTCCACAACAGTTGCACAGCGACAATATCTTCACCGAAAATATCACTACTGTGAAAATTTGGTTTAGAGATGTACTCTTCGGCACCATAGCGTCCAGACTACTTATTCACCAGCCTGATATCAACGGACTTTCATTCATTCTCCATTGTTTTTCCATAAACTGTGTTATTGAATAGTTTGAACAACATCTTCTCAAACTCATTCATAGCGTTTTTTCGCTTCTCACTGTTCAAGTCGATAAATTTTTTTAGCCATGTACTCTGGCTGAATCTTATAGGTCGGTGAACATCTGTGAGAAGTAATCCATGCTTTAGAGCCTACTTGAGAGCTCGATGGTGGATTACATATCGCTTTTTATCACGAAGTGTGGTCATAAGTTTCTTCTCATTAGTTTCCGGTGGTGATATGTGTTCAGCGCAAAATGGTAGATCTTTATGTGCATCATGAAGTTCCACTGGATACTTTAAGTCGGGATGATCATCGAGAATATCAAAGTATAGCTGTTTCACGTTTTACACCCACTGGAATCCTCCGTAGGGCAACGACTCTTTCATAGGCCAACCATATAGGTTATTAACGTCGTAGTACATAAGGTATTTATAATGCGCATTTTTCTGGTAGCCTTCCATCATGTACGGATTGTTTGCTTTGGCATATCGATTACACCACTGGTTGATTCCTCCCCGTATACCTCGCTTGATGAACATGAGCATATCAATATCCGTCAAAAGTTCTAAATGAACCTATTTATTATTATAAAAGTATTAAATTTATGTATGTATGTAATATTGGTTTTAAAATTAATAAGTTAACATTACCTTCATATACTTTAGCATGGCATCAAACAACAATCCTGGTATTGTGTAATAGTGAGCAGTACCCAAACCATAAGCCTCAAGACAATTTCCTTTAAAGTTTTCAAAGCGTTCAGCTAAAAGCAAGACGTCAGTCTTGAGATACAAAAATAGTATTGTTCGAGAGTTTGAATGTTAAAATCCTGCCAGACTTTTTTAGCATGCTTGTAGTCCTCATCGTTGATATGTGCATCATACAAGCTACTGAATAAATTCTCCTGTGATGGAAGAGTATCTTCCTTGAGCTTATCAAATAAGGAGACGTAGTCATACCAAAATATTTCTTTTCTTTTGAGCAGAGCAATCTGTTCGGAAGAGAATGCATCATCTTGCTGAAATACACGCTCCACCATAGATATGTCTAGCCTCTCCAAGTATGATGACAGCTTGTCCATAGATGAAGCGATGAATCTGAACGAGTCGATAAAGCGCAGTTTCATATCAGTATATTTGATGAACTTAGCGAAAGATATGTATTTCTCTTTCGTTTGTGGAAGAAGAGATACTCGTCCTGGAAAGCAAGTAAAAATCTCTTTGATAAATAAATGTGCATCGTATCCACTAAGATTATGAAAAATCACTGGTATTGTCTTGGAGTCCCTGCAGAGAAGGCTGTATTCGCTGTGTACAGGACTTCGATATCTAAAAAATTGGAAACGATTTTTAATTATATTTTAAACAATTTATAGAAATAATTTATACTTACTCTCCAGTGAAATGACAGTGATCTCGAACTTTCTCTTTCTCTTAAGTAATAGGCTTGCCACAAATGTGATATGTACATGCTCTCAAGTACTGAACATTTTCTCGAGGCATCAAGTTTCTCATTGGTCGAGGATTCTTCTGTATTTTCTGCAACTCCAAGGCTAGAGCATGGACACTCTTCACAAATCACTTGGCTGGCGTTTCATCTTCTTCTCCATTTTGCTTGCAGCTCTTGTACTCTGATCGAGTATTATCATAATTACATTTTATGAAGTATCCTTCCCTGAAGGCTTCATTATATTGGCAGATACGTTTATCATCATCTACTGGCTGCAGCAAATATTCAAAGTCGGCATTCACTACGTATGGCATACGGTTCTGGTAAGCAAAGTTTTTAAACTGTAGTACACTATCTTTTTTCTTGGATAGTATGATTTTGCAATGATTTAGTTTTCTACAATCTTTCTCATGCTCTGATAGTTTATCAGCCGTATGGAAAATGCAGACAACAATCACAAAAGTATGCTTTGTGCCATGAGCAGACAACCCACCAGTCGAGATAGATCTTTTATCCAAACATAGTAGAACTTGTACACTGTGTCAAAATCGTTAACGGTCATTTCCTCTTCTTCTTCTTCGTTCTCATCCATATAATAGCTTCTCATAAGTAGTAGATTAACATGTTTCTATTTCTTTTCATCTGTTAAATGTCGTGGTGTAACAATATATTTTTCACCTTTCTTTTTCAAAAAGTAAACATTGACTGATACAGGATTCTTATTCTCAAATTTCTTAATATGTCTTGGATCTACTGGAAATTCAATACCTTTAAAATTATACTTATCTTTGTATTTAGTATAAGCTGCGACTCTCTATGCATTCGCCTCAACAGGATGTATCGATGACTGGATTGCCCATTTGAAGCACTGATCATCATTATTTACAACATTTATACAAGCTTCCTTTTTGTTAATATAGTCTGTCAATTCAACATAAGAACTTCTCCTCGTGGGATTGTAATCGTTGATGTTAATTACTAAATGCAATATAAAACGACAAGACCAACCCAACTCACGCTCTTGCAAATCTTCAATATCCGAATCAATGGGTTGATCCGTAGTTGAGTATATTGGACATACTTTGTATTGAAACATTTAATATCAACAGCCTGTTTATCTTCACTTTTAGAACAGGATATTTCTCTACAGTCTGATTCACTTGTGAGATAAATTCCTTGCATGCATCCCTCAAAAAACTGGATATACCAAGGTGATTATGATTTGTGATTACTCCCGATTTAATCCGTTTTTCGAAAGCACCATCAATATCGTCTCAGCTAACTGACGGAGTGACTGCTCTATCCTCAACAATTTCAACATGCTCAACGACAGCAGATGTTTCCTTTACTTGAATATTCTGAAGGACTGCTTCACCAGCTGCTTGGTCATCTTGAACGATTGCTTCTTAAACCGCTGAAAGTCCAACACCTAGTCGATAGTCTCTCAGTAACCGTAAAACACTCTTCATAACAGCTGTAGCCGCCTGAAGTTTCAGCTTGTCAGCCACTGACAAGGCCGACGATTGAATCAAGCCACTTATGTACCGTAGAGCTGCAACATCAGCGGAACCAGCCAAAATATAATGATACGACACAGCATAAGAGCTATGTCATTGAAGTATTGAACAGTAGTTATGTTGCTCCAACATCATAAGAGTTATCTGATACACAAAGCTACTTTGACACTGTAGCTTCTCTTTCGTCAAAGTAGCTCGTCGCATCAGTCGAACCGATGAACTATATACTATATATATGCTATTCTCGTTAGTGTTTCTCCTTATATGCTGCAAAGTGAGTCAAGGGAGGTGGGAGAAATGTTCTTGATTGGGCAGAAAAAAAGTAGTGGCACAAATGTAGCAGCAAGTAAAGTGGGGAGCGCACGCATGCGCAGTTCATAGAGTAAGGGTTTATAAGGAAGTGTACGCAGCCAAGAGCTCATTCATCGTTTCACTCTCGACTGAGTACAACGGCAGAGCTCACATCATCATCATCATCATCATGATGATGTACGTAGTCGAAGTCCAACGATTCGAGATTTCTTTGAACGAATTTGTTTTTCTTTATATTCTTTATAAGGAGTTCCTTTTCTAGCATCCATACCCTTGAGAGCATCTTTTGGAGAAAAACAAGAGCGAAAATCGGTCGTTGGAATTAAACTATCATGGAATACTCTGGAGATTTGGTACTATTCCATACGAAGAGGTTTGCGAAACTCTTTGAAGCATCCTTGGAGATGCAGAAGTCTACGTTAAATGGCTTGCAAAATCAAAATGGTTGAAGAGAATATTAGCCGATAGGTAAGTATTTAAGCCAGTCCTTTTTCTTATTAAAATTTAAAAAATAAGTTTACTTATATGTATATATCTGTCAGGTCAGTTCATAACATCGAAGACTTGGGCTACTCTTCACTGAAAAACCTTCCAATGGACACAACTTCGTGCACGAACAACGTCCCGTGCAGTTTCCCAGTGTGCGCATTTAGAAAATCCCTAGCTATGAAGGAATGGATGTTTGAGCAACACCTTATTTATAAGTTCAATGGTTCTATCAAATTACAATATAATTAACAAAATAAACTTTATATAATAAATGTATTTAATAAATAAAATAAATGTATTTAATAAATAAAATAAATGTATTTAATAAATAAAATAAATGTATTTAATAAATAAAATAAATGTATTTAATAAATAAAATAAATGTATTTAATAACTAAAATAAATGTATTTAATAACTAAAATAAATGTATTTAATGAATAAAATAAATGTATTTAATAAATAAAATAAATGTATTTAATAAATAAAATAAATGTATTTAATAAATAAAATAAAAACGAAAATGGAGGGGTTGTTGGTTTTATACATTTCTTTGAATAAAGTTACGTATAAAACAGGAAGAACTTCACAGATAAAAGCGAGGAGGAACTCTTATTATCTTAAAAGTAAAAGAAAAATTCATGCTTCAATATTAAACAGTTCCTTTTTGAACAAAAAAAATATTTAAAGTATGATCAAATGTCATTCAAGTTGAATAAAACAATAAGTTTTGTCAACAAACTCTAAGCAACCCTAGTGGAAATGGTTTTTATATCAAAGTTAGACAAAATTTTCTAAAGTTTACTAAAAGTGTGGCTTAAGTTACCATATATGTGTCAAAACGGCTAATTGGAGACAGTTTGTCGAGTTTTGGCGTACTCTGACAAACTTTGGCTAACTCTGGCAATATTTGGAAAACTTTTACATAAAAACCATTTGGAAATGGTGAAAAATGTCAATTATATTTTATTTTAGTCATCAAAATCGAAATGAACGGCTATAATCAAAAAATCGTTTCCAATTTAAGGTAACATTATACCAATTATTCTAACTGTTCTCCTTTTTGTTTTTGGTTGCCCAAATTTTTGTCACAGCTATATATAGTATTACATGTGTTCGTTAGTGGATTCCGTTAAAGGCTAGACCGAAACCAGGCGAGATGTGTGTAAGGATAGAGAAATTATCGACGGTGGATTGAAATGATCGGGTAGATTTATTAACCAATATATTAACAGAGATTGGTTCGAAAGAGAGATCGCGAGAGTAAGTAAAGTGTGGACTCAGAGAAGGTTCGCGTCACGAATAGTGTTGGTTCTCTTCGTATGTAGTCTCCGAGTCTTGACTACTAGTAGACGTCACGTGGTCGAGTGCAGAATCGCTCCCGAGTGCGCGTCAATGCCCCCTTTTATAATGTATATGTAATGTATATACTAGCTGCCCTCTCTCTCCCCAGCTATTCGGGGCTCGAGAGTCGCGGACTTCGCGATTTGGCTGATGGGAAGCTTTTAGAGCTATCCTCTAGAATGTATGTATGAACTATCATACGTAACATGTCCAAGGTTGTGGGTCATCGACCCCGATGTCCTACCCTTAGCCATAAGGCAAACTACCCTATGCGCGAATAGTTGAAAAAATTTTCTAAAAAAAATTAAAAAATAAAAAAATTTAAACGTTTTATCTTACTACATTTTACTTGTATATTTCTACATTTACAATTACCGTTAATAAAGAATAGGATCGTTGTTTTGTATCGACGTTTCCCATTTTTACGGTAAGTTGGATTACATTTATTTAAGTAATAAAATTATCGCTATTCTACTCGTGTATAATGTGAGCGGTTAAGTTGTCGAGTGGCCTGTTTTTCAAATCTATTCTTTATTTCATTTAAAAATGCTTAGGTTGTCGAGCGGTCTAAATTTCAAAACTATTTTCTGTTAAATAAAAATTACTTAGGTTTTCGAGCAATCTATTTTTCAAATCTCGTATTTGTTAAATAAATAATGCTTAGGTTGTTGATCGGTCTATTTTTCAAAACTATTCTCTGTAAAATAAAAAATTTGCTTAGATTGTCGAGCGGTCTATAATGGTTGTTTCCTAATGTTTGTGTGTTTGTTATATAGTTTGTGTGTGTATGTGTAAGATGTTATATATTTAGTCTATTTCTTCTTTCGATTAATACAATGTTTTATACTATTGTATAATACATGATGCAGCAGATTTTAACGTGTGTAACATATTAAAAAATAGGATAAAAAAATATATTGAAACTACTGATTACCCTTCAAAACCTACATTACCAAGAGTGAAAACAATACCGATGCATTATCAACAGAAGGTAAAGGACCAACAAAATAACACTTTGGAAATATTGCACAATGAAAACCAGCCTCAACAACAAAAACAGGAAAAAAATGAACAACAACATCAACAACAATAAAAACCACATCAACAACGACAGCAAATAACTAGAAGTAGAACACTAAAATCGCAAGTAAATAACAAAATATACTAAGTATGGATTTTGAATTGCTTGAAAAAATACAAAAAGACTCGGTTCAAAAAGAAATAACATGTGGTAATATAAACAGTTTTAACAAAACTATAAAAAGTAAAAATGATTTCATAATGCATGTAAATATAAGAAGTATGTCTGCAAATTTTGATAAATTGAAAATATTGTTAAATAGTTTGGAAAACAATCCCTCAATTATTATATGCACTGAAACATTTGTACAAACTAATTATAGACTATATAAATTAGAAGGATATACAAGTTTTTATAACGAAAGTAAAATAAATCGAAATGATGGCGTCATTGTTTTTATTGATGAGAATATAGTACATAAAGTTAAAACTATTCAATATGGTAGGATTAAAATACTAAATATACATATTACGATAAATAATAATAGTTCTATTGAATTTTCTGCTATGTAGAGATCTCATGATATACCAAAGACTGAGTTCATTTTAGATTTAAATAAATTTTTAAGTGAAAATAGACGTATTAAAAAACATCTAGTAATTGGAGATTTTAATATAGATCTATTAGAGTCAGATAGGATGAGCCAAGAGTTTCTTATGGGTGTCACAAGACCACCCGTAGGAAATTGTAAAGGATCCTGTATTGACAATATTGTTGTTAAAACTAATAGTCTAAATACGGTTATGTATAAATTAAAAAATTCTTTAACAGATCATTATCCTATTTTTGTAACAATAAATAAGATTAAAACTAAAAAGTCTGAACCCAATGTGATATTAGATTATAAAAAATTAGGAAACATTGCTATGACAAGAGACTGGAATGCAATTATGACAATACAGGACCCTAACATAGCTGCTGACCAATTGATTTTTTAAATTAAACAACGTATAGAACAAGCCAAAGTAAGAAAAAGGAAATGCGGAAATAAGGGCAGGAAAAATTGGATTACAGCTGCTATTGTTAAATCATGCGAAACAAAGGAATTTTTATATAACCTATGGCAAATGGATATCAATAATGTACAACTTAAAATACAGTACAAAAATTATGCTAAAATTCTAGATAAGGTCATCCTGACGCAAAAATCAAATATGATAAAAGCTTAGTGGAAAATAATACAAATAATCCTAAAAGACTATGGGATATTATTAATACAAAAATAGGTAAAAAAACAAAATCAAATAACTCTATAGGTTATATAAAAATTGATAATAACAAAATTACTGATAATAAGGAAATAGCGAATAATATGAATAAATATTTCTGTGAAATTGGACGAAATTGAAGTGAAAAAATTGTTAAACCTTTCGATTTTGCTTTAAAAATTCCAGATATGAATACAAGCTCATTTTTTTTAGACCAACAAATACATATGAAATAATGAGCATTATTAATACTTTGAAGTTAAAAAATGGTGGTGTTGATAGAATCAATGCAAAAGTTTTGAAGGTAATATGTAATTATATTATCGAACCACTAGAATTTTTATTTAATACATGTATGGCCAAATCCATATGGCCTAACGCTCTTAAAAATGCTGAAATTGTACCGATTTATAAATCTGGTGTGCGACACAATATATCAAACTACAGACCTATTTCGTTAATATCAAACATAGCTAAAATTTTTGAGAGAATAATTTATAATAGAATTTACGATTTTGTTAAAAAGTGTAATATAATATCTGAGCATCAGTTTGGTTTTATGAAAAATGTAGGTGCGAAAAATTCTTTAAATTACATATCGAATATACTATACAATAACTTAGATAGTAGTAAACCAATGATTATAACTTTTCTGGATCTTGCCAAAGCTTTTGATACTGTGAATCATGAAATATTACTTGAAAAATTATATTGTATTGATATCAGAGGACAGGCGTTGGACTTACTAACAAGTTATCTAAATAATAGATACCAAAAAGTCAAGATTAATAACAGTGAAAGTGATTACATGATAATAAACATAGGTGTTCCACAAGGTACAATTTTAGGACCTCTTCTGTTCATACTTTATATCAATGATCTATTGAAAGAAATTCCTTTTGAAGTAATTTCATCTTATGCAGATGACACTGCTGTGATAGCTACGGGCAATAACTGGAGAGAAGCTCAGGAAACTATGAATAATTATCTTCTAACTGTAGATAAATGGTTAGCAGTAAACAAATTATCACTAAATGTTGTCAAGGCGGTATATATGACTTTTGGTAGCTATAGCGACAGTGTCCCAACTCAAATGAATGTTAAGATAAATGATAAAATTTTAACAAGAGTTAAGAATTATAAATATTTAAGAATCATATTTGATTATAATTTAAGGTGGGATATTCACATACAAAAAACTATAAAAAAACTAAAAATCTAGTATATATTTTTTATAAGATCTCCAAGTTTATGTCAACAGAAGTAATGAGAATAATATACTACCCTTTTTTTCACAGTATAATTAATTATGGAATTTTAGCCTGGGGTGGAGTGTATAAAAATAATAGAAGTATACTACAAAACCTACAGAATATAATCCTAAAAATTGTAAATAAAAACAATTTTGTTATACAGGATAATCCAATGAATATTGAACAAATTTTCAGTTTTGAATCTATAAAGTTGCATTACTCTGAACTTCAAAATAAGTACCTCACATCTAATAGTATAACTAGGAATAAAAATATAATTATACCTAGGTATAATAAAAAAATTAGTAATAAAAATAGTTATATAAAAGCAATTTCGATTTTTAACATGCTACCAAACAACCTAAAAAACTTAGATATTAGCAAATCAGCTCAAAAAAATAAAATAAAGAATTGGATCAAAATCAATCTTTAAATGCTGATATTGAGTGCATTTTTATGTAAATTGTTAATTATATAAATATTACGTTCACTGCGGTGAATATTTGTTGGCAAATAAATAAATTTTATGAACAGTATTTTTAAGTTTACTTTTAAGGTTAGTTTTAAGTTTTAGTTTTTAAGTTTTCTCTCTTGTTCTTTTTTTATATATATATATATATATATATATATATATATATATATATATATATATATATATATATATATATATTGTAATATACCAGACCTGCGAACAGATAATGTGTTTATCTCTGCAAGATTTATGGATGTAAATATGTAAATAATTACTCTTTTAATTATTTTCTGGTTTAAATAAATAAATAAATAAATTGTCTATTCTTTCGTTGCTTGGATTGAATTCGCTAATGCTCAAAATCTGAGCGTTTGAAGTGGCTCTGGACGTCGTGTGCAGTACATCCGTGGGCCTCCGTCTACCAAACCTGCAGCACATCGGCTGGACAATCGGCCTACCTATGCGGCATATATTGCATCATACCAATCGTTTAAGGTTGATTCCACCGTTCTGCTTGCAATGCTCTTTGATAAGTTTGCTCTGCTGCATTGTAGTTATCTGAAAACATTTTCTTACGCATTAGTAGCGGCGCCCCTCTAACGGCTGGAGCTTTCCAAATTATCAATATAATAATTATGACGACGAAAATCGCGGCTCCTGAATAAGTCAGTGAAGTTTGCAAGCAAGAAAATCTTTGTGAGATGGTTTTATATTCTCCCATTCTTCTATCTTTATCTATGATTTCGTGAAAATTGTGTCCTAATTTATTTTCTATGGCTTCTTCTTTTACTAAAGTGTCCTTTACATAAGAAGCGTAAGCTAAATTCGAGTTATTTAATATCGACATTACGTCTAAAGTCGTTCCATTGAATAAAATTGTCGTATAATCAGCCCTTACTTCGCGGGAAGCTACGAGGCGTATACTGATTGTGCGCGCGGGGCATCCGTGTTGCAGGTGCATCATTCCGATTCTCTCGATATCAAACGCGCTATCTGATGACCGTTTGCAAATAGTGGAAACCCTTTCATTTTCGTTTGTTGAAAATATCCATGTACTTTGAATGCTATTTCTTGTCTATAATATATCCCGTAGTCTAATTAATTTTATCTTACATAGAGAAAGGTCTAGCTAATTATTTAATGTTGCGATAATAAACAAATGTAATTATATAATAGTCGACAGAATAGTAACTTTAGGATACTTTATTAGTAATAGAGAAACAAAATCTGCAACAAAGATAATAGTTTCTGAGATATTTATTTGTTAATTAAGGTTTGGGTAACCAATACATGTTATAATCTTGAAAATTATTAGGTTTGATGGATCTGTATCACAAAGCAGTAAAGAACTATTAAAAATTTACCATAGTTTTTAAGGAATCAATTATTAACTAAGCTCTTTATAAATTAAGTTGTTAATTTATGATTTTTAGTTCGATGATCCTGTGTTACAATACAGTAAAGAGTTTTTAAATATTCATTTTAACTTCTGAGAAATCAAATTGTTAACTAAGCTTATTATTAATAAATTAAGTTAATAATTTATGGTTTTTAAGTTCGATTATACTGTGTCATGAAGAGATTTTAAATATTCGTTATAATTTTCGAGAAATTAAATAGTTAACTAAGATTTGCATAAACAATATCTGTTGTTATTACGATAGTTGTTAAATTTAATAGTCCTGCATTGTGGAAAAATAAAACTATTTCCTAAATTTACCACAGAATTGGAGAAATCAAATTGTAAATTGAGATTTGTATTAACAATATATGTTGTCATAATATTTGTTAACTTTCATAGTCCATTGCGAAGAATTAAAAAGATTTTGAAAATTAACCATAAAATTTTAGAAGTGAAATTGTTAATTAAGATTTGTATAAACAATATATATTATTTCTCTAATGGTTAGTAAGTGTAATTGTCCCTTATGATAGCGTAATACAAATATTTCTAAAAATTTTCATGGTTTTTTAGAGATTTTAAATCAAGGGATTTAAAAATGTTGTCGCTTAACAATACTAAATTGTGGAAGGTTCGAGGAAAGTTGGTCTTGACCTTGAATCGGCTGCATTGTCAACGTATATTTTCGTACGCTGCCTGTGCGTGCGATTCAACTGTGTTGCAGGCGCATCATTCCGGTTCCTTTGGACGATGTGTACTTCCTTTAAGTACAGTCCCTTGGCTAGGTAGCGCAGAGTGATATGTTATATCCCTTGGGATTTTCTTTTGCTTTAAATAGAGAATAAAATTTATCTTAAAACTTAATTATGTCGAGATGCTGGGCTCCTTGGAATTTAGCCAGTTCCCTCGATAATTTATGCTCCATTATCCTGGATGAATTTTTGTTGTTTGCGACTAACAGAGCTTAGCTGCACTGAACCAACTACATTGTAGGTACAATCTGATGAGTATGCGATTTTTTATCCTTGAGACGTTTAATATGCACTTAATATATTATACGCATATATATAATATTTTTTGTATTATTTTATTATATTATTATATTCTTAATAAATATAAAATATCTTCCCAGATAACAAAATATTCTGCATACTGGGGATTTCTGCTTTTCTTTTTTTGAAAATTCAGCTAGTTCAGTAGCCCATATCATTTTCATTTATCTGCCAGATCGTGTGTTATAAATATCGAGTAATTATTATTTCTTTTTATTAAGTAAATAAATATCCGAGTTATAAAATTTGGTTTAAACCCATCGTAATAACTCGACGTAGAGTGTATTAATTTCTATCCGAGTGTTTGTACTAATGAGTCTACGTATTCCACTTATTTTCGATTAGTAATTATTAGCGTATTTGAATATGCTACTATGTACTTATTAATTTATTTGAGTATGCTAGTGGAAGTTCCTTTTGTAGGTGTGCTTCACTAGTCGCTCTTATACTGCTAGTGCAGCAAATATGCGGTGAATTTAAGCACTTTAGTGTTTCTTCTACAGATATTTGATTACTTCTTCCATTTATTACCGTAAATTCTATACTTATTTTAATGTTATTATGGTGATATATATATATATATATATATATATATATATATATATATATATATATTCATACACACTAAAATATACAAAAAAAAATTAATAAAATCACTAACAAAATTTAAAACCAAGACTAAACAATTAAATCACCATAATAACATTAAAATAAGTATAGAATTTACGGTAATAAATGGAAGAAGTAATTAAATATCTGTAGAAGAAACACTAAAGTGCTTTAAATCCACCGCATATTTGCTGCACTAGCAGTATAAGAGCGACTAGTGAAGCACACCTATATATATTTATATTGAAAGAACGTGTATGGCGAATGTTCAAGCTTGATTTTATCTAAATAGTGTGGGCATTTGTTAATTAACAAGATTAAAATTGTCAGAGGGATTGTAAGAAATATTTTATTATATAAGGAAATTTAGTTCTTTGAAAAAATATAGAATTTTTCTATGATAATAAATTGTTAATATAATTAAGCAACTTACTACTCCGTCGAGTGTTCAGTATATTTCATTTCTTTTGCAAAAGTCAGTTTTAAATTTTCCATTTGCGCCAGGATTATTGCAAAATTTTGAAAAAACCGTAGATTTTTATTTTTATTTGTAGATAATTTTATTTCTGTCTCTAATGCACTATTACCAGAGAGTTCTAGTGCAAAAATCAGTTTTTGATTTTTTATTTGGGCTAGGTTGGATCTAGAAATCTGAAAAAATTCATAGAATTTTTTTATTGTTCCTCATATGTATGAATTTTTTTAAAGCTCTAGGTATTTTAGAAGTATCCAAACCGTGTTCTTAGGGTCGATTTGGAGGCCGACACTTGATTTGAGATTTTGCCATTTTTGGAATGGTTCCTGCTTGTATATTTTGAAAGCTAGGTTGATTAAATTTGGTTTAGAAGTATATTATTATACGTAGTTCTAAAATTTATTGTTAAAATTAGACTACCTAGTTTTGGTCTCAGCCATAAGAAATTTTTGCACATACTTTACGCAATATATAGGTATATTGATTATCCGGAAAAATATTTTATCAAGGCTCTTGCTTCTATGTTTTGAAAGCTAGAGTGCTGAAATTTAATTTAGAAGTATATTATTATAAGTAGTACTAAGATTTGTAGTTAAAATGGACATACCTAAATTTGGTCTCTTACCGATACGAAATTTTTAAACATTCTTTACGCAATATATGGGTATATTGATTATCCGGCAGAAATTATTTTGTCAAGGCTCTTGCTGCTATGTTTTAAAGCTAGTGCATTCAAATGCGACTTAGAAGTTTACTATTTTATGTAGTACTAAGATTTGTAGTTAAAAAGGACCTACCTAATTTTGGGTATATTGATTATGCGGGTAGTTTGATTGTTTTGTCTTGATCAATACTAAATTTTCGATATATATATATATATATATATATATATATATATATATATATATATATATATATATATATCTTCCTATATTATATAATCGTAAGCGTTATCAAGTCACTCCACTCCCCTCCACATCCACTCCACATAATATCGTTAAATTGTTTAAAAAACTACGTTATTTTTGTTTGCCCTCAACCTCCCTCCATATACCTCAGTCCCCCTCAACATCCCTGATCGCCTCTCCACACTCCTACACGCCCCTCCACATATCCCTTTACATACCCTCCGCATAATAAAGTTCAATTGTTTCAAAAACTACGTTATTTTTTTACTTATTTGCCCCTCCACCTCCCCCCCTCTTCTGGCACTAGTTCGGTGCTCAAAGCCTACGGCCTCAGCTATCGCTTCTCTAAGGCAGGTTGGATTCTTGGATCTAACTTGATATTCTAGCGAACCATGCAGCCCGAATAAGAATTGTTCATGCGCTTCCATGTCGGCATTGGTTTTGTAGGTTTTCCTCTCTGTCGCGTAAACTCCAGTTGGAGTCGTGGATATTAAGTAACTTATTGTGTAACGTCTGAACGCGAAGTCCTTAGCCTTCTTTATATATATTTATACATAATACTTTGTCAGCTTCTCATACACCGCTGTATTGTGTCGTAAGGTCTGCTAGTAAACGTTTTACTGTATCATATTGAGTTACGCGAGCGGTATACCCTTCGGCGGCCCTTCCGCGGAATTTAGACGCGAGTGTTAAGTATCCATGTTCCCGAGTTGTGACCGAATTCATTAACTACGTCGCGGAAGGCCCTACAAAATGAAGCGAGTCTGCCTTCATTGACATCGTAATGCGGGATGGTATTTAGTGCTTGGTGAAGGCAGAAAATCTATTGTCCGTGCCTAGGTCGTTCTCCTCGCCGGGTTTCGTAAGAAGAGTTTGCAAATCGTACGCGTGCAGGAGATGTCTGTCTTCGGTTTTTTAGTAGCCCGTCCACGATTACCCTATTACTTGGTTGTCGTTGCTGTTCTGTGTCGTAGTTGGGATCGTCTCCGAAGTCTCTCCCTTCAGTTTTGAATTGATCTAATATAGCGCGTACATTGCATGCATTCCCAGTACGCCACTCGGGAATGTGTAGTTACTTTGGAGGTCTTGGTTCCGGGAGCTCGGTGTGGGGGGAGCTCCCGGTCTCCGATTTTCGATACCGGCTCCATTAGTTCCTGGCCAGTAGTCGCTCCAGAGGTCCTGTGGCTCCTGCTTAAGACTCGTATCGAGTAATGACTTCGACTGGTTATCATTGAGTAACATGAGTCTTTGTTGCAGAAATTCGAAATCCTTGTCCGGGAAGGATGATTCCGACTCACGTCGTCTCGTCAACCTGTCCTGGTTGCTGAAGGTTTTGTCTTCTGGATGTATGCTTTGCTTCTCATTTTATTTGTCCGTGTCGTAGTCGAGGAAATTAAGTTTGGGGATTGTACATGTATGAGATGTTTATCCCAGTTGCGCTGCCTGGACTACGCTTGCGGCATCCGCGATTTCAACCTCGCGTTTTTTATTCAGCAAATGCTGATTTATGGCGGTAAAAAACCTAATGCCCTCGGCAGAGAATTTATCGACGGCCTTTACAAAGGGCTCAACTGAATGGAGGGCTATTTCCAAGGTCTCCAGGTGCGGACATTTCAGGGCGATTTCGGCGGTTACCAAAGTTTGCCTAATATCAAGATATGGTTCCTCTCCATCCAAAAGGGTATATGTAAAATTTGATAGAGCTTTGTTCTGTTGTTTCGTGAATCCGAATGCGCCCGCCTCTTCTTGATTTCCCAGTGTCCCAATTGGTCCATTCTCATTACCCGTCGGGAAAACTAGATCGCCGGCCTTATCCATTTTCCGGCTACCGTCTGCCATTTTTCTTAGTTTTATGCGGCAAAGAACTCTGTCGAACGTAATTTTAAGACCGTTTTTATGCTAGAATAATCAGTATTAATAACTAGTATTAATGTATCAGAATGAAGAGGAAAAGTTATTTTGTAGCTAGGTTCAAATTAGTTAATAACCGTTGGAAAGTTCCTACCTTTCATAGAATACCCTTGGGGACAAAATATTATAATTATAATATCGCGGTGGCTCGATCAATTAAGATGGTGCCTCAGTTTAAGACTTAAAACCGCGATAACGCCCAGTTCCTTTACAAACGGAACCACACACCTAGCATCAGAAATGTTATTTACGTTCGTTAATGGATTCCGTTCGTCGTTAGGCCGAAACCAGGCGAGACGTGCGTGAGGGTGGAGAAATGATCGATGGCGAATTGAAATGATCGGGTAGGTTTATTGACCAATATATTAACAGAGGTTAATAACGATATAAAGTGTGGATTCAGAGAAGGTTGGCATCTTGATTAGGGTTGGTCCTCCTCGTATGTGGTCTCCGAGACCTGACTACTGATACTGATCGCTCCCGAGTGGGCGTCGGTGCCCCCTTTTATAATGATTTCGCAGACTGCTCTCTCTCTCCCCCGCTATTCGGGGCTAGAGAGTCGCGGACTTCGTCGGTGTGTTGCTATATGCACGGAAATTGGTGATCAGTGATTTGGCTGGTACAAAGCTTCTAGAGCTATGCTCTAGAACGTACGTGCGAATTTTTGTACGCAGCAATAATAAAAACATATATTATTCAAAAAGTTTTAATTTTTTTAAACCAGTTTATTCTAAGTTATGCCGGAAAACGTGTTAATATTTAGCAAAAATAAGCATTTTTGCAAATGCTACTTGTGACCAGAACTTTTTGGAACCAATTAAAAAAAAATCTGAAATGTTTATAAAGCTATAATTAATAAAAATACCAAACCAGAATTTTTTTAACCGACTTATCTCTAATACTATAAATATAATTCAAAAAGATTTTAAAAACTGCTAAAAAACGGTTAAAACCCCTGTTTTTAATTAATAGGCTTCCTTAAATAACATTATTTATATAAAATGAAAAATAACGTGCCAAACTTTTCATCTAAATGCCTTTACGAATGTATCCTCCAATATACTGATGAATCCATCATCATCTGTGATGCAAGGAGTAATTTGAACATTAAAGACATGAATTACAAGTGAACAACACTTTTATTATGTAATATCAGAATTTGACTTTTATCCTATGGTAAAAAATTATTTTTTTTTTTTCAATATACAACTCTTTTTTAAGTAATAAGGACATTCAATATTGTTTAAAGAATATTTTTCTTTTTTTAAATATTATTATAATGCATTATCGAAAATATTGAATTCTTCATCAAAAATCGGTATAACGTTATCTTAAGGGGTAGCGCCACTCTCGCTCTCTAAAAAATGAGCGTGTTTGCGTAATTTTTTGTGAGGAAACGAGAACGTTTACAGAAAATTTATTAACAAGAAGTTGTAGTACATGTTTTTAGGTTGTAAATTTTTTTTTTATTGACAGATTAATACAAAATATTGATTGTACTGTGGAAAGTTCTAAAAACATTTTTTTCGAGATAGCTCCACTTCGGGGCATTTAACTCAAATAATTTTTAACCTTGAACGCTAAATCAATGTTTTTCTGAAAGTTAATAGAAAAATATATAAGATGACGTAGGTGTTTTTTAAAATATTAATTTTTGACAAAATGACACTGTTTTGAAAAGAAAAATTGTGTTTTTGACCTAAAATTCAGCGGTAAATTATTAAAAAAAATGAACATGATATCAAAAATCCCCTACGTCATCTTATGAGGAATATTATTACGAAGTTATACTTAAAATTTCAAGTCAGTCGGATTAAAAATGAGGACGAAACCCTCACCGAGGTTTTGAAAAATGTTGATTCGAGAAAATCGCATTTGACGTTTTGAAAGCGATATAAGTATAGAAATTTTCAGTGTACCTTCAGTCTGCGATGACTGCTCCATACTTGGGATCAGATACATATCAATTCTAGGAACCTTAAGCGTCATTTAAGCCAAAAATCGATTTTTTGAAAAAGCCACAGTGGCGTTACCCCTTAAAGTAAATTCATTTTAGCGATATGTTAATCTTAACCTCAAGAAAAAACCAAGAAGAAATCTCAATTTTTCGTAATTTGCAAGCTTTTTAAATGGTTACGCATACGTAAATCGAAAATTGTGTTTTTTTGGGATACCCTAATAAATATGTTAAAAAATTAATAATACTTTTTATAATAAGTAATTAAACAATTAAACTAAATAATTCTTATAATAAGTTCATAAGAATATGAAATATAGGAATTGAGGGGGATCTCTACCATTTTTTGAAATTAAGTAGATTGCCACTGGTGGCAGTTCGGTGTGATATTAAACGACCACTAAAGTGTATAAATTTATCAGTGCGCGAACTTTTAAATAAACACACTAAATACTCCGAAGTGCCAGAAGGACCGCCAGAAAAATCTTTTACCTTTCTAGACCTTCTTTTACACACGAGGGAAGAAAAGGCCCAGGAGGTTTTGTTTCAGATCCGTTGCCGTAATAAGTGGAGAAAAACCTATTCACTGATGTACGACTGAGAGGAGACGATCTAACTCACTACCAAGCTGTTCAAAGGAAGCAAAATTCAACATTCAACCATTGAAGGAAATCAACATTCAAGTGACTATCGTGCCGTCAAGAGTGAAAACACACAAAATTAACTGTGACTGTGAATATCATAAAGCTAAGACTTTATGCCAAAATTGTGTAAAGTACCAAACCGCTTCTCTCACTTGGGTTTTTGCACGTTTTCCCCAAGTGCAAAGGACAAATGTCGGAGAAGGTGATTTCACAAGGCGTGTGAAACTTCACTTGGAAATCACAGGTATACTACGTTGGATAAAAAGAGTACACCAAAAAGCTCTTTACAAGTAAGTCCGCAGCCTTAAACAGAATAAAAAATCGAGTGATTTATCGCGAATAGATTGCGCATTTAATAAAAAAAAGTCTAGTTAGATAGAATAAATAGCTTAGAATAGAAATAGTAAAAAATAATTATAAGTTTCTGATATTCATAAAATATACACTCAATAATCACTATGTTATGTATTAATCAAATAATTAACTATATTTATACTTAATTTGATACGAATACAGATGTTTAGCATTATACATTTCAAACAAGATTCAGTACAATCAGACTATCGACCAAAAAACTAATTCATCTTAAATTATAGAGTACTCTTATATATATAAGTAACTGATGCCTTACCATAAATTGAGTAAATAATGATATTCATACACATAGTGCAGTTCTAAACAGATTTTAATATAATATTTAGAAAATTTAATATACATTATATTTCCATTTATACGTATAATTGCAATTATATTAATAATTATGTTAATAATTAAATTAAACTACATTTAGAAAGGTAGCCGCAGTAACAAATATTGTTGAATCTAATAATTGTTTTATGCAACTTACTAGAGATTTGTTAACAAACTAATATTTTATCAGTATTTAATAAATAAAGCATACACTTATTACAATTGAAAAAAATTATTCATATGACTCAAAATTTTACTGTCATCGATACAAATTACATAAGTTAAGAAATAAATTAAATTTACAGCAATTGCAAAAGTTACTTTCAACGATACAAATATTCTTATTATTCATAGAGTACGCATAGCATAAATATCATAAATATTATTGTTATTGAAAGGGTACGTACAAAATAAAGATACAGATTATAAACATTATTGTTAACTGTAGAGTACGAATAGTAATATATCATAGAAATAATTGTTATTGATAGAGTACGTAGATATAGCTATAAGTACATATATATAATAAATATTATTACTATCAGTAGAAAATATATAGTATAAGCATTATAAACATCACCATAGAAATAGAGTACGTATAGGCAAAATAGTGGTTCAGTAAATGATAATAAAACCAAAAATTGCAAATTATTAAATATCAAATATTCTAAATAACAAACAAAGGTATCATAAATTACCTATTTTCACTTAAAAATTACAGTTCCAAGTCGAGTTGCGAAACAAAGTTTCAAAGCATTTTTCCATTCAAACACTTTTCTGCTACCCTTGAGGGAAATCTTCCTATTTGTCCGTCTATAGATTACCCTTGAATTACACCTAAAAAAAAAAAAAAAAATTCAAACAAAGTAAATATTCTCCCAAGATTTCAATAACAAAATCATATTTGAAATTACTTATCTGACTCAACATCGACTCCAAATAAAAGTATACATTATCCATTGCTTCTTATCCAATCTTCTCCAATCATTAAAATTTATATTCTGTAATAAAAAAAAAAAAAAAAAAGGGGGGGAATAGAATAAAATTTTAATATCAAATAAACTTTAAGCACAACAATTAGATAAATTAATTATAACAATAATTATTAAATAAAAATGGTAGCCACACGTAAGTCAACGGTAAATCAGGGGATTAATTACATACCGGATACGCAGAATAGTGGGACTATTGAAAATTCAAATCAAGTTGGGGATACTCCGGCGAACAACGGAGACAATGCATCAACAGATAGCGGAGGTCAAGCACAAAGCGGAATAGTGGTGCCAGTTATAGATCATGTGGGTACATATAGCGCGAGTTCGCATAATAATCTAACGTTAGAAACATCTTCCGTGTCTCATGAAAACATCGCGTGCGCATTGGATATTCGGGCAGCAATCAAAATAGTACCTGAGTTTAATGGCTCGACAGTATACATGCCTTTATACGCGCGTGCGAGCGGGCGAATAGGTCAATCATACCCGGTTCCAGAACAATCTTTCTGGAAATGATAAGGGCTAAATGTATCGGGGACGCGAGTAAATACTTACTAGGTCGATTTGATCACGAGGATTTAGATACCCTACTCGACGATTTAAAAAGAGCATTCGGACCGCGAGACAATTATAATCAGCTAGTAGATATAAATAGAATTTATCAAAAAACGGGAGAGTCAGTACGCGATTATGGAACTCGAGTTAGCTTGTTACTACACAGATCGATAGATTCGATCAAGAAAACATATAGCAGTGAAAAATCAATTGGAGTTATAGAAGGGGCGCGAGACAACGCGATGAGTTGCTTTATCTCCGGATTACGTAATTACGCCGTGGCAGATAGAGTCGAGAGAGAGAATCCGATCGGTTTAGAAGATGCCGTGCATCTCGGTTTAGAAGCAGAAAAGATCGTGGAATATCGTGAAGGATTAAAAGAACAAAACGATCGCAAAAACAGATCGTCGACGCGTAACGAAAGTTTATTTAGAGTAGCACATGTCCAAGAGTACCGAGCAAAAAACACGGGAAATCGCGAATCACATTATGACAGAAAAGATCGCGAGAAAAGAGTGTGTTTTAAATGTAATAAGCAGGGACATATACAAGCGGATTGTTATTCAAAGTCCTTTTATGGCAAACGGGGAAGAGGGTCTTTCGAAAATCTGAGACAAGATCGACCGAATCCATATAATTTGCAAAATCGGGGACGAGTAAACGCGAATAGATTAGAGCAATCGAACAAATATACCGAAGATTTAAACGCCAAACAAGCCCGATCAAGCGGGACAGAATCGAGCTTGAAAAACCAGAAGGGTCCCGCAACCTACGTGTCTACTACGATGCCACAAAAATAAGAAATTCAAAATTACCCATCATTAAACTGAACAATACATTTTCAGAAAATACTCAAACATCATTTTTAATTGATACAGGCTGTTGTTTAAATTTAATAAAAATTAAAAATATTCAAAACGATATACCAATAAACTCAAAGATTATTTATACTTTAATAGGGATTGGAGAAGGTTTGGTAAGAACGCTAGGACAAGTTATGCTCGAAGTCGATGGTGTAAATGTAATTTTTCAATTAGTACAGGACAGCTTTCCTATAGAAGCTGGGGGTATTATAGGCATTAATTTTCTTGAAAATGAAGAAGCCCACCTGATTTTTCGCAAACATGGAAACGGAGAAATGAAAATCAATTCCCACTCATATCCCTTTATAAAAAACACTACAATATAACTTCCACCCCGATCACGCAAATACCTAGAAATTCCAGTACATTGTAGTAATCTCAAAGAAGGAATCTTACCACGGATAGATATTGGACCTGATATCTAATTAGGTGAAGCCATTGTTGCACCAATAAACGGCATGATTAGAATATGCGCAATTAACTCTTCGACTGAAAAGGTCACTGCCACATTTCCAATTCCTCATTTAGAAGAAATTCCCCAAGACATACCCGACGATACGCAGACAGATGAATTATCAGACAAACGAGAAGAAGCCAAAAGAATTGCATCGCTTCTAAGACTAATAAAAGTAGACCATTTAATTCCAGAAGAAAAGGATAAATTGATAACTTTAATAAGCAAATTTTCATACCAATTTTACCTGTCCGGAGACAAACTACAAGCCACTGACATACTGACACACAAAATCGAAACTACTGACAATATACCGATACACATAAAACAATACAGGCATCCACAAATACAGAGACAAGAATTGGACAGACAAATCCAAGAAATACTGAAGGATGACATTATTCAACCTTCCTTATCCGGTTACAATGCACCTTGCTTTCTAGTCCCCAAAAAGACAGACAGCTCTGGAAACCGCCAATGGCGCCTTGTAATTGACTATCGAGCCCTCAATGAAAAGGTAGTAAATATATCTCACCCGGTTACCCAACCTTTCAGATATTCTTGATCAACTCGGAGGAGCAAAATACTTCTCTACATTAGATCTAGCATCCAGGTTCTACAAAATCCCTCTAGACCCCTCCTCGAGACATCTGACAGCTTTCTCAACTCCTTTTGGTCACTGGGAATTTAAGCGTACACCAATGGGCCTTCGCACAAGTTCAGCAATATTTCAAAGAATGATTAATAAAATCTGCTCTGGTCTTCAAGGTGCCAATGATTTACCGATAAGTTTTGCATCTAGATTGTTTGGTAAGGCCGAAAGAAATTACACTACCTCTGAGCAAGAACTATTAGCCATGATCTTCAGAGTCGAACAATTCAGACCATATATTTATGGTAGGAAGTTCACTCTAATGACAGATCATCGGCCCATAGTATGGCTACAAGGTATAAAAGACCCCACATCCAGACTTGCTCGATGGAGAATACGTCTTCGAGAGATAAAATACAAGCCTGGTCGAGTAAATTCGAATTGTGACGCCTTATCCAGAAATCCTGTCAATAACAATCCTGTAGAAACTAACACTCCAATGGATCTGGAAAGGATGGACGTCTACGCAGACTCCCCATCAGTTACAGAACCAGACGAAAACACCTTACTAATTGAAAATTACATCTTCCAAATATTCCTTACACACCATGAACCTGTAAACACAAAACCACATGAGATTTGCATGAATAAAATGACAGAAAATACTCAAGATGTAGGTTGTTCTAAAGAAAAAATGATGATAAAGGTCAATGAAGAATCTCAAAATCCGCAGCCGCAACGGTCGAAGGGGTTTGAGTACCCTGAGATGTCAAATTGCGCAGGTGCGAGAGTGGCAAAGGAATCTCAAAATCCGCAGTCGCAACGGTCGAAGGGGTTTGAGTATCCTGAGATGTCAAGATGCGCAGGTGAGAGAGTGAGTAATGAAAAATCAACAAAACAGAGAGCCACAGAGGCTAATGAGCCAAACGAGTTACAAACATTTGAATACATTGACACTGAAAATGCAGGGTGCATTAAAGAGAGCAAACCTAAACATCATGAGAAGAATGAGATTAGATCAATACTTGAAAAACAAATTGTCCTATTTGTAGGACATGCATCAACGGTTCACACTAATGACCTCTTACTTATGAAAAATGGTCATTACATTCATTTTATTCCTGCAAATTGCAATTTTATTACGCCTCTCAGCCAAGAATTCCTCGACAGTGGCCTTTTAACTACCCAGAGTTTAATCGACCAAAACCCATCAGTCGGACAAGTCCACACTTTTAAAACCCAAAATAATACATATATCTTTAATCTAGTTATCAAATCTTCACATAGCGAAGACGCACTTCTCACAAATATCCAAACATGTTTTAATTGTCTAAAAATAACTATGACAGAGCTTGGCGTAAAATCCGCCAGAATATCAAGCACAGACAACGGAATTGATAATACTCCATGGGAAACAATAGAAAATACCTTGGTTGAAACTTTTGCAGAAAATGAATATCATTTCACAATCTGCTCAAATGATATTCATTTTCCAGATGAATCGGAAAGAGAAAATATACTCAAGGAATATCATGACTCATTGGTTGGTGGTCATACAGGCATAGTGAAAGTTTACAAGGCAATTCGTCATCACTTCTACTGGAGAAATATGAAAAATGATATCCAAGAGTATATTAAATCTTGCAAAAGTTGTCAAGAAAATAAATTGACCCGCATCAAAACTCGTCAACCTATGACAATAACAGATACCCCAAAAGCAGTGCTCGACAAAGTCCAAATGGACATCGTAGGCCCTTTACCCGTCACCGAATCCGGAAACAAATACTTACTAACCATCCAATGTTGTCTATCCAAGTATGCTGACGCTATTCCCCTCACACATATAGATTCTATATCAGTCGCCACAGCTCTAGCAGAACAATTCATATCCCGACACGGTTGTCCAAAAGTCATCCAAACAGACCAAGGCAGCCATTTCTGCAGCAAAATCATGAACACTATCTGCAACATATTCAAAATCAAACGCATTAGATCCACGGCCTTTCACCCACAATCTCTAGGCTCCCTTGAACGAGCACATCATGATTTCATAGAATACTTACGCCACTATTGTTCAAGTAATGACTGGGATCGCTGGATAAGATTTGGCATGTTTTCATACAATACGCACATACACCAAGCTCATGGCCATACACCTCATCAAGTCTTCTTTGGCAGAGAAGCTCGAATACCATCAGAGTTTGCCAAACAAGAAATACAACCCACTTTTGTTGAGTTAGTCGATAATCTATTCCAAAAACTAACATACACCCAAGCAAAGGTAGCAGAAAAATTGAAAGAAGCTAAGGAAAGATATAAGAAATATTATGACAGAGCACTTAACGTACAAAATTTTAAAGTAGGAAATCTTGTATATTTAATAAAAGAACCTCGTACCTCCAAATTTGATAAACACAAAACTGGGCCATATCAAATAATCCACATCGACAATGATGATAATGTAACCATTCAAATTAAATCAGGAACAAAAACCGTCCACAAAAATAAACTCAAACATGCAACCATTAGATTACAATAAAACTTTAAAATGTCAACGAGATAACCACACAAACTGTCTATACGTACATAAACAACAAATACTAAAGTAAGGAAGTCATGTTAGGTTAGTTTAACTCACTCAATCAAACATTATATATATATATATATATATAGAATAAATAAGGCGTACCCTCATGTAAATTGAATGCACCCATGTAAATTATTGTCAGACGAAAGAAACGTAAACAATTTAACAATCGTTCGAAACAATTAACCAATAGATCAATCTTAAAAAGACAATAAAATAAAAATAAAAATAGAATTAATAGTAATAAGTAATTTTTTATAATTTTATACATACGAAGTATCAAAAGAAAAACAAACAGCCAAATGCATCACAGTTACAATAGTACAAATATTTATATCACAATCAATATATATTGTTCTAATTCATTAAATTTACATAAGGAAATACCATAAGTTAAGAAAAGCTGTTTTGGTACAAAATAGCATAAGGAAAAAGGTGTGACGTAATGACACGTCACGATATTTGTGACTCAAATATTCGCCAGCTTTCATACATCGAAACGCGCAAATATTCAAATTGGATAGGAGCTCTAAAATACATAGCGCACATTATTTAATAGATAGGCTTAACGAAAAACGTTAGCAAAATAAATCACTCGATAGACGCAAAGGCTCGGACAGGAAATACAAAAATAACAGAACGAAATTCTAAGGGGCTCGCTTAAATAAACAAGACCATAAATAATAAGTAAGAAGAAACCAACGGCACTGCTCTCGCTCGATACACATTAAGGGGCTCTCATAAATTAACAAAGAAAAGCGCGGAAATAAGAGTGTCCTTTATCGGTCGAAGATCAACACGACAAGCACTCGAGAAGAAACATGTGTGCTCATAAAAAAATGGGTCGTGGGAAGCCGAGGATCGGAGAGCGAAAAGAGAGAGAAAGCACGTACCTACACTCAGTCCCAAATCAAGATCGAAGAGAGGGAAAAGCCCGATCGCCACCCTTTGACCTTCGCTGATTGGCCAAGACTGGAGAGCGAGGGTGGAGACAAGGAGAGCGGCACCAGAGCGCGGGGTTGGGAAGCAGCGGAGAGGAGAAGACAACGGCAGTCCTGCCCGAGACGCGAAAGCCTTTATTTGTATTTTCAAATATCATTCTTGATAATATATAGAAGGACTTAGACGGTTAAGCTAAGTCCTTGATTAAACTAAACTCCAGTATTTTATTTAGACTCCTCTTATGTCCTACTGAAAGCATTCCTTAAATTTCACATTAACAATATAAAATAATAATAATTATAATTCACGTGAATTCGTTTTAATAGGCTTTCAAATTACGCGCCCGTAAATCCACGCTACCATTTACTGACCCGACGGGCTGGGATGTCACAGCAGTATGAAGAAATTTGTGCATCTCCAAGGTGCTGTGTGTTGATCGAAATCAAATAAAAAATAATTATTTATAAAATAGACTACAAATTATCCAAAAACACTGTTTATTTATTTAAGGGTGTAGTCTGGAGGTTTTGCACTTTTTACAAAGATATTTCAGGAATTTTTTTTACAACAAAATAAAATCCAATCATTTAAAATTTTTTATATGTTATTATTGACATCTTTAACTTGACAAAAAATTTTTTAAGTTTATTTTACAATATTTAGGTAGTGCTTATTACGGCCAAAGTGGCCACCTAAAAAAAAAGTATGTGACTGGCACAGGCGGTAGCATCAATCTAGGTAATCTGAAATAAAAAATTCGAATGGATTATGGTTCTGTAAGCTTGTCGTTATCGCAGGTAGCAGATTTCATTTATTTTTCGAAAATTGGGGTAAAAAGTAGGAAATTTTTATTGAAAATGAGAGTCATTGATATGTAGAACATATCCAAATTTCAGCCCAATATATTTGATAGATTTTTTTTGCCCCGAGCCGATTGAAATAATGTTGCTTCGAAAAAAACGCATTTAAAGTTTTAGTAACAGATTTTTTATAAAAAATTTATATTTACATCAATCATCTATACCTGGTGCATACAATAATTCTTCGATTTCTTCATAAGTCTGAGTTTCAGCAACTTCTTCTGCTCTACGACTGATCCTGCCCGCTTTAGAAGCCTCAGAAGTTGCTTTCTCTGTTCTTTCTATCCGGTGAGCATTGTACAGTTCGGCGTAGGCAATGACGCACTGATTTATAAACTTCTACTGCCGATTTGCTCCAAAACGTGTAATACCTTTGCTCCAAAATATAATATACATACATACAGGTATAAATTTAAGTATACACAAACTTTTCAGCTGCTATACGCAGGTATAAACGTAATACAACAACAATAGAGGGGACCAACCGTTACAGCTGCCACGCGGCTTAGAGCGTGCAACTATAAGACGCGAATATGCTATCGAATATGTGCTATAACTTCCTTAATATTTCGAATTTCGGTCTTAAATTTATACAGTATATTCTCCAAATATTGTACTCTCAAAATAAATTATAAAAAAATCGATATTTTGAACTTCAACCTCCAGACTACACCGTTAAATATAATGATCTCATTTTTAATTATGGTTACATGTATTCAATTTTGATAACAATGCACACATATTTTCAAAATGGTATCAAAAGTAAGTAGGAACTTTTCTACACTGTATAAAAAATGCTGTATGCACCAGAAATGTTGTCAATCTACCTTATTTACACTAAAAAAATCATAAACTTTTCGTTGTATATCAATAACTTTAAAAAAAGTGAAAGGTTAGGCGAGTTTGATGTATTCCGCAAAATTATCATGGAGAAATACAATAATCTATTTGATAAGGTAAGCCATAGATTAAAAAAGTAATGAGATCAATGGAAAATAGTCAAGTTTTAAATACATAAATAATTATAAATAATTTAGCAACGAACTTACAGATAAAAAGAACTGAGATCAATCAAACAAAGTCAAGTTTATTATATTTAGTCATAATAAAGCAAAAATATTGTTGTGTTCAATCAAGGGCTTACTTAACTTAAAGTTACGTTATATAATGATCAATTACAAACAACTCTCAAGATACTTACTACGTAACTTACCATGCCCGTTTCATTTTGTTTATTGGTGAACAACTAAAATTTTATTTTTATATGTTAGAACGTGATATATATCTAATTCATTAATATTTTAACTTTTTCGCACATTATATTGGTACTTGTACATAGTTTTTGAATATACAAAAATAGATATAAATCTTTTAAAAATTAATTGTCTCTACATATTTACTTATTTTAAAATGAATAAAATTTTCATAACTTATGTGTAACTTCTATAATTTGTTTAGACATTAGGAAAATTATGTCATATTATACACTTTTTGTTAACTATATTTACAAATATGTGTTATGTAATCATCATTGATAATACATATCATTATATCAAAAAACATTTTTATAAGTTTACGTACGCAAATAAGTTTGTAGAAAGTTACTGATGGACAACACCATAAACAAAATAAAACGGGCATGGCAAGTTACGTAGTAAGTATCTTGAGAGTTGTTTGTAATTGATCATTATATAACGTAACTTTAAGTTAAGTAAGCCCTTGATTGAACACAACAATATTTTTGCTTTATTATGATTAAATATAATAAACTTGACTTTGTTTGATTGATCTCAGTTCTTTTTTATCTGTAAGTTCGTTGCTAAATTATTTATAATTATTTATGTATTTAAAACTTGACTATTTTCCATTGATCTCATTACTTTTTTAATCTATGGCTTACCTTATCAAATAGATTATTGTATTGCTCCATGATAATTTTGCGGAATACATCAAACTCGCCTAACCTTTCCCTTTTTTTAAAGTTAATTTTTTTTTAGAGATTTCAGTCCTTTTAGTAAATTTTTTCGAGTGTTTCATATTTGTTCTAATAATAAAATATAAGCATTTTTAGCACCTTTCGGACATGGCTTTGTTGTAACATATATATCACTAACATGAAACCACTGATTGTTCTGTCGCAAGATATTAGTATAATGACCTTGAAGAATATTACCATGATGGAATATTCCACTAATAACTTTATACTTTTACCATTGATATCAACTTTACATGTTGGTATTGCATTTATTTTCAAGTTAGTTATTTTGCTTATACCTTCATCAGTATGCTCGAATAACATTAATTGCAGAATGACGACGGTATTGCTGATTATTAAATCAACTTTTTTAATCTTTTTGAAACTACACCCATTGTCACATTTGGTATCAATTTCTTGCCAATTTCCAATATTATAATCTATAATTTCTTGTAACTTACATATAGAATATATTGTACAATTTGAAAGTATACATGATTTTTTTTAAATAGATATATTTGTTTATTATTTCGAATTAAAAATAAAGATACTTAATGTAGATAACCTATAATTATGTGCTCAAGACATAGCTTATATAACAAACTTCTTTAAGAGAAAAAAAAATTCCTTCAATTTGAATTAAATAATAAATTCTTATACCATACATTAAGCACATCAAAAAGTTAATTTGAAGAATATAAGGAAAATTTTGTATAATTCGTGAGTTACTTAGACAACTGTTAATTAATCATTTTTAAATCAAGTAAATACCTATATTCTTCTTAAAATTATGAAAAAAAAAATTATTTAATAACAAAAGGCAATATCAAAATTAAATATGATATAAAAATGAATTTTATTTATTTATTTATTTACTTATTTATTTATTTATTATTATCTTAGATTTATCGAAACTCTAATACTAATTTATTATTACTTTCAGTTAATTTGTACCCAAGTCATTTAAATACATAAAAATTTATATATGCTTTTAAAATTATCAAATCTTAACTCTAAACATTTTTATTAATATCTTAATTGAAGCGCAAGAATAAAGTTCGCCCGTAAGCTCTAGAAAATTTAAAATCGGAACGGCGCGCAGGTGCGAGAGAGACAGCACCATAGGAAAATAACGGCTGGCACCTTCTCGCGGAGACTATTCAACTACCGCTTTTGAGAACCAACCGCTCCATAAGAATCGTTCTTCTATATAGGTCTATATTCGTTGGCAATACCCAGCCGTATGTGCAGCCAACTTAACGGTCCTTTCACTTATATATTTGTTGCGGCTAACTGCACGGTCCTTTTACTTTTCGGGCTGGAGAAAGAAAGTTGATATACTTTCAGCATTTGAGAATTACATACTCGTTTATTATGACATAAAATAACTTTTTGGCTAATATTTTTGTTGGAAATCATAGTTTAGCACGAAAACATGCTATTAAGTCGAAATAACTTGGTAATAATAGTGATAAGTACTTGTTATCGTATAAAGAAAAGTCCGAACACCAATATAGAAATAAATAGTAACGCGGGCGCTGCGGCTTCGTCTGCTTCTCAAACTCGCCTTCATGGCGCTACCGCGCCACTTGATAGAGGAGACTGGGGTATAACGTGTTAGGGCCTATAGCGGGCGACTAGCCATATTTGTTGTAGAAGAGAAATTACATTTTTTGTTCCACGCCTTAAGGTGGCTCGAGCGTTAGGTACCATATCAAGCGATGGCACCGTAAGGAGCATTGCATTAGCAAGCTATTTAATAGTCATAATCTCAGAAAAAACATGAATTACTACTTCCTACTATGACATAAATGAGTAAACAAACTCGATTTTTTTATTTTTTCTTTTATCTGTGGGTGTAACAGTTTTTTCGACCGCTACTGACTCGGTAAGTCTGGCAACGTCGCAAGGATCAGCCGATCCGGTAGAAGATGTGCGCCCATGACGTTTACTTTGTGATTTCTGTAGTTGTTTCGAATAAACATGCCTCATAATGTGCATGCGATAATTGGTAAGATGAAGGGTAAATTTTGTAAAAAAAGTGTTAAAGAGAAGATATTGAAAATTGTCAAAGTAACTGCAGGAACACAAGAGAGACGTATCACTGAGGCCAATCCAAGTAAGGTTAGTAAAAGATTACGTTTTCATTTATGTTTATTATGTTTTATAATCAATTCTATATCGAATCTACAAATTTCTGTCTATTTTTGTAAATATTTAAATAACTATATATTCCAAAAAGTGATACAATAATTTTTAATAGTAATATCATCAGACTTCAGTTACATTTTAATTTTAAATCTAAATAGAAAGCTTTAATTTATTATTTGAGAAATACTCAAGAACCTTTTGACTATATTGAAAATTACGAAATCTGTTTTTGTAGGTTAAAGAAGACAAAAATTAGCAAGTATATTATGAACATTTCCATGGACGCAGGATTGTTGAAATGGATAAATTGGCTAATATTTGTGGTGTAAAGTATGTGATCTTCCATTATCTTTACGGTTTTTGGTAAACGAAAAACAGCAAGGGATTGCTAGTAAAATTACTGTTCAATGTCAACAATGCACAAATATTGTTCTACAAATTATTATTATAATTCTAATTTGAAATTACCAATTGGTAAGTTTAATTCTATACTTGTATACTACATTAAGGAAACAAGCCAGTGTTAAATTCTAAAATACAGTTAATGTATGATTTGTTGTTGAAACCAATTTCTTTTCTTGGGTCCTCTATTTAAAACTTGTTAAATTAAATAGTGATATATTTCCAATGAAATTAAAATAATGAAATGAAAGAAAATGTTTAAAATAAAACAAGTAAAATTTTTCTTCAAAGGAAAGAATTTTTTAAAAAATTGAAAACTTTTTTAAAATGGGCAATTTATAATATAAATAGTTAAATTTTTTTAGCTTTTTTAAAATTGTGCTCTACTTATTCCATTACTTTATAATCAACAAACAGTATCAACTCAAAATTTCAGCCCATTTGGTTCATCGATAAGAAAGATATCCAATGGTGCAGAAACTATGGCTTCGAACAAGTATACGCATATAGCCATATTTGTTTTTATGTTGTTTATGTTTATTGTTGTATATAATAAACTCTTTTTGAATTTTATTTAATTAAAAATATATTATTATGTAATATAACAAATTATAAATGAGTGACATATGTAAAAAAAATTGGTTTTGACAAATAATCATATATTAACTATATTTTAAATTTTACACTAGCTTGTTCCCTTAAGGAGAAACGTATGAAAATGAATATGCATATAATATGATTTTTTAATATTTAGGAATGGTGGATGCTGACGTGGGCGAAATAAGCACAAATACTTTCATATCAGCACTCAACATCCTAACAGTCAGTGCTAGTTCCTTGAAACGTTATGAGAGACATGTAGGTTCAGCTATTGCAAAATTGACTAAAGATTCTTGCATTGATGCAATTGAAAAAGAAAAATTTTTAACTTTACAATATCAGGAAAAAAAGTAAATTACAAATTTATGAGTTTTATGTATTAAAACATTTTTAAAAAGTTATTATGTAAAATATCACTTTGACAAAAATGTTATGTAAAAAGCCAGTGTCAAAAAGATGCTATGTCAATATATTCATATATAAATACATTTATATTTTTGATTGAATTTGTACATAGCCTTTTTTTACATCTGTTTTTATATAACATCTTTTGAAAAGAAAATCTGATACGATCAAATGATATTAATGTATTTTTAGAAGTCTTTTTATATCGAGCTTAAAATTTAAGTTTGATAAAATCATGCGATTAATTATAAATTTATAAATTTATGAAAAGTGTTTTAATTGAGGAGTGGTAGAACAAAACCGGATAATTCAAGTTTCGGTAATAATTTTATTTATCTATTATAATTTACTGTTCTCTTTATATATTTTACATTATTGGATACTTAAACTTAATATTTTACCATAAAAACAACACTTTAAGATGCACTTACTCCATAATAAACAATATTAAGTAGATTGACAATTGCAATTTAAAATTGCAATTATCCGATTTTATTCCGACACTCCACAATTATAAAATAATGAAATGTACTTATACGATTTTTACACTGATTTTCTTGTTTATTACAAGTTTCTTTTACTCCTAAATAAATAATGTATTCTAAATTGTATTAATAAAGTAGTCACAAATAAAATAAAAGTCATACAATTTAAAGTTTAGTCAGTTTAAATTTCCCGCCATTTCATGTTCATTTTGAAATGCGATGTTGCCGCTTGTAATAGACATGCGAAGAAAGTACTACAGAGTATAGTAAATAGTTAGTTTATACACTTTCAACATTATTATTTCTCTATTTTGATCGACTACTCACAATTATTTTTATGCCATTGTAATCCTCATAAACCAGTGTATAACCACCTGTTTTTTTTTATGATTTAGTATTTTACAGCATTACTACAGAATAATTACTCACAGATAATAACAGAAACGCCATAAGCTACGTGTTGTACAGACTCATTTTACAACTCTTTTTTCTTTATAATTTAGTCGATGAGCTTATGATTTTTGGAAAGCAATAAAAAGTTTAACATTTAAAGTATATTTCCCGCATATTTTTAATGTGATTTAGTATTTTTGAAAAGTCGCTCGAGCTACCTTAAGGGAATGGACCGGCTATGTTTTAGTCTAATGAAAGAAAAATCGCCTGGGCTGAAAATTTTTTTCGTAACGTAATTTTGCACCCTTAATAAGATGATGCATTAAAAATTCTCTAAAAAAATTGTTTTCAGAAGTTCTGAATTTTTCTGAATCTCTCATAATGTATGTTCTTTTGTCTCAATAACTATAAAATATAAAGTATTTTAGTATGTGTGTTTTGGAAAGATAATTTGATGCAGAATATGATAGTATTTTTTGCATCACCAAATTTGATGATTTTGATTGGTCCAAATTTTGTTGACAAAATTGTCCGTAAGCAAATTTGTTGAAGAAAATTTCAATGATAGTTTTAGATGTATATTTTAAGATAAAGCAAGATTTAGAATGGTACTAAATTCAGTTACAAGATAAACATAAAAGAATTTGGCTTACTTTATCAGAAACAGATTTACATGTTAAATCCCATGTTCTGAATTTCTGATGATTCTATTCATATTCGAAATTCAGAATTTCTACATCTTTTAAATTCTGCGTTTTAAATATATATATATATATATATATAATATATGAGAAAAAGAAAAGAAATCAAAGAACAATAGAATAACTAATTTTCTTGTATCATACGCCACTACTTTCTAGTGTGTATAAAATATGTCGACTTTACATATCGGTCGAAAAAAACCATCGCGTCAAACTTGTAAGCTGAGGTCTTAATTGATCCCAGGTCACTTATTTTCAAATTTTTGTATGCGTGTACACCGTCAAACAAAGCTACAGTTTTGAGTTAACGGTATTACAAGAGATATTACGGTAAATATAGTTGAAAATGACTCAAGGAAAAGGTCGGCGCATTGTCACGAGATCGCAGTGAAGATTTCATCAAACAATATAAGAGTAAAAAAGAGAAAGATACTAGTTACGTGAACGAATAAAGTTGTACGAATGAATAATCGAAAATCGTCAGTGAAAGAAATATGCGCATTGAAAGAAATGGAACGAGTGTAAATAACGATAACCTAACTAAAAGTGATAACAGTTCGGAGTATATATTCTTAGATATTTCTCCTTTTGAAGAAAGTTGTATGCGTTGATTGCGGGGGAAGTTCTATGACATTTGAATTATCAGCCGAGTGTTGAGGATTTCCTCGTAAACTTATTTTAAAATATTTTATGGCGAGTTAAATGGTTATGACTCTAATAAATTTACCATCGATACGCCAAAGAGCGTCAAAAGTGTAAATTCAAAGAGACCGCGATATGATATTAATATTCGATTGATTCTCGCATTATTATATGTATGAAATGGATACACTGTAATAGAACAGCTTTTCGCAATAATGAGTATGCATTTCTACTCAAAATCAGTTTTTGATGAATATATGAACGTAGTTCAAAAAGCTGTTGAAAATTCAACAGAAATTGTATTAAATGAATATCAAAGTTTAGAAAAACTAGCTTACAAAGAATTTTTCTCTGAAAATATTGCTAATCAAATAAATATTGGACAGAGCTATAAGGAAAATGAAAGGATAACAGTTAAATCGAAGAAAAATTAGAATGAACCTTTGAATCTGGGTGTAAGCTACGATGGTTCGTGATTCACCCGAATCTAAAAGCGGTTTTGGTAGCGTAATTGATATGGCGACTGGATTTGTGTTAGACTTCAGTATTTTATAAAAATTTCGTCAGATATTAGCTTTAGCTGCTGCAGAGTTAGGTGAAGGCTCACCTGAATATCATTTTTGGCTCCAATAGCATGTTTATCAATATTCCATTAGTCATAGTGGATCTTCTGGGGCTATGGAGATCACAGTTGCTTAACAAATACGGATATATTCAGAAAAATATGAATTCGGATATACTATGATGTTCTCAGACGGGGACTCCAAAACATTCAATCACTTAGCAACATTAAATATTTATGGATCAGAGTATGAGCTAAAAAAGAGGAATGTATAAATCACGTATCAGTAAGGTGAACTGCATTTTTTAAATTACTAGAAAAAGAAATTTTGTATACTATTCACATATTTTCATAGATTGTTATTTTTTGTTACTTACAGATTATATACAGGAATATCAAGTATCGTGAAAGAGGAAAACAATCGCAAAGATACTTTAGACGGTAAGGATTATGAAGTTCTAAAAAAAACATGATAAAAGAGCTTTCAGAATATTATAAGAAAGCTATATACAGTGAACAAAGGTAATATGCAGGTAGGTATATACTTCGAATATTCTTATCTTTCTTATAGAGAAAGTTTTGTAACGGTAAAACCAAAGGTTTGGAAAATTCTCCATTATATGTATGATACGTATTATTGTTTTTATGGTTTTATTGTAATACAATATATGTATGATACGTATTATTGTTTTTATGGTTTTATTGTAATACATTATATGTATTGTATGCATTCTATGTATCGTAAAATATGATACGTTTTATACTTTGATGAATAAATATTGTAAGACGCATTTTATCAAAACATTCCTGCAATGTATGATATTCCTGTATTCCGTAGAAGAGATTCTTCTTGCCTTTTATCATCTAAACTGATAACTCGACGAGCTTCTGTATACTTTTCTCTCCTTTTTACGTCGCATTTCTGTAGTCTTGTTTGGTCCGATTTTTTCAGCTTTGAGAGCATAATGTAAGTGAGCGGTAGTTTTAGCTACGTTATGAATTCTGATACTGTTCTCGAACTTCCTAAATTATAATCGCTAATAGCTATTGAAGCTGACATTTTGACACTCCTTTCAGATACGAATATCTCATTTGGACACTTTTTTCAAATGTGGCTGTGAAAACTTTTATTAGCATTTTGTGATTAACAACGATCACAGCGTGTGAGCAATGAATCATCAGTCAGCCTCTCATGCAATGAGCGGATTTTCTCTATACATAGTTCATTAATACAGATATTTATACTTTCCTTTTGATAAAGGATGATGGTCAGTCTGGACAATAATAGTGCTGAGGTATGCCGTCAATAGAGGCGCTTTGATTAATTGATGCCAATATTACCTTTTTCATTTCCTATTGATATAAAACGCTTGTTATATGCAACTATGGAGAATTTTCCAAACCTTTGGTTTTACCGTTACAAAACTTTCTCTATAAGAAAGATGAGGATATTCGAAGTATATACATGCATGAATAATATAATATTCTGAAAGCTTTTTTATCGTGTTCTGTTTTAGAGCTCCATAATGCTTAGCGCCTAAAGTAACTTTGCGATTGTTTTCCTCTTTCACTATACAGTGCGTCTCATAACTATAGAAACACCACAAATTTTCACGTTTAAATGTGTATATTATACCTTTTTTTAAAGAACCTGTAACTTTGGAAGCAAAAATCCGAGGATAATTTTGCAAAAAGCCAATGAATGGAAAATATATTCTCTTTAAAACATTACTAGAATATTTCTTTCGCATCAACATTAAAGAAGTTATCGTTGTTTCATAACTATAGAAACACTTTAAATATTTAGTCCCATTTAAATCAATGTAAATTTTTTATCTAGTATTCAAGTTTTGTTTAAACCGTCCGTGAATTTTTCATAAGTTAATGTTGACACAATATTTTGGTAACGTCTTAAAGAGAATAAAATTGCCTTTTATTTGCTATTTTTTAAATTATGCTTGGTTTTTTGCTTCGAAAGTTACAGGTTTTTTAAGAAAAGGTATAATACACTGATTTAAATGTAAAAATTTTTGGTGTTTCTATAGTTATGAGACGCACTATACTTGTTATTCCTGTATATAGTCTGTAAGTGATAAAAAATTACAACGTATGAAAGTATGTGAATAGTATAGCAAATTTCTTTTTCTAGTAATTTAAAAATTGCAGTTCCATAAACATTCAATGTTATCCATTCATTTTCCATATAGCTCTATCCAATATTGATATCTGTATACAGATTTTTTAAAAATTCAGAAAATCTTCATACATAATTCTGACAAAAGAATCAAATTTTTCTTCCAAATTATGAACGGATATATATGATATGTATAAATAAATATATATATATGGGTGATTCTCTGGGAAATCGGGATCACAATAAAATTATATATATATATATATATATATATATATATATTGTGCCGAATTCGTCATGGCGCACCAACATACGCGACACGTGAGCGCACGCACGCGAATGTTCGGTTAATTAGGCCTCGTCCCCGACGCCGCGAGTGCTGGCGGCCATCACGTGGTCGCCAGACGGATGTCGGCTATTGCTGCATGCGTGCGCCCTAACCTCGTAGGGAGGAAATCTGCAACATTCGAGAGTGTGCTGAGTGTGGGAGAGTGCATGCGAATTAGCGCGAACGAGTGCCACCTCCAAGGAGTACTCGCTGCCAGCCACTTTTAGGGCGACGAACGCGAGAGGCTCGCGACGACAGGAGCGGCAAGGGCGCGAGAGTGTGAGGGAGAAAGAGAGAGTGAGTCGCGAGATTGCTGACGGTTGGTATGCTGTTCGAGAGCTACGAACAGCTATTACAGCGGATATAAAGTAAGTGTGGACTTCTGCGGTCAGGGCTACGGTCCTATCTATATGAAATTGCGCGACCAAGTGCAGCGGCACTTAGGGGAGGAACATAGTCCTCTTGCGCGCGATCACTGGGGCCGAGCCTCCATCTGTAACTTTGTTGTGCACGGCTAATCTGGAGATCGGTTAAATATGTACATTTGTGTGTGCTTTAACCCCCGCGGGTCCTTTTTCCACCTTACCCCCCAGTCGCGTGAAAAATCTCCACCGCTGGGTAGCTAGACACACGGCCGCAGCAGAGAATAAGCTCAGACAGAGAAATTGAAGGGAGACGTTCGAAAGTGTCGGTAGGTGTCGTGCGCCACTCGGATCGTATATGCGCGGCTTACCTCTGGCTTACCTTTAGACTCGCTCACGTTGACTTGCGGCTGTTGCCGGTCCTCGGTGCAGCTGTGTAGATTTTCCCCGGGAACACACCGAATTAGCGAAAATTCGGTTTTGTGTGGAGTTTCCTCGACGCATGAGTTTTCGCGACCTGAAAGGAGAGCGGAAATGCGAATGGTAAGTCTCTGGCAACGCGAATGTTCTTTAGCTTTCCCTGTCGGCCTAACTCGGTACGGGGAGCAGGCGGGTTCAGGTTTATTAACAACACTGATGTTTAACAATAACAATAACCAAACTATATTCTGAAATATTATTAAACGAGCAATTACAACGAAGTTAACAAGGTGATATGAATAATTATACGTTGAACAAAAGTGAATGAAATTAGCGCGCATAGGTGCGCGTCGCATGCGTGTTCTGCACGATCTGTGCTAAGCACGCCGCACAGTGGGCTAAATCGACTTTTTCTTTGTCAAAATCGTAGAACTTCAGATAGAAACCACCAATCACACTGACATTTTTTGAGCTTCAAGTTTACTGATTATAGAACATAGAAAAATTATAGAGGAAGCGTTAGATTGACATCCTAACCTCAAAATAAAGTACAAAGTTGCCCATTTTTCGGAAAAATACAGTTTTTGCTGCGACAAAGTCGTCATATATTTTTATTTATTGCCTCAAATACTATCTCTAGATAGTATATCAAATATATCTTATAGATTTTTAACCGCTGAATTCGAATCCACTACCTAAATTAACCAAAAACCTAAGCTAAAAAGTCAAAAAGCCAATTAAACGCTAATTATTACCATTTTTTGTATTCCAAGTAATAGGACATGAGATAGAATTGACTAATTCCCCTGAATCTTTTTTGATCTTCAAACTTTATGTTCATAGAACATGGGAAAATTATAGGGGAAGCGTTCTAACCTCAAAATGAAGCTCATTTTTCGGAAAAATACAGTTTTTGCTCCGACAAAGTCGTGATATATTTTTTTACTGCTTCAAATACTATATCTTGTAGATTTTTTTATCGCTGAATCCGGATTGACCACGTAAATTAACTAAAGTAATCAAACTAAAACTTGGAGGATTCATTCTTTGAACAGTCCTACATAGTATAAAAATTATTTCGATTTGGTGTATAGTACAATAATAATGAATTATTATCAAAACAAATACAAAATGTGAAATTTGTAAATTTCTTTGGCGCTAAATAGATGGTCACCTTTTGTTATTCAACTTTGTTTAACAGAAGATGTCAACAAATATCAGGATCAACATATGTTTTATTATATATATATATATATATATATAGGATTGTAAAATTTAGAAAAACTATAGGGAAACTATTATTGTAACATTATAACCTCAAAAACTCGGTGTTAAAGTGTCATTTTTTCAAAAAAACTCAAATACTAGTAATGAGCTAGTGATCGATAAGTACATTTTTTCAATATTAAATTGTTTATAAAGCTTGTTTGTACTAAAAAATGTATTGGTATGTCAATAAATGATGTTCAAAATATGAAAAAAACCATATGACCTTCTAATCTAAATGTAGGTAAGTCGTAGATACAATTACTACTGTCCAGATTCTCAATAAAAATAAAGTAATTTTACTATTTATTATTTTTCCACTTATTACACATTACCAAAGTTACATAAACACATTTTATTGGTTACGAACATAATCTAAATAACAGATCCCTAATAATATTCCTTTAGCTAACCACAAATAATAGCCATGAATAATTATAAAATTCTTATTTCGGAATTTTGAACAGTAAGCCAAACCTTTTACTATAAAACTTGCGTTTACAAAATCTCGTGATCTCCAAACACTCATGAGCAGACAACACAAACTTCGAAAGTGAACCACATAATCCCAATACTATTAACAAAATTTTTTCATGGATTACGATACTTCTTGTTTTTATAAATTACGTGTTAATGGTTTAGTAGTTTGATAAAGAAACAAAATACGTTTAAAAAATATGTCATTTGAGCTTTTCTACTTTTATTACGCTAAAATTGACAATTCATACTTTATGCTCAATCTAAATTAATATTTCCACCTTTTTTAACTTTGCTTTTCTAATTCACTGTCTACATTAGGTTTAAACTCAGTAGTTTATACTTTCTATAACTTATAATGCCCTTTACTCCCTAATTTTAAGTTTATCAAGTACAAATTCAATGTTTGTAACTTTTCAAAAATATATTAGCTGCATAATTTCGATGTTTTGGCGTCATTTTTCATATTTTTATCATTTGTAATTGCTATATTGAAAGAAATACGTATTCATTGAATTCTCGAAATATCTTCTTACTTTTAAATGTTTTAGTTGTTCAGCTTTATTGTGAAATGTAGTATAATTCTGAATTAATACATCGAAAATTCGTTCAATATAGCTCGCTATATTATAAAACTATGTGTGTCTCACTTCAGTATAAACTGTGAAAGAGCTTTCGACAATCTTATTACTTTCGGTGTGTTGCCATGGTAAGCATTTACATATATTGAATAAATAAATATAAATATACATCTAGAATTTACTGCATTTCTGCATTTATTATAACATCTTTCTTAGGCTTACGAATCGCTGTGAAATTGATTAGATGTATTTAAAACTATTGTGCAGTACATTCGGTTTGAAAAACGGATGTTGTATATATGTGTAAATATTAACAGTGACTGAATAACTAATAAGCACACTACAATTTAGAATAATTTAGAGAAGTTATTGACAGGGTTTATTATAAAGTTTATTAGACTCCTAGAAAATATCAGGTAATTATTTCTGTACTCGTATTCATTTTTATCTTTAATCTGAAATAACAACTATAAATTAATGACAATAATATTCTGTTACCTCGAATTTCATTGTAAAATATATGACATCTATAAAAGTATTCGCATAAGTATTTTTGAAAAAGAATTCGGATGCTGTTATTCCAGAAAATGTATGGCAAAATCTCTAGAAATTTCAACTAATATATATAATTATCTTCAAATTACTATTTTGCATAGACCGAAATTTTTATTTTGATTTCTAACTTATTACTATTTTTTGTAAACATGAATTATTTAAATTTGTCAATTACAACTTTAATCTTCCAAAATTTCTGTTTCTTATACTTACAATTTCGAATCATAGATGCTTTTATAATTACTAAGAGTATTAAGAGCACAAGCACTTTTTTTAAGTGAAAGTCATTATCTTTAACACTATTCTTGATAAAATATATTATCTCGTTAACCCATTAACGCCTAAATAACATAAAATTTTTGTATATCTGTGAGTTAACAGATGTTAATTAAATCCCTCTTTATTCTTATTGGATACGATTTTTCTAAGTTTCTAGCTAATTACGAAATTAAAAACATCAATTCTCATTCGTTTTTGATAATTAAATGATAGTTCCTTCAGTCTACTTTTTTTGTTGAACTACTAATTTTTAGAGAAATAAATTTTGTTATGCATAAGAAACTGCACAAAACTTATTATTTATACTCATACTATCGAAATACGCAGGCATTTTTTTCTTCCAACAGCCTTTATTTTTCAATAATTTCAAAATTTCGGTCAAAACTTCAATTTTTCTCGATATTTTCCTATTTGGACAGCGATTTCCCGTCTGCCCCATTAAAAATGAGATTATTGATAAAAAATTACCCGCAAATTTCGAAAGTATAAGTGTCAATAATATGTTTAATGCAGTTTAAAATGCAACAGAACATTTTTCTACTTTAAAAATCTAATTTCACAAAAAGTAAACTGAATAAACGTTACTTTTTCAATAAATTTATCAAAAAACAATTAAAATTTATATTTTTGTAAGAAGCTGGATAGTAAAGAGAAAACTCGAGAACTTTGAAAAAATTATCTCCAAAAAGAATGAATAGGAATTTCATTAAAATCTGCTGTCTCCGTTATAAAGAAAATTTAGTAATATTCAGGCGGGGCCTAATGGATTTAGCTATGCGTGCATTCCGCCTGTTCGCTGTGAGATTGTACAAGAATTTTCGAGTTTTATTCGAAACTGTGGGAATATATTGTTGTTATAATGTTATCTTTAAAACTAAATAAGTATATTTCTAGAAATTAGTTTATCCATGTGACTTTCCAAATTTTTAATTCTGTATTAGAATCAAAATTATTATGCTTAATTGAGACTTTCTTATTTTGTAACATAAATAATAGTATGGAAGATGAAGGTATAGAACGTGAGAACGAACAAGTTAATAAAGGTGGGCGACCGCGCAAGAAAACTAAATTGAGTATAAACACAGAAAGAAAACGGACTAACTATGAATATTCAACTGCAACGCTATATAGACGAGCTCATGAAATCATTAGTAAATATGATACAAAGGCAATAGAACTAGCATTCCAATTAATTCAGAGTACAACTCTATGTGATGGACTTGTCGAGAATCAAAAGAACAAAAATTAAAAGAACAAATTGTCTGTGCACTCTCATGAATCCGCCTTGGCATTTTATTTAGATTACAATTATAATAAAGAATATTATATCGCATTAGTAAATGATACACAGAAAATAAATTATCCGATTTATTGTTCCTATTATTTTATTACTCAAGAGATGGATAAGTGTAAACCAGAAAAATAACTTATTACTACTGAGACAGAGGTTACCGTATCCTTGCAATCACTGCTCAATAAGACTGCTGAGCGTTTATGTGAAGAAATTGCATTTAATTGGGAAAAATCGGTTTTGAGAAGTTTAGAGTTAGTAGTAACTGTAGTTCTTCTGGTCACACGAATCCTCACCAAAAATATGATAACATTCAAAATCTAAATACAAATTCTCAACAATCCCTGTTTGTGACCAGTATGATTATAATACTAGTACGATCAAAGAAATCTGATGAAAATCTGTGGGTAAATCCTACACCACAATGTATACGGTTTTGTCGCCCTATGAGGATATCCTTTGAAGAAGAGGATGAAGTTGCAACGCTACGTGAATTCAACCGTTTAAACAATGAAATAAAGAGTCTGGAGCCATTCAGCTTCACGATGCCAAATAAGAAAAGCGTTAGAATTACGTACAATGTCTCGCAAACGTTATTCGATGGAAAATGTGTCAATACCATAGTTGGTAATAATGCAACTTGTAGGTGTCCCATGTGTTTGCGGACCGCTCATCAGTTTGGTAACCTGAACGATGATTTCAAACCAAATGAGTCTTTCTTGAAATATGGTATACTTCATCTATCGTATAAAAGAGATTTTGAATCGTGGGGTGTACGCCAATATAAGAAAGGTATAATGCTTATAATAATTTAATTTAAACAAATCTACTGCTTCACTATGAGTCATAAAATTACCATTAGGAATTGATAGTACTTAATTCAGGAATTTGATAATGTCAAAGTTAAGTACCTTAAATTTATGTACAACTTTCCTCCTCTCTCACTCACTTTCTCGCCTTCTCGTTCTCTCATTCTTTCTTCTTCGCTGTCTCACACTCTCGCAGTCTTGCTTTCTCGCTATCTAGCTCTCTCGACTCCCTGCCATCTTGGGTTTACGCACTCTTGCCGTGTTACTTTATTGCTCTCTTGCTGTGTTGCTTTATCGCTCTTTTGCTGTGTAGGTTTATCGCTCTCTTGCCTCCTTGCTCGCTCGTCTACTCGTTCTCTCCCCTTCTCGCTTTCTCGCACTCTCGATTTATTGCTTTTCGCTCTCTCATCTCCGCGCTCTCTCGCTCTCTTGCTGTCTTGCTTTCAAGCTGTCTCGCCTCCTCGTTATTTTTCTCTCGTCTCCACGCTCTCTCACTGTATTCCTTGTTCCCTGTCCCGCACTCTCGCTGTCTTGCTTTCTCGCTATCTCGCTCACTCGCTTACTCGCTCTCTCACCTCCTTGCGCTCTCGCCTTTTCGCTGTCTTGTTCTCTTGCTGTGTTGCTTTATCGCTCTTTCACATCCTTGCTTTCTCGCCTACTTGCTCTTTCGCTTTCTTGCTCTGTTGCTATCTTGTTTTTTTGCTGTCTCGCTTTGTCGCTATCTCTGGCTGTCTTACTTTCACGCTCTTTTGCCTTCTCGCTCTCTCGTTCTCTCGTGTCCTCACTCTTTTGCTGTCTCGTTCTCTTGCTGAATTGCCGTCTTGCTCTCTCGCAGTCTTGTTCTCTCGCGGTCTCGCTGATTTACTCTCTCGCTTTCTCTCTGAGGGTTAATCGCTCAAAGAATTTCAGTTTCAGATTCTATCGGTTTTATGGTTTATGGATTTAAGGGTTTGATAGTTTGCGATATGATGGATTTAAGCTTTTAGAGATAACGAGTTTAAGGAAATTTCACTTTATACGACTCTCATAATTTATAGCGGAGTATGAAGAACGGAAGACGGACGTACAAAATCAAATTTATGAACGTATCGGGGTCAGAGTTGATTAAGTGTTACAAGGTAACGGAACATCGAATACTGGCAATGTTGCAAGACGTTGTTTTAAATACCCTTCGGTCTTTGCTGAAGCGCTTGAAATCGATCCTAGGTTGGTGACAAATATAGCTACAGTGCTAGCTGCATTCAAATGTACCAAAAAATTAAAATTAGATGAATTGGAAGAATTTGGTTGGCAAACATATTGTTTGCATTAAGAACTTTATCCAAAATTAAGGATGAACCCTACGTGCCATAAGTTACTGAAACACAGCTGCGAGGTGAGAAAAATTATATATTCATTAACAGATAAGAAACAATATTTGGAATCCTTAAAAAAAATTAAACAAGGGTGACCGAAAACGAGATAAATTAAAGATTGGGACATTAACTATTCGTAGTAACTTCATAACTGTTGAATTCATTTACTGTAAATAGAACATATTCAACTTTTATAATTCATACAAAGTAACTGACGACTTTATTTATACCTTATTTTATTCAGTTAATCTTGGAATGCAACTACAAATGAACACACAACACAAATTGAACATCGATACAAATACGATGCGTAATACATTTTGATGAATTGAGAAATGAATATTAATTACCTTGCAGACAAAATCAGGATATGGCAGATAATGAATCTGTTTTTGATGACGACGACTTCGCTGATTATGATCAAGAAAATTAGTTAAAAAAGGGAGCTATGTCAGTGAATTGGCCAGTACAAGTGAATAGGCCTGCATATTCGCTCTGTTTGTGCAATTATTTATCGTTAATAATACAAAACATTTTGAATTAATTTGTTTAATTATTATTATTCATCCTTATAAAAGCCCTTATTACAGGTATGTTCAAAGAATGAATCCTCCAAGTTTTAGCTTGATTACTTAATTAATTTACATCGTCAATCCGGATTCAGCGATAAAAAATCTACAAGATATAGTGTTTGAGGCAGTAAAAAAATACATCCCGACGTTGTCGCAGCAAAAACCGTATTTTTCCGAAAATTGAGCTTCATTTTGAGGTTAGGATGTTAATCTGACGCTTCTCCTATAATTTTCCCATGTTCTATGACCATTAAGATTGAAAATCAAAAAAGATTCAGAGGAATTCGTCGTTGCTATCTCATGTTCTATCACTTGGAATACAAAAAATGGTAATAATTAGCGTTTAATTGGCTTTTTGACCTTTTAGGTTAGGTTTTTTGTTAATTTAGGTGGTGGATTCGAATTCAGCGGTTAAAAATCTATAAGATATAGTGTTTGAGGTAATAAATAAAAATATATGACGACTTTGTCGCAGCAAAAACTGTATTTGTCCGAAAGATGGGCAACTTTGTACTTTATTTTGAGGTTATGATGTCAATCTAACGCTTCCTCTATCAGTTTTCTATGTTCTATAATCAGTAAAATTGAAGCTCAAAAAATTTCAGTTTAATTGGTGGTTTCTATCTGAAGTTCTACGATTTTGAAAAAGAAAAAGTCGATTTAGCCGACTGCGCGCCATCGGTATAAGAGACGATTCCTTACGCGCGCGGGCCTCCCTTACTTTGGGATATTCGGAGCCCTTGTAATTTGAAAGCCCGACACACTATTCGTAGAGTAGTCCTACTATAGGCTCGCGTTACTGCCGAGCTAGCCCATACCTCTATGTAATAGAGCACGTGGAACGGAGATAGGATGCCAATGGCCAAGCGTCTCCTTCTCACTCTCCGGTTGCGGCTATCTGTCTTACTCTCGTATCGCCGCCTACGCTTGTCTACCTCCTCCTCGGTGATGCAGCGGACTTATTCTTGCTGATGTGCTACGCACAGATCTCTCTCTCTCTCTCTCTCTCTCTCTCTCTCTCTCTCTACTCTCTCTCTCTCTCTCTCTCTCGCTCTCGAGTCGTCGCGCGTCTGCTAGGTGCACCTGCTCGTGTTTTGGCTCCTGCTTTTACACCGCACTCTGCTGCCTCCTGCGCCTGTGAGCCGGTCTGTTGTGGTGCCTGCACAGTGGAACATTCCAACCATAGCTGTGATAATAAATCACAGCTTCCACTGGTCCATCGGCACAGTTTTCAACATCCAAGCAACAACACCCGGCCAGGTGTTTTTTGAGGTTAAGAGAGGTGAATACGGCAGAGTGGCGGGAGCCAAGCACGAAGCATAATCCAGAGGTACCACTTCATTCTGGACACACAGCACGCAGCGCCATACTATCAAGGCGCCATCTGCCGACTCGAACTACAACTACGTGACCACCGAGGCGACACCTGCTGCATCCTAGACACACCATCAGTACCTTCCACGACTCATCTTTGTCGCCACTAACACCATGGTCGACAACTGCGCCATCTGCGGGGAGGTTCCTAGGAGCAGCAACTCGCTACGTAAGTGCTGCATATGCGATATTACTTACCATCCGACGTGCAAGCCTCTTGCAGTGCTTACCCGCGTACAAAGGAACGCATTGCAGCTACATACTAAAGCGGTAGCGTGCCAGGCATGTATCGACTCGAAGAGGTCGATGTTCGAGTCGGCAGTCGCGCGCGCGACGAACGCCAGCAAAAATATGAGTGGGAAAGAGAAGGAGCTAGCCGCGTCCACTCCGGCCAATAAAAGGCCTGCAACAGCTGCTCGCACCAATCAGGCGAGCAAGGCCGCGCCCACCAACTCCTCACTCTCTCCGTTGCAGGGGCTAAGCCCCGCCCCCACCAGCAGCCTACTCCGGTTGGCCTCACAGTCTCCTGTGACGTCACTAGGCCCGCCCATTTCCAGTATAGGAGCAGAGCACAGTGGGGAATCCCCGAGTGACGTCACGGCCAAGAATGCGGACCGAGCTAATAATACTTCACAGTCCTCCTTCTCCAAAAATAACAGCAGTATTAATGATATAAATGCGTCAGTCATCCGTATGCTAGATAGTACCGCGTTAAAAAAGGGAACAACGGTCTCCTGCCTAGTGGAGTACGCGAATTCTACTTCAAGAAACATTGATAATGCACTTGCTAGACATTGCACCTCTATTGAAGGCAGATTGGAGGCAATTGTAAATAGGCTAAATACGTTACCAGCAATACATACTTTAGCACTTTCAATTGACTCTAAGCTGCAAAAAATTGAGGAAAAACTGTCGAAACAACACTCCCAGCTGGAGGAGATGAAAAAGGAGAAGCAAGTGCTTTATCAAGAAATAGATAACCTAAAAATTAAAAATAAAAAATTACATGATAATAACGTAGAAACGAACACTTTATTGACCAATACAGAGGTACATTACAATATGTTAATTGATAAAATCGATAATCTAGAGCAGACAAATCTCGAGTCACAGACTAAAATTGATAATCTTGTATTAAACACTTTTGAAAACGATTTCCTAAATTTAACAAACAAAATCAATAGAGTTGAACTTGACAACAAGGAAATAATAACAAAAATAGAAAAAATAATAACAAAAGAAGATTTTACCTCTGTATATACTACTACTATTGAGAAAATTGAAAGAAATGTTGAGAACATCCAAAAAGATAACAAACTCATACTAAATAAAATAGAATTCCAAAAAATCGCAGTACTACCCAGTACACAAAACAATACCGTTTCTCTTATAAGTACAAAAAAATGTAATACTGCTAATAATAATGCGTCTGCTACGAATAGTACCTTACTTGACAATTATAGTGATATAAGCGAAACAATTGACAATTGTGAAAGCAATAATGACGGGTTTATCCAGATTGTAAATAGTAGAAATAAAATGTCTAGGCGTTTGAACAATTATAATAACGACAATGCTAACGCTGCGGCATCACCTGCACGAAGCACGCGGGTGCAAAAGATTGATGGGGGGACAATGCACAGTAAAAACATTAAAAGCGGTAATACGGAGCTCATTATTTCAAACATTTTCGACGGTGATGTCTCTAAGCGTGTTGACGTCGCACACGCGATACTGTGCCGTGTCCTTCCATCAACACAAAAAATTGATATAATAGGCACACGCCTGCTTCGGTCAGAAGAATCGACAGCTGCGGCATTAGCAGATACAAACAGCGAACGTAGAAGGTCACCATGGGTTGTTACCCTTTCCAGCAGTGCGTTAGGCGAGAGAATAATGCGAGCCAAAAAGCTTATCACTGGCTTTCATGCTAGAGATGTCGACATTGCAGCTCTTGACCAGGACACAAGGGATGGGATTATAAATGGGAAAATTTTTATAAATGAATTGTTAACAAAAGAATGTTTTATTAAATATAGAAGTCTCAAGGCCCTTGCGATGAGACTTAATTTTAAATATGTTTGGCATAGAGGGGGCCGTTTCCTGGTGAAGAGGCGCGATGGCGATGTCTCTCATGAATTTTCATCTGCGGCTGATTTACAGACAATTGTGGCATCATATGCCATTAATCAACCATCTCAAACTGTAAATACTGAAAAAAAAACTGTTGATAATGAAATCGAGATTGATAATAATGTAATTCCGTCAACTGCTGCAAAAAATTGACTATCCGCAGACACTGCTGGGGGGGTTCACTGTAAGGGACTGAGGGCAGGTTTTGTCAATGTTACCTCACTGAAGGGGCACATTGGCATGATTAAACAACACCTTTCAGCTCGTCCTACCTACCATCTCTTTGGGGTTGCTGAGTCGCACCTTGACCCTGATGTTGGGAGTGATCTCATTCAGATCGATGACTACTCACTACTTAGACTTGATCGCAACAAACTAGGAGGCGGGCTAGTCCTGTACATTCATAACACTTTCAAGGCAAATTTACTAAGCAGTTCTCCAACAACACAGGAGGGCAGACCATTTATACCTGAATATTTAATGTGCAGTGTTCAGCAGGGCAGCCTTCCCCCCGTCTTTGTTGCTTTAATATACAGACCACCACACGTACCGTTTTTACAGGGCTCGGACTTAATAGACAAACTGACGATACATACTCAAGACTTTAGTCACAAAATTATTATGGGAGATCTGAATGCGAACCTACTCGGAACGTCAGCCGATGCGAAATTTGTTAGACGGTTGGCTGATGATCTTAACCTTCAAATAATTGATCATGGTGCGACTCATCATCTCACGGATTCTCACACGTGGATTGATGTGATCTTGACAGATAATAATGACGTTGTACTGAGCAGGGACAATCGGCCGGCGCCTTTTCCCAGTCATCATAACATCATAGAGGTCGAGATTGGGGTCGAAACTGCTGCATCCCCTGTGGTTGAATCATTCAGCTACAGGGATTTTAAGTCGATCCAGCAAGACGACCTCCTGTCTCGCCTAGCTGACTGTGATTGGTCGCGGATCGATGGTCCCGCGGCGAGTGTTGACAGTCAATTAGAGTGCCTCAGTGTCAACCTCATGGCTGTGATAGATAAAATTGCACCGTTAAAAGAATTCATACCGAAAAAGAAAACAAATCCACCATGGGTTGATGCTGAGCTAATACATCTTTACAAAAAACGTGACTCCGTACGAAGACGCTATTCGAGGACCAATGACGACAGACTGTGGCGGGAGTATCAGGGCCTTGCAGCTGAAGCTGAATTACGAACGAAGGAAACAAGGGAAAGATTTTTACAAAATAAAATTTCTGAAGCGATTAATAATAAGAAAGATATCTGGAAAGAGCTCAAGGCTCTGGGCCTTCTGCCAAAGACAAGAGAGGAGCTTCATGGTTTCTCACCGGAAGAGCTCAATGCCCACTTTGCAGGGGTGTCGATCTCCCAAAATGAGGGTGATGAAGAACTTGACAGCGTCCTGACCACTGCCAGTGATGACGGTTTTGTTTTCCGAGAAGTCAGCTTCTCGGACGTGGTTCTGGCTGTTGCCCACTTCTCATCACAAGCCAGAGGGGAAGACGACATTCCCCAAAGTATAGTGGCTAAGGCTCTTCCGTTTGTGGGAGATCATATTGTTAAGATCTTTAACTCCTCTCTGTCCAGTGGCATTTTTCCGGGAGCTTGGAGGGGAGCTCGGTTGGTGCCTTTGAAGAAGAAACCTGTCCCATCTACGGTGTCAGATTTCCGACCAATTGCCCTGCTGAGTTTCCTTTCTAAGGTCCTTGAAAAAATCGTACACGACCAAATAACCAACTTCTTACGAGAAAATAATACTTTGGACCCGATGCAGACTGGTTTTCGACAGAATCACAGTACACAGACAGCACTACTGAAACTGACGGAGGACATAAGATCAGGCATTGACAACAACAAAAAACTATTGACTATTTTGTTAATGTTTGATTTTAGCAAAGCATTCGACACCATCTCACACACTAAACTGCTGCGTAAGCTGATGCGCATGGGATTCTCCAGGAGTGTTCTCCTGTGGCTTAAGTCATATATCATGGGGAGACGACAGAAAGTCGTCACAATCACAAACGGAGATTCAGGTTGGCTAACCACCAATCTTGGCGTTCCACAGGGCTCAGTCCTGGGACCCCTGCTTTTCAGCCTGTACATAAACGACTTACAAGACGCACTCGACTTAGATGGTGTCGAACACATACTTTACGCTGACGACTTGCAAACCTACACACAAGTGACCCTGAAAGGTCTTCGTGATGGTATCGGTCGCATGTCGGCTGTAGCACAAGCAGTGTCGAACTGGGCAACGTCAGCTGGCCTGCGCCTCAATGTCGGCAAGACAAAGGCGATCATTTTTGGATCTGATCACAACATCAAACAGGTTCAGAGCCTCGACTTGCAAGGCATTGAGATACAGACCGGCGTACACGTTCCCTTTGTCGATACAGTCACCAACCTCGGCGTGGTGATGGACGGAGGGTTGACATGGAAGCCGCAACTGAATGCGGTCAGTAGAAAGGTAAATAGGGCTCTGTATAGCTTAAAACTTTTCCGTTCAAGCACCACAGAGATACTGAGGAAGCAGCTGGCATGTGCACTGGTACTACCTCACTTAGATTATTGCTCAGTGGTTCTTCTTGATGTGTCAGGGGAGCTCCAGACACGACTACAACGTCTGCAGAATGCATGTGTGAGATACATATGTGGTGTTAGGCGGGATGAGCATATCACCGCCTACAGGAAAAAACTGGACTGGTTAGATTTGAAGGTGAGGAGGGAGTATTTTATGGGGCTGCTGCTTTACAAAGCGGTTGTCATGCGGCAGCCACCGTATCTTACTGCCCTCTTTGAAAAAAACCAGGCCAGGACTTCAAGTAGGGGTGGTATGAAAGAGCTCTCGGTTCCGGGGTCGCGCACCGATAAGGGCCTTTTTTCATTCAGAGTTCAAGGTGCGCACCTCTGGAATTCGCTCCCGAGCAGTGTGAGGTGCCTGCCATCTTTTTGTAAATTTAAAACGGCATTAAACAGGCACCTTAAGCAATTACATGGTGAGGAGTACGTTCAGAATAAAAGATGAGTCGAGTATTTATTTAGGCTATTTATTTATTTAAATTATTTATTTATTTAATTTATTTATTTATTAAACTTATTTATTTAATTTATTTATTTATTAAAACTTATTTATTTAATTTATTTATTTATTAAAACTTATTTATTTATTTATTTAACTTATTTATTTATTTAAATTTATTTATTTATTTATTTAATTTAATTATTTATCTTGTCTATTTATGTATTCGACGTATTTATTTATTAATTTATTTATTTATTTATTAAATATTTTTAGTGTTAATTAAGTGTGAATGTATTTATTAGCGTGATTGTTAAAGTGTTATGAATGAGTGTGTTTTAAGTTTGGACGTGATAGTGTACGCAAAGAGTTAGCAAAGTATATGTATGTATTCTTATTTATATGTTATCTTTATTGTATTTATATTTATTCTATGTATTATTATTTTTTTTTTGACGAAGCGTTTTATGTGATATTTGACTGTGTTCATTGCATTTAGATTTTATAAACTGACGAACTGATAAAGTGAATTATTATTTTAACAAGAAATATGCAATAAGAGAAAGTAAGATAACAATTATATTAAACCGACTGTTATTTTTTAATTATAAATACAACTACATGTACATGAAATTGTAACATTTTGTCTTCTGATGAATAAAAAGTATATCTATCTATCTATCTATCTCTCTCTCTCTCTCTCTCTCTCTCTCTCTGACACAGCGCGTCTGCTGGGTGCACCTGCTCGTGTTTTGGCTCCTGCATTTACACCGCACTCTGATGCCTCCTGCGTCTGTGAGCCGGTCTGTTGTGGTGCCTGCACAGTGGAACATACTAACTATAGCTGTGATAATAAATCACAGCTTCCACTGGTCCATCGGCACGGCTTTCAACATCCAAGCAACAACACCCGGCCAGGTGTTTTTTGAGGTTAAGTGAGGTGAATACGGCAGAGTGGCGGGAGCCAAGCACGAAGCATAATCCAGAGGTACCACTTCATTCTGGACACACAGCACGCAGCGCCATACTATCAAGGCGCCATCTGCCGACTCGAACTGCAACTACGTGACTACCGAGGCGACACCTGCTGCATCCTAGACAATCCATCATTACCTTCCACGACTCATCTTTGTCGCCACTAACACCATGGCCGACCACTGCGCCATCTGCGGGGAGGTTCCTAGGAGCAGCAACTCGCTACGTAAGTGCTGCATATGCCATATTACATACCATCCGGCGTACAAACCTCTTGCAGTGCTTACCCGCGCACAAAGAAATGTACTGCAGCTACAAACTAAAGCGGTAGCGTGCCAGGCATGCATTGACTCGAAGAGGTGGATGTTCGAGTCGGCAGTCGCGCGCGCGACGAACGCCAGCAACAATATGAGTGGGAAAGAGAAGGAGCTAGCCGCGTGCACTCCGGCCAATAAAAGGCCTGCAACAGCTGCTCGCACCAATCAGGCGAGCAAGGCCGCGCCCACCAACTCCTCACTCTCTCCGTTGCAGGGGCTAGGCCCCGCCCCCACCAGCAGCCTACTCCGGTTGGCCTCACAGTCCCCTGTGACGTCACTAGGCCCGCCCATTTCCAGCACGGGAGCAGAGCACAGCGGGGAATCCCCGAGTGACGTCACGGCCAAAAGTGCGGACAGAGCTAATAATACTTCGCAGTCCTCCTTCTCCAAAAATAACAGCAGTATTAATGACATAAATGCGTCCGTCATCCGTATGCTAGATAGCACCGCGTTAAAAAAGGGAACAACGGTCTCCTGCCTAGTGGAGTACGCGAATTCTACTTCAAGAAACATTGACAATGCACTTGCTAGACATTGCACCTCTATTGAAGGCAGATTGGAGGCAATTGTAAATAGGCTAAATACGTTACCAGTAGTACATACTTCGGCACTTTCAATTGACTCTAAGCTGCAAAAAATTGAGGAAAAACTGTCGAAACAACACTCCCAGCTGGAGGAGATGAAAAAGGAGAAGCAAGTGCTTTGTCAAGAAATAGATGTCCTAAAAATTAAAAATAAAAAATTACATGATAATAACGTAGAAACGAACACTTTTTGACCAATACAGAGGTAAATTATAGCATGTTAATTGAAAAAATCGATAATCTAGAGCAGACAAATCTTGAGTCACAGAGTAAAATTGATAATCTTATATTAAACACTTTTGAAAACGATTTCCTAAATTTAACAAATAAAATCAATAGAGTTGAACCTGACAACAAGGAAATAATAACAAAAATAGAAAAAATAATAACAAAAGAAGATTTTACCTCTGTATATATTACTACTATTGAGAAAATTGAAAGAAATGTTGAGTACATCCAAAAAGATAACCAACTCATACTAAATAAAATTGAATTCCAAAAAATCGCAGTACTCCCCAGTACACAAAACAATACCGTTTCTCTTATAAGTACAAAAAAATGTAATAATGTTAATAATGCGTCTGCTACGAACAGTACCTTACTCGACAATTATAGTGATATAAGCGAAACAATTGACAATTGTGAAAGCAATAATGACGGGTTTATCCAAATTGTAAATAGTAGAAATAAAATGTCTAGGCGTTTGAATAAGTACAATAACGACAATGCTGATGCTGCAGTATCACCTGCACGAAGCACGTGGGTGCAAACGATTGATGGGGGGACAATGCACACTAAAAACATTAAAAGCGATAATACGGAGCTCATTATTTCAAACATTTTCGACGGTGATGTCTCTAAGCGTGTTGACGTCGCACACGCGATACTGTGCCGTGTCCTTCCATCAACATGAAAAATTGATATAATAGGCACACGCCTGCTTCAGTCAGAAGAATCGACAGCTGCGGCATTAGCAGATACAAATAGCGAACGTAGAAGGTCACCATGGGTTGTTACCCTTTCCAGCAGTGCGTTAGGCGAGAAAATAATGCGAGCCAAAAAGCTTATCACTGGCTTTCATGCTAGAGATATCGACATTGCAGCTCTTGACCAGGACACAAGGGATGGGATTATAAATGGGAAATTTTTTATAAATGAATTGTTAACAAAAGAATGTTTTATTAAATATAGAAGTCTCAAGGCCCTTGCGATGAGACTTAATTTTAAATATGTTTGGCATAGAGGGGGCCGTTTCCTGGTGAAGAGGCGCGATGGCGATGTCTCTCATGAATTTTCATCTGCGGATGATTTACAGACAATAGTGGCATCATATGCCATTAATCAACCATCTCAAACTGTAAATACTGTAAAAAAACTGTTGATAATGAAATCGTAATTGATAAAAATGTAATTCCGTCAACTGCTGCAAAAAATTGACTATCCGCAGACACTGCTGGGGGGGTTCACTGTAAGGGACTGAGGGCAGGTTTTGTCAATGTTACCTCACTGCAGGGGCACATTGGCATGATTAAACAACACCTTTCAGCTCGTCCTGCCTACCATCTCTTTGGGGTTGCTGAGTCGCACCTTGACCCTGATGTTGGGAGTGATCTCATTCAGATCGATGACTACTCACTACTTAGACTTGATCGCAATAAAGTAGGGGGCGGGCTAATCCTGTACATTCATAACACTTTCAAGGCCAATTTACTATGCAGCTCTCCAACAACACAGGAGGGCAGGCCATTTATACCTGAATATTTAATGTGCAGTGTTCAGCAGGGCAGCATTCCCCCCGTCTTTGTTGCTTTAATATACAGACCACCACACGTACCGTTTTTACAGGGCTCTGACTTAATAGACAAACTGACGATACATACTCAAGACTTTAGTCACAAAATTATTATGGGAGATCTGAATGCGAACCTACTCGGAACATCAGCCGATGCGAAATTTGTTAGACGGTTGGCTGATGATCTTAACCTTCAAATAATTGATCATGGTGCGACTCATCATCTCACGGATTCTCACACGTGGATTGATGTGATCTTGACAGATAATAATGACGTTGTACTGAGCAGGGACAATCGGCGGGCGCCTTTTCCCAGTCAGCATAACATCATAGAGGTCGAGATTGGGGTCGAAACTGCTGCATCCCCTGTGGTTGAATCTTTCAGCTACAGGGATTTTAAATCGATCCAGCAAGACGACCTCCTGTCTCACCTAGCTGCATAAAATTGCACCGTTAAAAGAATTCGTGCCGAAAAAGAAAACAAATCCACCATGGGTTGATGCTGAACTAATACGTCTTTACAAAAAACGTGACTCCGTACGAAGACGCTATGCACGGACCAATGACGACAGACTGTGGCGGGAGTATCAGGGCCTTGCAGCTGAAGCTGAATTACGAACGAAGGAAACAAGCGATTGATAATAAGAAAGATATCTGGAAAGAGCTCAAGGCTCTGGGCCTTCTGCCAAAGACAAGAGAGGAGCTTCATGGTTTCTCACTGGAAGAGCTCAATGCCCACTTTGCAGGGGTGTCGATCTCCCAAAATGAGGGTGATGAAGAACTTGACAACGTCCTGACCACTGCCAGTAATGACGGTTTTGTTTTCCGAGAAGTCAGCTTCTCGGACGTGGTTCTGGCTGTTGCCCAGTTCTCATCACAAGCCAGAGGGGAAGACGGCATTCCCCAAAGTATAGTGGCTAAGGCTCTTCCGTTTGTGGGAGATCATATTGTTAAGACCTTTAACTCCTCTCTGTCCAGTGGCATTTTTCCGGGAACTTGGAAGGGAGCTCAGTTGGTGCCTTTGAAGAAGAAGCCTGTCCCATCTACGGTGTCAGATTTCCGACCAATTGCCCTACTGAGTTTCCTTTCTAAGGTCCTTGAAAAAATCGTACACGACCAAATAACTGACTTCTTACGAGAAAATAATACTTTGGACCCGATGTAGACTGGTTTTCAACAGAATCACAGTACACAGACAGCACTACTGAAACTGACGGAAGACATAAGATCAGGCATTAACAACAACAAAAAACTATTGACTATTTTGTTAATGTTTGATTTTAGCAAAGCTTTCGACACCATCTCACACACTAAACTGCTGCGTAAGCTGATGCGCATGGGATTCTCCAGGAGTGTTCTCCTGTGGCTTAAGTCATATATTATGGGGAGACGACAGAAAGTCGTCACAATCACAAACGGGGATTCAGGTTGGCTAACCACCAATCTTGGCGTTCCACAGGGCTCAGTCCTGGGACCCCTGCTTTTCAGCCTGTAGATAAATGACTTACAAGACGCACTCGACTTAGATGGTGTCGAACACATACTTTACGCTGACGACTTGCAAACCTACACACAAGTGACCCTGAAGGGTCTTCGTGATGGTATCGGTCGCATGTCGGCTGTAGCACGAGCAGTGTCGAACTGGGCAACGTCAGCTGGCCTGCGCCTCAATGTCGGCAAGACAAAGGCGATCATTTTTGGATCTGATCACAACATCAAACAGGTTCAGAACTTTGACTTGCAAGGCATTGAGATACAGACCGGCGTACACGTTCCCTTTGTCGATACAGTCACCAACCTCGGCGTGGTGATGGACGGAGGGTTGACATGGAAGCCGCAACTGAATGCGGTCAGTAGAAAAGTGAATAGGGCTCTGTATAGCTTAAAACTTTTCCGTTCAAGCACCACAGAGATACTGAGGAAGCAGCTGGCATGTGCACTGGTACTACCTCACTTAGACTATTGCTCAGTGGTTCTTCTTGATGTGTCAGGGGAGCTCCAGACACGACTACAACGTCTACAGAATGCATGTGTGAGATACATATGTGGTGTCAGGCGAGATGAGCATATCACTGCCTACAGGAAAAAACTGGACTGGTTAGATCTGAAGGTGAGGAGGGAGTATTTTATGGGGCTGCTGCTTTACAAAGCGGTTGTCATGCGGCAGCCACCGTATCTTACTGCCCTCTTTGAAAAAAACCAGGCCAGGACTTCAAGTAGGGGTGGTATGAAAGAGCTCTCGGTTCCGGGGTCGCGCATCGATAAGGGCCTTTTCTCATTTAGAGTTCAAGGTGCGCACCTCTGGAATTCGCTCCCGAGCAGTGTGACGTGCCTGCCATCTTTTTGTAAATTTAAAACGGCGTTTAGCAGGCACCTTAAGCAATTACATGGTGAAGAGAATGTACAGAGGTGAGTCGAATATTTATTTAAGCTTTTTATTTATTTTGAATTATTTATTTATTTAATTTATTTATTTATTTAAATTTATTTATTTATTTATTTAATTTAATTATTTATTTGATTTATTTATTTATTCGACGTATTTATTTACTAATTTATTTATTTATTTATTAAATATGTTTAGTGTTAGTTAGGTGTGAATGTATTTATTAGCGTGATTGTTAAAGTGTCATGAATGAGTGTGTTTTAAATTTAGACGTGATAGTATACGCAAAAATTTAGCAAAGTATGTGTATGTATATTTTTATATTTATATGTTATCTCTATTGTATTTATTTTTTATTCTATGTATTTTTTGACGAAGCGTTTTCTGTGATATCTGACTGTGACTAGTGCATTACATTTAATTTTTATAAACTGACGAACTGATAAAGTAAATTATTATTTTAATAAGAAATGCAATATGTGAAAGTTAAGATAACAATTATATTAAATCGACTGATATTTTTAATTATAACTACATGTACATGAAATTGTAAGATTTTGTCTTTTGATGAATAAAAAGTATATCTATCTATCTATCTATCTCTCTCTCTCACACACACACTCTACATGTATATAAATATATAATAAGGGGAGATCGAGAATCGAACTCGGCACGCGTTGGTGACAGTCCACTACCCAAAACATGAGGCTATCGACGAACTGCACGCTCCTACTTATTCTAGTTATAATTTTCAATGATAATGTCGGTAAGAGAGGTACCTGCACAGCCCGCGCTCACGAGCTCTAATCAATTAATTGCCTCTGCGCTAAATAAAGTAAAATTTGGAATTGTTTCGGCTTTTTGAGGTAATCGGAGTGATTATTGTGTTGGTTTTTAAATGTGGAAATGGAGAATTCACTTCCCGAAAATGCATATATGGCAAAAATGTGCAACCTAACCACCAAACACTACTATCAGTTTAGCCGACTGCTGCTGTAAATACACTAAAAATATTAGCTCGGAGAATAATCAATAATAAGAACGACCATGCTGCATATTATTAAGGTGAAATATAACATCTACTGGAGGGGAACTGTTAAAAGAAGACCATACAGATAAACATTCTTTGAGGTTAGAATTTCAGTCTATCTCTATCTCTCTCCTTGCCGCGCTTTCCCGGGAACACCGTCCATGCAGCAATTTTCAAAATTGTCCACCAAGGTGCACTGCTATCTGCGTTCGCAGCTATCAACAGTTGGCGATACTGCGCGCGCTGCTTTGGGCGCGCAAAAATTCAAATTCAAATTTAGCAAAACACATTGATTTAAATCACATATATATACATATATATTTTTTTTCGGTAATAAATCGACGGAAACTTCTGAAACATGCCTCCATTGACATCATCATGTATTATTTGTAGAAAAGTTCATCGCAAGGATACTGTCGTGCGAAGATGCAAAAAATATTTGAAAGGTTTTCGTGATACCTGCCATCATAATCTTGCTATCAAAAGCAATAAGTTCATATGTCATGACTGTCATACCAAAATCAACAAAATTAAAAATAAGAGGAACAATAGTGTCAATAATAGTGTTAATAATAGCAAAAATGACAATAGTAAAAATCTTTACTCACTGAACAAAATAGTAACCCCTAAACAAAAAAAGACAACAATTTTGAACCAACAGCGCATAATTAAAATTGTAATAACAATAGTAACAACACAATCAACAATAGTAAAACTGACAATAAGGAAATCCAATATACAATCAACACAGCACTAACCACAGTAAAGTCAAATGAAGACAAACTCCACACAACAATACAAATTAAAAATAACAACAACAATAATATCAACAATAGTGAAATTGACAATAATAATAAGGACCAACGAACACTGAATGATACGGAAACCTCGGCAAAACCACAAGAGGACAATTTTAACGTAAGAACACTACGCTGAGAAGAGCACAAGATACCACTTACAGCCTCCACTCCTACAGTCACTTATCATCACAAAACTACCAGCGTCAGCGACGGGTACGTAAATGAAAAGAGAACTTATGATTTGTCCACTGCAGCGTTCGTGTCCTCACATCATTGTAAGCTTCCATCGAGCATGCTTGAATTATTCTCCACACAATTTGACGTTCTTGTGAATACATTAGATGATTTTAAATCTCTCCCCAATATCTCTAGCGTGCCGTAAAAATAAAAATAACTAGAGTGCGAGTAAACGCGTCGCTCCCTCTGCTCAAGGCTTGGAAGGAGTTAGTGGTGGAAATGAGAGAACTGAGGTAATTGTAACGGGTATTGTCGACTGTTCTCGGGGTGAGGCACAACCTGCTGACATTGCTCATGTCATTTTTAGCACTGCTCTCTCCTCTCTAACTACAACTGACATTTTTAATGCTAGGCAGAATCCTTCAACGGAGGCATGCGGCAATAGGCCAGCGTCTATAATTCCGGAATCTCGACTGAGCATGAAAGTTGTACAAAGTCTATGTCATACAAACATTTACATTAATGAGGCTCTGAGTTTTAGTAAGTACCTTAATTTTAAAGATTTAAAAGTTATTGCAAAAAGCCTAGGCTTTAGGTTTGTATGGCACAGACGTAGTAGATTTCTTGTTTGGCTGAAAGAAGGCTTGCGTGAGCACTTGTTTGTTTCTGCCACTGACCTCAATGCCATTTTAAGGTCCTATGACGGTACTGCTGTTGATGCAACCACCCCAGCGGCGATCCCTGTAGCTACGACTGCAGATAGTGACACATCGCAGACGGCGCATACGGGGTCCTTAGTTTTTACGAGTAACAATACCGTAGCATCATTAGCGGTGGCTTGACTAGATTCTGATAGTGCTCCTGCGAGCGTCAATAGCCTTAGAGCGGGATTTGTGAATGTAACATCTCTGCAGGCTTATATTGGCTAGTTGAGACAAGATTTGCGAGAACGCCCGTCTTTTCGGCATTTTGCTATCGCCGAGACGCACCTGGATGTGCGTGTTGCTGATAAGCGGGTTTGCATTGAGAACTTTTCCCTTATACAGCAGGATCGCAACTCGGAGGGAGGTGGGCTGGCTCTGTATGTGCATAACTGTTTTAAAGTCTCGGTAATTGTAAGGTCTAATACTGAACAGCTAATGAAGCCGGGGATTCCCGAATATTTAATTTGCAGTGTACAACAGGGTAGCTCAGCTCCAGTACTAGTTGCGGTAATTTACAGACCCTACCGACGTCCCATTCATACAGGGGTCAGATTTGGATGAGCAATTAACATCATGTACAAATGACTTCAGTCACAAAATAATTATGGGGGACCTCAATGCCAACTTCCTCTCCGCATCTTCCGATTCGAGGTTCGTTCGTAATCTGGCTGGCGACCTTGCTTTGAAAATCGTGGAGTACGGTCTGACCCATCACACAAATGTTTCTTAAGCATGGATTGACATCATTCTCGTTGATGATAATGATGAGGTCTTGTATTCTGACGATCGAATTGCGACTTTTTCTAGCTGGCATAATATCATTGATGTATCTATTAAAATTCATTCCGTCGCTGCAACTAAACCGACCATTTTTACTTACCAGGAGTTCAAATCAACTGATCCATTACACCTTACTTCATTACTTCAGGGCTGTGATTGGTCGCTGTTTGATTGTCCGGAGGTTGAGATCAATGATGGACTCGACTGCCTCAGCTTCCACCTACTGAGAGCTATAGACGAGCTTGCACCATTAAAGATCTTCACACCGAGAAGTAAAATCAATTCTCCTTGGGTAGACGATGAGCTACTCAACCTGTACAGGAATCGTGACGCGCTTCGTAGGAGATATACGCACACAAGGAATAACCATTTACGGGTGGAATTTCTTCAACTCGCGTCTGAGACCGAGCGTAGAACTGAAATGGCTCGCAACTCATTCCTGCAGAATAGACTCTTCGAAACACTAAATGACAAAGAAGATATCTGGAGGAGCTCAGTGCCCTTGGACTGCTACCCGATGCGAAGGAGGAACTACATGGCTTCACTCCAGAAGAGCTGAACTCACACTTTGCGGGGTGTCAATCTCTAGCACTGAATCTGAGAACGATATGGAGGACATAGTGGCCTCAGCTTCAGAGAAGGGCTTTACCTTTAAGGAGGTGTCATTCGATGACGTGGTTCTCGCTGTCTCCCATTTTTCTTCTCAGGCAGTGGGTGAGGATGGCATAGCCCAGAGAGTGATTCCTAGGGCTCTTCCGGCAATGGGTCCATATCTGGCGAAGTTGTTTAACTCCTCCCTTTCAAGTGGCATCTTTCCGAGTACTTGGAAAGAAAGCTCATCTGGGGTCTTTGAATAAATCTGCAGTACCATCCTAGGTCACAGATTTTCGACCTATCGCCCTTTTAAGCTTTCTTTCCAAGGTTCTCGAGAAGATCATTGACACTTGTGGCATGTAAAATGCCACAATGAAAAAAGTAAACAGAGAAGTAAGGTGAGGTTATATTGGGCAGGTAGGGTTAGTATTGGGGTAGATTATTAAATAAACAAACTCCGGACGGAATCACGCACGCACCAAACCACCGAACGCACGCTATTTTAAATTGCTAAATTTTTCATTTAATTAATAAACCGCGAATATATTTTATGTTTCACGGGGGGAGATCGACGGTGCAACACCACACAACCGCACCACGAGCACAGACACACCACAAAAACAGCAGCCGATGTAGCCGACACCTCCAGACAAGCTGAGCAGCACAAGGAAGCGGCGACTACGGAGAAGAGGTCGAGGCCTTCATTTGTTTCAGGATCAGCCATCCTAGAAAAAAAGAAACAGGAGACGACACGAGCGGCCGCGAGCCGCGGGGCCGAGGCAGCAGCAGCAGCACAGCAGCAGCAACACAGCAGCGGCAGCACGGCGGCAGCAGAAGAAAACGTACTCACACACACACACACGTACACACTCGCGTACGCGGACACCCGGTAGAGAGAGCGATCGGAGCGCGAGGAGGCTCAACGGCGTCATCCGTAAGGACGACGGCGGGAGCAAATGATGAGGAGGCGGGCGCGTGTCATGCGTATGGGATCGAGCGGGGAGAGTAGAGGGAGAGCCAAGCGGCAAGAGAGAGACGGAGGACGAAGCCTCAAATAAGATGAGAAGAGAGGCGCGCGCACAGAGAAGGGAGCAAGGCGCGTTTACATTGAACGCGTCGCGCTCCGTTCGTCTGCATGTAAGATATATCGAGTAATGGGATTAGTATCGGAGAATCGTGCAGTATAGAGGGCGCTATTAATATTTTGAATTACGCGCGTCCCCGGGGCGAACTGCACGACGGGTAAAACTAGAGCAGTAACTAACCTCCGGTTACTACTCTAGTAAAAATCGAGTTTAGGGCCTATGCCCACAGGTTAGAAAAGGAGAAAAGATCGAGTAAGGCAGAATAGAGGGAGCTAGGGTATAAGGACGCCACGAGGAGCGGACTCGAGTCCTTTATATATATATATTATAGATCATTTACGTAGCTAGCACCTATATGAGCCATAACAATTTAATTTGTTAATAATTATTTTTTTAAATAACTCGAGATTGGATCTCCGTGGGTTGCGCCGTTTGTCCAGGCGTCCGCTCAGCGAACCTCCTCTCGAGATCGGAGGAGTCCGCCAGAGGGTAATTGTCGAGTAATAAAAAGCAGTATTGGCCGAATAATAAAATAATTAATGAGTTATATCGACAGAATCCAGATCGGTTAAAAATGCAACATCATACACTCAAATCTCTGAGTTTCTTTGCTCTAAAAATCTTCTTGATCCATTCCAAAGTTTCAGGCAGCACCATAGCACGCAGGCTGCGCTATTAAAATTAACGGAGGATATTCGTTGGGGCATCGATAGGGTTGAAGAGCGTAAGAATAACAGGAACAAAGAATTTAAAAGTTGGCCACTGTTTTCCTGTTATTCGATTTCAGCAAAGCTTTTGACACGATCTCTGTAACACGACTGCTCCGTAGATTTATTAGAATAGGGTTCTTCAGGAGTATGGTTCTGTGGATCAAATTCTATATCTCGGGTTGTAAACAAAAAGTTGTCACAAAATCATTTGGTCAGTCTGATTGGCTCTTAACTAATCTTAGTGTTCTGCAGGGCTCGGTTCTGGGGCCCCTTCTTCTCAATCTGTAGACGACTCACGTATGCGGCGCGGGCAGTGTCGGCATGGGCGGTAGCCTCTGAACTTCGCTTCAATAACAAGAAAACTAATGCAATTATATTTGGTTCTGATTTCAACATCAGTATAATTCAAAGTCTACATTTACCAGAATTGAGGTGGAGAGGGGCGTATTTGTTCCGTTTGTCGACACTATCAAAAACCTTGGTGGAATCATGGACTCAATGCTTTCCTCGAAACCTTACGTAGAGTATGTCACGAGGCGAGTAAACAGAGCACTTTACGGCCTAAAATTCTTCCGTGCATGGACTACTGAGGCTCTACGAAAGCAACTTGCGAGTGCACTGATTGTCCCTTACTAAGATTATTGCTCGGTGGTATATCTTGATGCTACTAAGGAACTTCAGTGTAAACTCCAGCGTCTCCAAAATTCATGTGTGAGATACATCTGTGGCTTAAGGCGTTACGAACACGTTACTCCTCATAGGTTAAAACTGGGGTGGTTCACTGTCATACAGCGAGAGAGTATTTCTGCCTACTTATGCTGTACAGGGCTATAAATATAAAGCAGCCGTCATACCTCTGCGAATTATTTATTAAAAATGAAGCCAGAACATCCGGCAGAGGTGATGGAAGGGACATTGTTGTTCATAAATCCCGCACTTACACGGGACTTCACTCCTTCAGTGCGTGTGGAGCGCGACTTTGGAATGCGCTGCTTCGCTAAATTAAATATTTATCGTTCCCATGTACATTTAAAATGGCCTTGCGCAGATGACTGCAAAACGCGCAGCTCTAACTATATGTATTTGTAACTGGTGATCTGTATTGTATAGCGTGCGTTAATTTTAAGTTTAGGATATGATAGATAAAAATATGCAATAATATAATATAATGACGTACAATTGTGATGTTTGTGATATATTGGGATATTATCTTAAGACTGACAAGTTTATTAAAGTATTGTAATTAATTTATTTGTTTTATACTAAATAAATATTTCTCTCTCTCTCTCTCTCTCTCTCTCTCTCTCTCTCTCGCTCGCGAAAACACGTAGTAGCACTGCCCTCAAATGTATCCATTGCATTAATATTAATAATAGAGCCAACACGAGCATCACGTAGCCGACCTCACATCTTAAAAATAACACAGAAGAGACAGGAAAAAATAACATCGGAACGGGCGGCAACAACAAGCCTGCCGCAAAGCCCGCGCAGGTATTACATAATCACACTCGTGCACCGCCGGGGCCGCAGTCGCAGCTGATCATCAACCAGACAGCTCGCACTATCACTAACAACAGCTCTACGCTACAGTTGCCGCTCTCCTCTCATCTGTCCCTCTCCAGCACGGACACCAGCACGGGAGAGAGACACTGCGTCTTATCGCAATGACAGCGAGAGCGGGAGGAGAAGAATAGTACGCTGAGCGCTGTATAAACCAGCTACGTGCGTCTACCAGTATACGCCTCTACTCCTTCTAACACAGGTTAAGACGGGTTGCAGTTGCATAGGGGCACCGGCCTACTGGTAGCATAAGTTCTTTGAAAAATTCAATCATCGGCGGGGTCAACAACACCAATTCAACTGACCATGCTGACTGTACCATCAATATCTCAGTTATTGTAACTAAAGTAGGAACTGTAATGTCTGAGGTAAATTCCATAACATCTAAGCTTGCGGAAGATCTCGAACTGGAGAAAGCAATTCCAGCATTGATAATGGGTTTCGACGACCTTAAAAAAAGCTTAAATGTCATGGAGAAAAAAATGACAGATCAGACTTCCTTGCTGGAGGAGTTGCGGATCAATCACACCTCATTAGAAAAAGAAAATGCGGTACTAACTGAGAAATTTCTGGCCCTAGAAAATAAATTAGATAAAATTAATTCAGACAATCCGCAGGGCTCACTTGGATCGAGCAATTTAGATCATGAGGTACTTCGAGAGCCTTACAATCCGAGTTTTTAAAAGCAGGACCAACAGTTTATAAATTTAGCTTTTAGAAAATGCGCTACTTTTCGTAATACGTCAATTTCTTTCAATGGTCCTGCTAACCTAGTCGTTAACGAGACTCGTGATAGTGTTGATGCACCTCGTAACACTGCAGCCACTAAATCACATAAGTCTCAAGAGCGAAATATGCGGGCCTCGTCTGGGTCGGGAACGGGGCAGGCGAGTGCAGCAGCATTACTATATCTAATATATTTGTCGGAGATAAAATTCATTATGACAGCGTTGCCTATGCTGTTCTTGCCACGGTCCTTCCTTTCCTTAGACGGGAAGACATTGTGTGCACTCGCCTACTTCGCTCGACACAACCAGCGGCATGTTTAGCAGCGGCTAGCACTACAAGTCGACGTTCTCCTTGGATTGTCAACCTTTCCTGCAGTGCACTAGTCATTGACATAATGCGTGCGAAAAGAAATTTTACCCGTTTCTGCACGCTGGATGTCAACATGTCGCTTCTTGACTAGAACATTACCGATTGCCTCACAAATGGCAAAATATTTATAAATGAATATTTAAATAAAGATCTTTTCTTAAACTTCTTTAGTTTGAAATCTGTCCCAGAGACTAAACTTTAAGTACATATGGCACAGACAATGCAAGTTCATGGTCAAGGGGCGAGATGGTGATATATCCCATTTTTTTTCGACCGCCGCAAACCTACATTCTATCTTGTCATCGTATTGAAAAAGTCCTGCGTCTCGTTCATTGAGCGAAGCTCAGGAAAAAGCGTCCACTAGTCAAGTGACAACGTGTCACTCTCCTGCGAGAAATGAACCACCACCAACGACGCTGCTTCTCAATAATGCTGAGAAAAATTCAAAATGACTAGGTTCGACTGCTGGGAAGGCAGGCGTCGGGGGATTGAGAGTTGGATTTATAAATGTGACTTCTTTGCGTGCGCATCTCGAACAAATCCAGCAATATCTTCGTGAACGTCCCTCCTATCGTCTCTTCGCGGTTGCTGAGTCGCGCCTAAAGCCCGACATTGGTGATGAAAAGTTTGGCACCGATGGTTTCTCCATACTCACGTAGGACCGCAACGTGAATGGTGGTGGGGTATGTGCCCCAGCCCTGTATGTGCATCATTCTCTTAAGGCTAAGGTTCTCGCTAGATCTGGGACCGCACAGATCGGTACTCCTGACATCCCGGAATATATTATTTGTAGTGTACAGCAGGGTTGCTCAGCTCCTATTCTAGTTGCGGTAATATACAGTCCACCTCACATTCTATTTGTGAGTGGTACAGATCTTGTTGAGCAACTAACATCGTGTGTAAGTGATTTTAGTCAAGAGATTATCATGGGAGATCTCAATGCAAACCTATTATCAACGTTGGCAGATGCACAATTCGTGAGGCGATTATCAAATGACCTCTCACTTAAAATAATTGAACATGACCCGACTCATCATTTACCTATAGAGATTACAAGTCCATAGTTCAAACTCAATTACTTTCTGCCTTTGAAAACTTTGATTGGTCGCTACTCGATTGTTCGGGCGTAAAAGTTGACGATGGACTTCCTTGTATCAGCTCCAATCTCATGGAGGCGATAGATAAATTAGCACCATTAAAGAGTTTTACACCTAAGAATAAGGTAAAGCCTCCATGGGTGGATGCTGATATTACATATCTATATAACAAACGTGACGCTGTACGTCGACGGTACAAGACGACGAGGGATAACGGGCTTTGGCAGGAGTACTTACATCTTGCCTCCGAGGCAGAGAAAAAAAGCAGATCAGGCTCGCAACTCCTACCTTCAAAATAGAATTTTTGAAGCACTAAATGACAAAAAAGATTTTTGGAAGGAGTTGTGAACCCTCAGGCTACTACCTGCTCAAAAAGAACTATTTGCTGGGTTTTCGATTTCTGAAAATGAACGTGAGGGGCAGATGAATGACATGATAGCCTCAACCTCAGGGGAGGGCTTTAGTTTTAAAGAGGTCTCCTTTGTCGACGTTGCTCTTGTTGTCTCTCATTTCTCCTCACAAGCAGTGGGAGAGGACGGAATTCCGCAAAGAGTGGTAGCTCAGGCTCTTCCGGCCATAGGGATACACCTCGCCAAAGTATTCAATGCATCCTTCTCACGTTGCGTCTTCCCGGGGACATGGAAAAGGGCTCATTTGGTGCCACTAAAGAAAACAGCAGTTCCTTCATCGGTGACGGACTTTTGTCCGATAGCTCTCTTGAGCTTTCTTTCCAAGGTCCTCGAGAAGATTGTACACATTCAAGTCACTGAGTATTTAACATCTAAAAAAGTCCTCGATCTTCTCCAGACTGGTTTTCGACATAACCACACGACTCAGACAGCTTAACTTAAATTAACTGAGGACATACGAGGTCGTATGGATGACATTAAATATAAGAAATAAATTAAGAAGCTAATAACCATTCTTTTATTATTTGATTTTAGCAAGGCCTTTGATACCATTTCACCAACAAAACTGCTCCGTAAACTGATTAGTATGGGTTTCTCTAGGAGTGTGGTCCTGTGGATTAAATCTTACACATCGGGTCGGGAACAAAAAGTTATTACCAAATCGATTGGTCAATCAGATTGGCTCATAACCAACGTTGGAGTTCTACAGGGCTCGGTCTTGGGCCCCTTCTTTTCAGTCTCTATATTAATGACATAGCAGACGTCCTGGACTCTGGGCACATCAAGCATATTCTTTACGCAGATGACTTGCAGATTTATACCCAACTCGAACTGTCAGACTTGCATGGGGGCATCGTGCGCCTGACCGCTGCATCGCGAGCCGTGTCGGCGTGGGCAACGTCTTAGGGTCTGCGCCTCAATGTCAATGAAACTAAGGCTATTATCTTCGGATCAATATATAACATCAATTTTCTGGGTGATGTGCAGCTAGCAGACATTGAGGTAGAGGACGGCGTATTCGTGCCCTTTGTTGACAGGGTCACGAACCTTGGTGTTGTTATGGATTCGAAATTAACATGGAAACCACAAGTAGATCACGTTAATGCGTTTTAATTGCGCTCTTTATGGCTTAAAATTGTTTAGACCCTGCACCACCGAGACTCTGCGTAAGAAGCTCGCGGGTGCATTGATTGTCCCTCATCTTGACTACTGCTCAGTCGTTTATCTTGATTTGTCCAGAGAATTGCAGACCAAATTACAGCGACTGGAGAATTCACGTGTGATATATATTTGCGGCGTCAGAAGAGACGAACACATCACCCCTTTCAGAATGAAACTGGACTGGCTAAATGTAGAAGAACGTAGAACCTACTTTGCCGCCTTACCACTTTATAGAGCCATAAGGATAGGACAACCACTTTGTCTCAAACAACTTTTTGAAAAGAACCAGGCCAGAACATCCAGTAGGGGTGAAGTAATAGATATATCAGTTTCAGCGTCGGGCACTGACGTTGGCCTTTACTCCTTCAAAGCTCGCGGTGCACGCCTTTGGAATACTATCCCCTGTAGCGTTAAGTACCTGCCATCGCTCTGCAAATTTAAAACTGCGATGCGCAGGTACTTACGTGAGCGTAATATAATGATGCAAACCTTGTAAAATTAAACGTCCTGTGCTGTGCAATTGTTATTTATTTTTTGCTTTATCGTATTCTATTTTGTGTTCAGTGTGAGTGTATTTATAAGCATGTATATAATGTGTATATTTCTGTATGAGTGCAGACGTGAGAGTGATGAATGAGAGTAATTTTATAAATTTTATTATTGAGGAGATATGTATTCACGACATTATGTACTACTATTATGACTGTGATATTATGTACCTGACGAAGCGATATTTTTACGACATGTGATATATTTATGTAATTTGACTCTCTATGTCTCTCTCTCTCTCTCTGTCTCTCTCTCTCTCTCTCTCTCTCGCTTCGTCTCGCGTTCTGTTTGGGAAACACAGCCGATCCAGGCCGTATTACCCGCTGCGCGCGCGGTAGGTTAGATTTTCGTAATTCGCTACATCCCCCTTCCAGACATCGCTTACTCTGGTAAGTGACTTGTACCACTTACCGTACGGAAATGCGAATTCGATTGGGGAAGGGTGTTCCAGGTTCGTTATAGTAAAAGAATATTTTATACCTTCTTTTATCTTTTTCATATAACAATAAAAATATCTTCTTTCCGTCTGTTCCATATTCCGGTCGCTGTACTAGAGCTTGGACCGTGGCGGTTCGCCGGACCTCTGGTTCCGTCTGCGTAGCCATTTCCGTGCGTTGTCGGCGGGCGACGGCAGATCGCTCATTGGTCCCGAATCCCTCGGTGGTTGGTTATTAACGCTATCTGCCGGTGTTACCCGGGCTGGGGTCGCAGTTCGTACGCATTCGGTGCGCGATGGCGGATCGCACATCGCCCCCGAATCCTTCGGTGGTTGGCTACCTCTTCGTCTCTTCTCGGCAGCTCTACTCAACTTTCACAGTATATCCTTCATACACGGCAGGGAATATATTTACAGCTTCGTTTGCATGTTGCCCTTTCGGTGGTCAATGCAGGGCCTGCAGGAACTGTCTATCTTCTTCCCTTTGCCCACTGGACACCGCCAGCTAGTATTCAGTGGCTCAACGATATTCTGCCACTGTTCAGCCACTCCGGTAGCTCTCGTTGAACGAACATCGATCCGGTGTTCGAAATCGCATCTTAGTCCACAGATCTATCCTTGGCCCGCCAACTTCTAGTCCAAGAGGTCTTCCAGGTTCTTACGCTTGATATTTGTAACGTGCGCAATTCCGAATGACGAGATCGCGGCAACTCCCGCCTCTAAACTAGCCATTTCCATTCTTAAGCTAGCTTTGGTACCCTTAAAGTTATGACAATAATTTCGACTAATTTAACCAAGATTATTGCGCCGCACATGCAGGCTTTAACATTGTGTTTTATTCAAGGCTTGGAATAAATTGTACACGGGAATTTAGGATAATACTATGAACACTTGTGGTTTATTCAATTTTACGTACAAAAGTTGAGCGCCAGTTCGCAGATCCGTGCTGCGCGAATTCGCAGCACGGATTTACAATTATTCTACCGATATAATAAATCTACTTATACAATAAATTAACTACGGTGAGCACGCGGTACGGTGGAAAACGGTAAAGGTTCGGGATGGGAAGAAGCTACTTCTCAGGGACGCGAATTCAAGTGATTTCCGGCGACGAAATACACGTGGAAAAGGCGGCGACGCGACGCTCGACACGCACGCGGCGCAAGCTTTATAAAATTATTATCCAAATATATACATATACGTAATTATGTTTCCGCACTAAGCACATAGTATTCTGTGCAACTTACTCTTTATTTAGAATCTGGTGTGGCCTCCTTTGATGACACAGGTTGGTCGGCACACACTATAAACGATTTATATAAATCTAAGTTATATCGACGAGGTGTTCTTTTTTGGTATTCGCACAGAGCTATTGTCGAAACGAAGCGTCGGTGTACGTAGCTCGTCACCGCGGCGCTCGAGTTTCGGTAGTGCGTACAGAGCCCGCCTGAGGGCGCAGTGCATACTTTGGCGAGGGAGAAAGAGAAGTGCGAAGGAGGAAAGGGAAGCGTCTGCTCGCGATGACGTCACGCTATGTGGCATGCGGCCGACGGCCTGCGGACGATGTTGGAGAGGACGAGGAAGGACGAGTGGCCAGGACGAGGAAGTGCGACGAGGGGTGCAGCAGGAGAGATATCTGGGCACGATGGCGAGAGTTGCAGGGCCCAGGACGGCGTACTTGTAGTAGGAGCAGTGGGCACGATTAACCTCGGAGAGGTTATGCTTATATACAGCGTCCCACTGCATTCATCCACTGCCATTATTATCAGGTGAGATTAGTGTTTGGTTTATGACTGTAATCTCCCCTTACTAATGCTGTGTTGTTTCTAGGTGTCTGGAGAGGGCTTCGGAGGCTGTTGCTGCTGCTGTTATGGGGGAGCGGCCCACGAGTTGAGCTACATTGGTGTATCTGCGGGACTACCCTGCCTCTGCAAACCCTCCGGATCAGGTAAGCGAGTTCCAATTTGATGTGCATGTCTGCTGTCGACTAACTCTTGTTTATATTTTCTAGGGTGTATGCTGCAGGCCTCCTTCACGTCTAGAGAAGCAGCCGCTCCGCCCAAGGTGGATCTATCCATGCCTTTCAAGGCATAAAATCAGGTGGGTATCATTCCAATACTATTTTACTTATCTTCCCAGTTTCTAATCTCTTGGGTGTTTCCTTAGGTTGGTTCGAGGGGACAGGAGTAAGGAAAGGAGGCGCCAGGACATGCTCAGCGCACCCCAGCCGAGATCAGCCGGCTTCCACCTATGCGAGGCTTAATGGGGTGGCAGCGCGTCTTCTTCAGCTGCTTCAGGGCATGAGAGCTCGCTTGCTCTGTGTCGTCCAGTGGAATAGTGTATGTGTGTGTGTACGTGTATAGTGAGTGAGATGGGTAAATAATGTGATATCGTTCACATTGTGTAACACTCACAAAATGTGGTGTTACAAAGTACATTATGCCAGAGTCAGGGTCGAACATGGCCCTGAACCAGTTAACGCCTCACAGCACGTATCATCTAGGTGAGGCAGGATTCCTACTTTTACTTCTCGAGTTACGCCTGCTCCCGTAATCGGAAGCATTACGTGACCGACCAGCGGGTGGTAAGTACCGTCTGGTAACTTTACGCGCCCTCCGAGTTCTTTCCCTAGGGCGCTGGCGATCTGCAGTTCTACCGCTCCCATGACCTTGCTGGATGCACCTGGATCGTACAGGGCTCGTATCCTGTAGTCCGTACCTTCGATCGACATCTCGTCTTCTTCTTCTATAGAATCGAAGCCTGCGAGTATCATCAATTCGGCCTCTCTCTCTCTCTCTCTCTCGGGAGATAGCTGGATTAGCCGTAGATGGACGTCCGAGCTCTCTGTCGTTGCCTCGGCTTCGACTTCCTGAGCTGCTACGGTGACCGTAAGCTCTATCGGATGCTCTCCTAGTGCGATCTCCCCTTCGGGGCAAGATTCGTCTATCTTCGGGAAAATTGGATTTTTGAGTTCAAAATTGTATTCAGGAAGAAATGTAACTATTTCAAAAGTTCTCTAATTTCCATGAAAACCAATTTATTCATCTTAAATTTCCTCCACTTTCTAAAATGTCAAACATTATCGAGAATTTCCCTTCCGCAAAAGTTTTTTCAAGTTGGTTCAACGACTTCTATTTATCAAAAAATAAAATTTGGAAGATTTTTCAAATTCATTGTTTATTACTGTCCAAGAAACAATACTTCTGTAGAAAAACAATTTTCGAAATTGAAAAGTTCAATTTAGTGCATTATTTTAAAAATATTAAAAAAAAAAAGAAAAATTTTATTTTTCTGAAACTATTGTTTATTAGTGTTTGATAAACAACAATTTTGTACAAAAATAATTTTCGAAAATGAAGAAAAAAATTTAAAAAATGGATTTTATTCCGGTTATAAATTCCAAAAATCCGAAAAAAAGCCAATTTTCCAAAATCATTGTTTATTAATAATTAATAAACAATACTTTTGAAAAAAAAAAAATCTTGAAAAATAAGAAATTATCACAAGAGCGGGGTTCCCGGGCGGTCACTCATCCGAGTCCTGACCCGTACCAATGCTGCTTATTTCCGATGATCATCTTAAAATAAAATTTCCAAAAAATCTTAAAATTAAAAAAAAAAAATTTTTCGAACTTGTTGTTAATTGACATTCAATAAACAACCAAAAAATCGAGAAAATCAATTTTTGGTATAAACAACAATTTTTATTCGAATGGTTGCCGGGTGGTCATCTATTCAAGTACTGACTTCTACCAATGATACTGCCTTTCCTTATCTTGATGATCGATCTCGGATGAATTTTCAAAAAAGAATCTCGCCCATCCGAGTACTGACATTGACGAACGCTGCTAAACCACGGTAATCGGTCGATCACCGGATCACCGAGCGTGGTACGGGTGCCTTGACAACTAAACTAAATTTTCACACACTTTACTACCATGATTGACTGCCTTTTGCTCGGACTTTCAATAATTATTCGCAATTTCGCTTGATCTTTCGATAAATTATAATCGTTCGTTATAATATTAATATTCCTAAGGTTGCGAGTCACAGCAAAAGTTGATTGACTTTTTTTTTATTTATTCTGTGTATCGTGCAGGATACACTCAGCTTGCCTCCTAGCATACACTTTTACACACTTCGGTTTGTTTAGAGTTTCATGCTCAATTCTCGCTCGCGTACTGGACATGTTTCCAGCGTTTCATAATTCAATAAAAAAATTTTGCAGTGTTTTCGATATTTTATTTGAACTTTTTAGTTGTATATTAATTAAACAAAGTGTCATTATTGGGTTTGGGAGGACGCCATGTGTAATGGAGTGCTCGAATTGTCAATAACAACTACTTAGCAATCAATCTAATATCCTGCTGACGTGCGCCACACGCAACATGTGTGCGCGACTTATTGCAGCTCTTACCTTTGGGTCGGCCCGCGGAGACTCGCCACTGTAGCCTTACCCCGGTGCAGCTATGTAGGTTTTTCCCACGTATACGTTGAATCCACGAGTATTACGACTTTGTGCGGTGTTTTCTTGACGCACTAGTTTTCGCGACCTGAAAGGAGCGCGAAAACGCGAAGGCTAATTCTCTCGCAATGCAAATAGCAATTTAGGTCCGCTTGTAGGCCTAACTCGATGCGGAGAGCAGGCAGGTCCGGGCTAATTAACGACTGTGACATTTAATAAATAACAAAATGATAAACTATATTCCGTAATGAAGAATAAGAAATTACAACGAAGATGACATGTATATCATGACATCTCTTAGCTTTCTCGTTGTGCTTTCTCTTGTAAATATTTAGTATTATTATATATGGGATTACTGTTCTACACTTCCAGCCAACTTTACACATTATATTGCACGAAAGTATCCAAAAACTGTACAGATTATGTTATATTAAAAATATTACTAATTTGTGATTTTTTAAAAATGATTTAATAATGACGTCACTTTTTTTGTAATATTGAATCTGTATCTATTGTGGCGTACTGCACCCAGGAATACGTGGGTTCCCACGATGGGGAGCTGCACGTGCAGGGGTGACGTCGCTGACCCCGACATGCGATTCGAAGAATCGCAAGTCCATGGCGAAGAAGGGAGCGTTCTCGTCCTCCGATAACGTTCTTTCTTCGCGCAGCAGCCTCCTGCGGTTGCGGCACACGACAGTAACCGCCCGACTAGAGCACGATTAGGCTCTCTCACGGGACCTCTGAATAAAGACACAGCATCAAATATCCGTGGTAGTGCTTTTCGGTCCACTCCACTCATGCATCCTTTTCCCGTAATAGTGGCATCCCTTGCGTGGTGAAAATATTTGTTTTTCCTCTTCTCGGAGGAACGGTAGTACTTCGAAAAAGTTATTAGTAATGTTCATATCAAAGTTTTATTAATTATTACTAGTGGAGTGATAGTGAAAGAAAGCAGGAAGGCGGCTACTCATCCAACACACACCGACAAACGAAAGATCGAGTGAAAAAGAAACAGAGAGAGAGAGAGAGAGAACACCAGAAGCTTTCGGATCAAACACTTTTCTTTTTCGACAGTTAGAAGGATGGAAAAAAATACGAAAATAGAAAGAAAGAAGGAAGTCCGAAGTACCCGATTTATTCTATATCTTTGTTTAAAAAACTAAAAACTTAGAAGGAAATAAGGTAACTAAAACAATCCAAGTTACTCACAAAATTAATCAAAGGAAGGAAGCTGCAATAATCTTAGTTATTCACAAAAGGAAGAAAGGAAGCAAATATCTTAAACAAAAGAAACATCCAAATCAAAAATGTTATTTTGTATTGCCTTCTTCATCGTGGCATTTAACAGGTAAGTCAATTAACTCTATTTAATATTTATCACCTCCGTGGGGATAACATATCACGCCCGGGATAATTAATTTCCCAGTGTTTCACAAACGCAGTCTTTATATTAATTTTTTTTCTCATAAACTCTTTTCTAATGTCGGGAAGATTTTGATAGGATTACAATAATATATTCTTTTTTTTCTCGCTTAAAATTCAATAATACACTCAATAAATTTCGACAATGATTTTTCACAAGTTATGTTGTAAAAACCAGCCTGTCTGAGTTAATTTTAACAATATATTTTCCATACCCTTTTTAAATCTTTGCAAGTTTCTTTTTTGAGTAAATTTACATAGCGTACTTTTTGTTAATAAACCAAATTATAACAATTTACCCAATACTAGGCATATAATAGATCTGATTAACCATTTTTCATAATTCTTGTTACAAATTTTTGTCCTTTTGACTCAATTTCAGCAGCATATTTCCCATAAATATCGAAGTTCTTTACAATCATTTTCCTTATTTTCTTTTCTTAAATTTTACAGTGCATTTTTCATTAATTTTCAAAACATCCTTTTTCAATTTTTTTATATATTTTTGGATATGTTATTACAACATTTATATCCGTTACGACGAGGTTCAGTGAAAAGTGTACATAATTAACGATGTATATCTACACAAATTTGGGAATGTAATAAATATTTAGTAACTAGATCAAGCAACTTCGCTTCATAATAATCATTCGATAACGTATCAGATCGCAATACAAAATCATAACAAATCATATATATATATATATATATATATATATATATATATATATATATATATATATATATACCATACCATTTTCAATTTATCACAGACATTTTAATACGCAATTTATGACATTTATCGTCATTTTACGCGCTTTACTACGTTTTACAATCTTTTTACAAATTAACAATTTTAAAAATTTTATTAATTTTGCAATGTTAATATTTTTAACACATCCACAACTTCAATGACTTTTACAATTTTAATAATTTTTCCAATTTTACTGATTTTACAAATTTACAACTGTAACAATTTTTCCAATTTTAATAATTTTTCCAATTTTAATAATTTTTACAATTTTAATAATTTTTACAATTTTAATAATTTTTACAATTTTAATAATTTTTACAATTTTAATAATTTTTTCAATTTTAATAATTTTTACAATTTTAATAATTTTTACAATTTTAATAATTTTTACAATTTTCATAACTTTAAAATTTTTTTCCAGTTTTATAAACTTTACAATTTCGAAATTTTTACAATATTAAATTATTACAATTTTAAACCTCTTACATTTTTGACATTTCTACAAAATTCGAAATATCTTTTTCCTTTACAATTTTGAAATTTCACAGTTCTAAATTTTCACAAATGAACCTATTTTTCACAATTATAAAAATTCCCTTTTACAGTCTTGAAATTGTAATAATTTTGTATTTGTTTTAACAAAGATTTTAGCAGTTTTTAAATTTTTATAACTTTGAACACTCTTGCTATCTTGAGATTTTTACAAGCTTGATTGATAACTTCATCAACCAGGAAATTAATACAAATTTGGACCACTACTAATTCGAGATTTTTATAACTTTAAATAAATTTAATTGCTTTCAAATCTTCACACACTTTTAATACGATAGACTAACTATTAATTGAATATTAACAATTGTTAAGAGTGTTTTGAACTCGTAACCTTCACAACAGTTATCAGCATCATTTGATCATTACAAATACTAAATATAACAAACTAATAATGAAATAAAAAACAAATAAATTTTTGGAGGTTTTGAATTTAAAACTTTTTGAACCTGAATCTTTTTTGAACTTAAAGCTCTTTGAACTTGAAACCTTTTGAATTGAAATCTTTTTCAACTTGAAACTTTTTGAAACTTAAATCTCTTTGAAATTCAAACATTTGGAATTTAAGACTTTTTGAACTTGAAATTCTTTGGACTTAGAACTTTTACACATTTGTGAAGAATTCAATTTCAACGATCACTAAACTCGAAAGACCAACAATTAGATTAAAAATCAACACTCTTGAGGAAGATTCCCAGAACATTACTCTTGTAACTTTTTACAATTTGTGAGTCGTCATAATTTCGAGTCTCTCTCACAATTTTGAATTTTAGTCGGGGCTTCAGGGAGTTCAGATCCAGAAATCCGGTTAACTGAAATGTTAAGGCGTCAAAAGATAGCTTTTGACCTCTAGAATACAACCCTGATTTCTCGTACCTGGCTTTGGACCAGAAGTATGTTTATTTAAGCCAAACGTAACCTCAAAATAACTTTTTTTTACATCTCTGGAAATAAATCGCTAAATTTGAATGTTATGAAAAAAGGTCACTATAATAAAGATATTTAGAATTAAATTTTATATAGGATTCGTACTTTATGAAAGTTAAAATATTAATTTTAATAGTTAAAAGTGGACTACGAAGGGTAAGATTAGAAAAATGTTCGATCATAAAAAAATAGGTCAAAAAAGGTTGAATGCTGCTAATAATTCATTTAGGGATACCTCTAGATGTGTTTGAAAATATGCCCCTGGTCCAATATCAAAATTTCAAAATGCCGCCATATTGCAACATTTCTTACGCAACACATTGAATTCGCTGTCATGTCTACCATATGGGAATTTTTTAATGCAACTGCCCGCAAATTAAAGCTTTTAAAGGGTTTGGAAAGAGAAAAAAAGATCTAACTCGGTAGGTTTTATATTAGCTGTCAAATTTTTTGTGGTATCATTTCATTAGCCCCTAATACACCATAAAAAAAGTTTCATCCAAATCGTATGTACGCTACCTCCGTGGCAGGGTTTGGAAGGGGGTTGGACACAGAAAAAAAAATTCTAACACGTTAGTATTTCCTTTTATATGTAAAACTTTTTGTGGAATCTTTTAATTAGCCCCTAATATAACTATAAAAATAAATTTCAGCCAAATCCTATGTCCGCTACCCCCGTGGCAGGGTTTGGAAGGAGGTTGGACACAGAAAAAAAAGTTGTAACTGGTTAGTATTTACTTTTATGTGTGAAACTCTTTGTGGACTCTTTTATTTAGCCACGAATATACCTATAAAAAAAATTTCAGCCAAATCGTATGTCCGCTACCCCCGTGGCAGGGGTTCGAAGGGGGTTGGAAACAGAAAACAAATTCTAACTCGTTAGGTTTCATATTATTTGTGAATTATTTTGTGCAATCTTTTCATTATCCCCAAAAATACCTATAAAAAAAGTTTCATCCCAATCGTACGTCCGCTACCCCCGAGACAGGGTTTGGAAGAGGGTTGGACGCAGAAAAAAATTCTAACTCGTTAGGATTTCATATTATCTGTGAAACTATTTGAGAAATATTTTAATTAGCCCCAAATATACCATAAAAAAAAGTTTCAGCCATATCGTATGTCCGCTACCTCGCTGGCAGGGTTTGGAATAGGATTGGACAAAGAAAAATTAATTCTAACTCTTTAGCATTTCACTTTATCTGTGAAATATTTTGTGGAATCTTTGATTAGCCAGAAATTCACCTATACAAAAAAGTTTCAGCCAAATCGTATGTCGGCTACCCCTGTGCAGGGTTTGGAAAAGGTTTAGACACAGAAAGAAACATCTAACCCGTTAGCATTTCATTTTATCTGTCAAACTCTGTGGATACTTTTCATTAGCCCCAAGTATAGCTATGAAAAACGTTTAAGCCAATTCGTATGTCCGCTACCCCCGTGGCAGGGGATGGACGGCGGTTGGAAACAGAAAACAAATTCGCACTCGTTAGGATTTCATTTTATCTGTGAAATTCTTCGTGGAATCTTTTCATTAGCCCCAAGAATATCTATAAAAAAAGTTTCAGCCAAATCGCATTTCCGCTATCCCCGTGGCAGAGCTTGGAAGGGGGTTGGAAACAGAAAACAATTTCTCACTCGTTAGGATTTCTTTTTATCTGTGCAATTCTTTGTGGAATCTTTTCACTAGCCCCAAATATACCTATAAAAAAAAATTTCATCCAAATCGTATGTCCGCTACCCACGTGGCAGGGTTTGTAACGGGGTTAGACACAGAAAAAAAATTCTAACTCGTTAGTATTTCCTTTTATATGGGAAACTCTTTGTGGACTCTTTTAATTAGCCACGAATATACCTATAAAAAAAATTTTTCAGCAAAATCGTATGTCCGCTTCCCGTGTGGCAGGGTTTGGAAAGGGGTTAGACTAAGAAAAAAAATTCTAACCCGTTAGGATTTCATTTTATATGCTAAACTCTTTGTGGAATCTTTTAATTAGCCCCAAGTATACATATACAAAAAAGTTTTAGCCATAATGTATGTACGTTACCCCCTGGCAGGGGTTCCGAGGGGGTTGGAAACAGAAAACAAATTCTAACTCGTTAGGTTTCATATTAGCTGTGAAACTCTTTGTGGAATCTTTTAATTAGACCCGAATATACCTATAAAAAAAATTTCAGCCAAATCGTATGTCCGCTACCCCCGTGGCAGGGGTTCGAAGGGGGTTGGAAACAGAAAACAAATTCTAACTCGTTAGGTTTCATATTATTTGTGAATTATTTTGTGCAATCTTTTCATTATCCCCAAAAATACCTATAAAAAAAGTTTCATCCCAATCGTACGTCCGCTACCCCCGAGACAGGGTTTGGAAGAGGGTTGGACGCAGAAAAAAAATTCTATCTCGTTAGGATTTCATATTATCTGTGAAACTCTTTGAGAAATATTTTAATTAGCCCCAAACATACCTATAAAAAAAAGTTTCAGCCATATCGTATGTCCGCTACCCACGTGGCAAGGTTTGTAACGGGGTTGGACACAGAAAAATAAATTCTAACTCGTTAGTATTTCCTTTTATATGGGAAACTCTTTGTGGACTCTTTTAATTAGCCACGAATATACCTATAAAAAAAAATTCTCAGCAAAATCGTATGTCCGCTTCCCGTGTGGCAGGGTTTGGAAAGGGGTTAGACTAAGAAAAAAAATTCTAACTCGTTAGGATTTCATTTTATATGTTAAACTCTTTGTGGAATCTTTTAATTAGACCCGAATATACCTATAAAAAAATTTCAGCCAAATCGTATGTCCGCTACCCCCGTGGCAGGGGTTCGAAGGGGGTTGGAAACAGAAAACAAATTCTAACTCGTTAGGTTTCATATTATTTGTGAAATATTTTGTGCAATCTTTTCATTATCCTCAAAAATACCTATAAAAAAAGTTTCATCCCAATCGTACGTCCGCTACCCCCGAGACAGGGTTTGGAAGAGGGTTGGACGCAGAAAAAAAATTCTATCTCGTTAGGATTTCATTTTATATGTTAAACTCTTTGTGGAATCTTTTAATTAGACCCGAATATACCTATAAAAAAAATTCCAGCCATATCGTATGTCCGCTACCTCGCTGGCAGGGTTTGGAATAGGATTGGACAAAGAAACAATAATTCTAACTCTTTAGCATTTCACTTTATCTGTGAAATATTTTGTGGAATCTTTGATTAGCCAGAAATTCACCTATACAAAAAAGTTTCAGCCAAATCGTATGTCGGCTACCCCTGTGCAGGGTTTGGAAAAGGTTTGAACACAGAAAGAAATATCTAACCCGTTAGCATTTCATTTTATCTGTCAAACTCTGTGGATACTTTTCATTAGCCCCAAGTATAGCTACTCGTATGAAAAACGTTTCAGCCAATTCGTATGTCCGCTACCCCCGTGACAGGGGATGGACGGCGGTTGGAAACAGAAAACAATTTCTCACTCGTTAGGATTTCTTTTTATCTGTGCAATTCTTTGTGGAATCTTTTCACTAGCCCCAAATATACCTATAAAAAAAAATTTCATCCAAATCGTATGTCCGCTACCCACGTGGCAGGGTTTGTAACGGGGTTAGACACAGAAAAAAAATTCTAACTCGTTAGTATTTCCTTTTATATGGGAAACTCTTTGTGGACTCTTTTAATTAGCCACGAATATACCTATAAAAAAAATTTTTCAGCAAAATCGTATGTCCGCTTCCCGTGTGGCAGGGTTTGGAAAGGGGTTAGACTAAGAAAAAAAATTCTAACCCGTTAGGATTTCATTTTATATGCTAAACTCTTTGTGGAATCTTTTAATTAGCCCCAAGTATACATATACAAAAAAGTTTTAGCCATAATGTATGTCCGTTACCCCCTGGCAGGGGTTCCGAGGGGGTTGGACGCAGAAAAAAAATTCTATCTCGTTAGGATTTCATATTATCTGTGAAACTCTTTGAGAAATATTTTAATTAGCCCCAAACATACCTATAAAAAAAAGTTTCAGCCATATCGTATGTCCGCTACCCACGTGGCAAGGTTTGTAACGGGGTTGGACACAGAAAAATAAATTCTAACTCGTTAGTATTTCCTTTTATATGGGAAACTCTTTGTGGACTCTTTTAATTAGCCACGAATATACCTATAAAAAAAAATTCTCAGCAAAATCGTATGTCCGCTTCCCGTGTGGCAGGGTTTGGAAAGGGGTTAGACTAAGAAAAAAAATTCTAACTCGTTAGGATTTCATTTTATATGTTAAACTCTTTGTGGAATCTTTTAATTAGACCCGAATATACCTATAAAAAAATTTCAGCCAAATCGTATGTCCGCTACCCCCGTGGCAGGGGTTCGAAGGGGGTTGGAAACAGAAAACAAATTCTAACTCGTTAGGTTTCATATTATTTGTGAAATATTTTGTGCAATCTTTTCATTATCCTCAAAAATACCTATAAAAAAAGTTTCATCCCAATCGTACGTCCGCTACCCCCGAGACAGGGTTTGGAAGAGGGTTGGACGCAGAAAAAAAATTCTATCTCGTTAGGATTTCATTTTATATGTTAAACTCTTTGTGGAATCTTTTAATTAGACCCGAATATACCTATAAAAAAAATTCCAGCCATATCGTATGTCCGCTACCTCGCTGGCAGGGTTTGGAATAGGATTGGACAAAGAAACAATAATTCTAACTCTTTAGCATTTCACTTTATCTGTGAAATATTTTGTGGAATCTTTGATTAGCCAGAAATTCACCTATACAAAAAAGTTTCAGCCAAATCGTATGTCGGCTACCCCTGTGCAGGGTTTGGAAAAGGTTTGAACACAGAAAGAAATATCTAACCCGTTAGCATTTCATTTTATCTGTCAAACTCTGTGGATACTTTTCATTAGCCCCAAGTATAGCTACTCGTATGAAAAACGTTTCAGCCAATTCGTATGTCCGCTACCCCCGTGACAGGGGATGGACGGCGGTTGGAAACAGAAAACAATTTCTCACTCGTTAGGATTTCTTTTTATCTGTGCAATTCTTTGTGGAATCTTTTCACTAGCCCCAAATATACCTATAAAAAAAAATTTCATCCAAATCGTATGTCCGCTACCCACGTGGCAGGGTTTGTAACGGGGTTAGACACAGAAAAAAAATTCTAACTCGTTAGTATTTCCTTTTATATGGGAAACTCTTTGTGGACTCTTTTAATTAGCCACGAATATACCTATAAAAAAAATTTTTCAGCAAAATCGTATGTCCGCTTCCCGTGTGGCAGGGTTTGGAAAGGGGTTAGACTAAGAAAAAAAATTCTAACCCGTTAGGATTTCATTTTATATGCTAAACTCTTTGTGGAATCTTTTAATTAGCCCCAAGTATACATATACAAAAAAGTTTTAGCCATAATGTATGTCCGTTACCCCCTGGCAGGGGTTCCGAGGGGGTTGGAAACAGAAAACAAATTCTAACTCGTTAGGTTTCATATTAGCTGTGAAACTCTTTGTGGAATCTTTTAATTAGACCCGAATATACCTATAAAAAAAATTTCAGCCAAATCGTATGTCCGCTACCCACGTGGCAGGGGTTCGAAGGGGGTTGGAAACAGAAAACAAATTCTAACTCGTTAGGTTTCATATTATTTGTGAATTATTTTGTGCAATCTTTTCATTATCCCCAAAAATACCTATAAAAAAAGTTTCATCCCAATCGTACGTCCGCTACCCCCGAGACAGGGTTTGGAAGAGGGTTGGACGCAGAAAAAAAATTCTATCTCGTTAGGATTTCATATTATCTGTGAAACTCTTTGAGAAATATTTTAATTAGCCCCAAACATACCTATAAAAAAAAGTTTCAGCCATATCGTATGTCCGCTACCCACGTGGCAAGGTTTGTAACGGGGTTGGACACAGAAAAATAAATTCTAACTCGTTAGTATTTCCTTTTATATGGGAAACTCTTTGTGGACTCTTTTAATTAGCCACGAATATACCTATAAAAAAAAATTCTCAGCAAAATCGTATGTCCGCTTCCCGTGTGGCAGGGTTTGGAAAGGGGTTAGACTAAGAAAAAAAATTCTAACTCGTTAGGATTTCATTTTATATGTTAAACTCTTTGTGGAATCTTTTAATTAGACCCGAATATACCTATAAAAAAAATTTCAGCCAAATCGTATGTCCGCTACCCCCGTGGCAGGGGTTCGAAGGGGGTTGGAAACAGAAAACAAATTCTAACTCGTTAGGTTTCATATTATTTGTGAATTATTTTGTGCAATCTTTTCATTATCCCCAAAAATACCTATAAAAAAAGTTTAATCCCAATCGTACGTCCGCTACCCCCGAGACAGGGTTTGGAAGAGGGTTGGACGCAGAAAAAAAATTCTATCTCGTTAGGATTTCATTTTATATGTTAAACTCTTTGTGGAATCTTTTAATTAGACCCGAATATACCTATAAAAAAAATTCCAGCCATATCGTATGTCCGCTACCTCGCTGGCAGGGTTTGGAATAGGATTGGACAAAGAAACAATAATTCTAACTCTTTAGCATTTCACTTTATCTGTGAAATATTTTGTGGAATCTTTGATTAGCCAGAAATTCACCTATACAAAAAAGTTTCAGCCAAATCGTATGTCGGCTACCCCTGTGCAGGGTTTGGAAAAGGTTTGAACACAGAAAGAAATATCTAACCCGTTAGCATTTCATTTTATCTGTCAAACTCTGTGGATACTTTTCATTAGCCCCAAGTATAGCTACTCGTATGAAAAACGTTTCAGCCAATTCGTATGTCCGCTACCCCCGTGACAGGGGTTGGACGGCGGTTGGAAACAGAAAACAAATTCGCACTCGTTAGGATTTCATTTTATCTGTGAAATTCTCCGTGGAATCTTTTCATTAGCCCCAAGAATATCTATAAAAAAAGTTTCAGCAAAATCGTATTTCCGGTATCCCCGTGGCAGGGCTTGGAAGGGGGTTGGAAACAGAAAACAATTTCTCACTCGTTAGGATTTCTTTTTATCTGTGCAATTGTTTGTGGAATCTTTTCATTAGCCCCGAATATACCTATAAACAAAGTTTAAGCCAAATCGTATGTCCGCTACCTGGTGGCAGGGGTTCGTAGCGGTTTGGAAACAGAAAAAAATTCTAACTGGTTCGGATTTCATTTTATCTGTGAAACTCTTTGTGGAATCTTTTAATTAGCCCCAAAAATAGCTAAAAAAAAGTTTCAGCCGTCCGCTACCTCCCTTATAGGGGTTGGATGTGGATTGGAAACAGAAAAAAAGTCTAGCTCTTTCGGATTTCATTTTATCTGTGGTATTCTTGGTGGATCATTTAATTAGCCCCAAATATACCTATAAAAAAAGTTTCAGCCAAATCGTATGTCCGCTACCCGCGCGGTAGGGGTTGTAAACAGAAAACCAATTCTAACTCGTTAGGATTTCATTTTATCTGTAAACTTTTGTTGAAATTTGTAATTATCCCGAGATATACCTATGAAAAAGTTTCAGTCAAATCGTATGTCCCCTACCCCCGTGGTAGGTGTTTCAAACAAAAAAAAATCTAACTCGTTAGGATTTCATTTTATCTATTAAATTCTTTATGCAATCTTTCCATTAGCCCCAAGTATATCTATGAAAAAAGTTTCAACCAAATCGTATGTCCGCTACCCCCGTGGCAGGGTTTAGAAGAGCGTTTGGCACAGAAAACCAATTCTAATTCGTTAGCATTTCATTTTATCTGTGCAATTCTTTGTGGAATCTTTTCATTATCCAAAAATATACGTACAAGAAAAAGTTTCAGCTAAATCGTATGTCCGTTACCCCCGTGGCAGGGATTCGTAGTGGTTTGAAACAGAAAAAAATCTATCTCGCTAAGCTTTCATCTTATCTGTGAAATTCTTTGTGGAACTTTTTCATTATCCCCAAATCGACCTATAAAAAAATATTTAGGATAATCGTATCCCCGCTACCACTGTGGCAGGGTTTAAAAGAGGGTTGGAAACAGAAAACAAATTCTAACCCGTTAGGATTTCTTATTATCTGTGAAATAGTTTGTGGAATCTTTTAATTAGCCCCATATATAGCTATAAAAAAAAGCTGCAGCCAAATCGTATGTCCGCTACCCCCGTGGCAAGGGTTGGAAGGGGGTTGGAAACCGAAAATTAATTCTAGCTCGTTATGATTTTAAGTTATCTGTGGAATTCTTGGTGGAATCATTAAATTAGCCCCAAATATACCTATAAAAAGAAGCTGCAGCCAAATCGCATGCCCGCTACCCCCGTGGCAGGGGTTGGAAGGGGGTTGGATACAGATAAAAATTCTAACCCGCTAGGATTTCATATTATCTGTGAAATTGTTTGTGGAATCTTTTCATTAGCCCCGAATATACCTATAAACAAAGTTTGAGCCAAATCGTATGTCCGCTACCTGGTGGCAGGGGTTCGTAGCGGTTTGGAAACAGAAAAAAATTCTAACTGGTTCGGATTTCATTTTATCTGTGAAACTCTTTGTGGAATCTTTTAATTAGCCCCAAAAATAGCTAAAAAAAAGTTTCAGCCGTCCGCTACCTCCCTTATAGGGGTTGGATGTGGATTGGAAACAGAAAAAAAGTCTAGCTCTTTCGGATTTCATTTTATCTGTGGTATTCTTGGTGGATCATTTAATTAGCCCCAAATATACCTATAAAAAAAGTTTCAGCCAAATCGTATGTCCGCTACCCGCGCGGTAGGGGTTGTAAACAGAAAACCAATTCTAACTCGTTAGGATTTCATTTTATCTGTAAACTTTTGTTGAAATTTGTAATTATCCCGAGATATACCTATGAAAAAGTTTCAGTCAAATCGTATGTCCGCTACCCCCGTGGTAGGTGTTTCAAACAAAAAAAAATCTAACTCGTTAGGATTTCATTTTATCTATTAAATTCTTTATGCAATCTTTCCATTAGCCCCAAGTATATCTATGAAAAAAGTTTCAACCAAATCGTATGTCCGCTACCCCCGTGGCAGGGTTTAGAAGAGCGTTTGGCACAGAAAACCAATTCTAATTCGTTAGCATTTCATTTTATCAGTGGAATTCTTTGTGGAATTTTTTAATTAGCCCCAAATATACCTATGAAAAAGTTTCAGCCGAATTGTATGTCCACTACTCCCGTGGCAGGGGTGGTAGGGGGTTGGAAACAAAAAACAAGATCTCACTCGTTAGGATTTCATTTTATCTGTGAAACTCTTTTTGGAATCTTTTAATTAGCCCTAAAAATACCAATAAAAAAAGTTTCAGTCAAATCGTAGGTCCGCTACCCCCGTTGCAGGGAAAATGAATAGATTCCACGAAAAATTTCACAGATGAAATGAAATCCTAACGAGTTAGAATTTTTTATCTGTTCCAACCCCTATTTAAAAGGGTTGGTGGCTTGGGGGTGAAATAAGGGTTCAAAATAGTTTTTTGTCTTTTATAGGCATATTGCACCCATTGATACCCATATATAATGGGAAATTGAAAAAAAAAATTTCGTTCTTGAAAAACCTTCCAAACTTCAGACTCATCTTAGGGTTTATGCGTTTGCGGTTTATGAGCTTTATGGGATAAGAGTTTATCAGTTTACGTTTCATAAATTGAGTATTTATGGGTGTGAACATAAATTCAGGGTTTATGGGTTGACGGTTAATGGTGTTCAAAGATCATGGATTTGGGGTTTATGCGTATATATGTTTATAGTTTACAGATCCATGGTACACGGGATTAAAGTTGAAGGGTATACGGTTTATATTGTGAAAATTTATAGACTTATGGTTTATGAGTTGGAATCATGAGTTGAGAGCTTATCAGTTTAGAGTTCATTCAGTAAGGGACTGATCGCAAACAGCCCATAACCTGCAACACGTAAATCCGTAAGTCCTTAACTGATGAACGCATGTAAGCTTAACACTTAAACTCATAAACCCTAAACACTAACACCCTCAACACTAAACTTATAAATCTTATTAATTACCTTATTATTACTTTATTGTTTCTTATGGATTTATGGGTTTAAGTTTTATGGGTTTAGAGTTAACGCTATTTTGTGCGAATTTTAATGTTTTAATTAATGTCTATAATTGTTAGGATTAATCTTGAATTAATTAATTATTATTTATTTATTTCATATATTTTAACTTACAACAATTTTTTTTTTGAAAAGCACAGTTAAAAAAGACATTTTTTCAGTTAAAAACAATAAGTATCATATCAAATAAATTGAAGCAGATACTAAAATGTGTGTGTGCTTTGACAGATGAATTTGAACAAAGAAGAAAAATTGTTCAGAAAAAAATTTATAAAAATTTGGGAGTTAAAGTCGATTAAGTTCTGTAGGGCCACGGAACAACAAATACGGGAAACTTGTGAAGAAGATGTTTTGAAAAACCTAAAGTTTTTGCCGAAGTTTCAGATATTTATCCTAGATTGGTTTCAAACATTTCAATTATTTTATCTTTGTTTAGAAGCAAGAAAGAAGTCAAATTAGACGTTTTTGAAAATTTTTGTGGGGAAACATATGCAATGCATTACACAATATTTCCATGGGTACGCATGAGTCCCTCCTTGCACAAACTTTTATGGCACGGTTGTCAAATTGCTCGGCAATTCCCATTGCCCGTGGCCTGTTATGCAGAAGATGCCAATGAGTCGTGGCATAAGTTGCACAGAAAAAATGTGATTCTTCACGCACGTCAGAATAGTAGGGAAAACAGGATCCTGGATATTTATAATAGAGCAATTTACTTATCGGATCCAAAAATATCACTCATTTTGAACTTCTCAGGGTTTCAATCTCCTGATCACGAATTTCAATAAATCACTAACGAATATTTTCTGCTAGAATTTATGTTAGAATTCATTACCCATTATTTGGTTTTTAAACCTCCGAAAACAACTTTTTAGAGATTTCCAAGGGCTATGGGGTATTTTTTGTTGTTATCGGTCTTAAGCATCGTTTGATCAAAAAATTAAAAAAAAATAGATTTTTTGAAATATAAATCCAAATTAAATTAATTTCTTATTTAATATTTCAGACAATCCAGTGATGAAAGCGATATCGATGAATATAATGCGGTTAGAAAAGTCGATGATGATTTATTCGTACGATTTAACTATAGGCGATACTCCAAAGTTAAACGTTCCTAGTTCAATTTATGCGGTTGCAAATTGCAATATAATTATAATTTATAATATTATTATTATAATTTATAAACATTGTATATAAGATCGTACTTAAATCATACATAGAACATTTTTTTATTTTCAGATTTATTATATATATATATATATATATATATATATATATATATATATATATATATATATATATATATGTGTGTATTACATTACTAAAATACATACGCTAAGTACATATTAATTATACAAGACCACAAAATTAAATCGGAAAAGTCCTTCGACCAAACTAAATGATTTATATATTCCCAGGTGCTCTGATCGCGAATCCGTGGTCCTAATGACATATACACGTCAGGATAAAGGTCATTTGAAGGTCAACTTCGTGAAATCGAGAGATATCATCTTTTTGACCTCGGATTCTGAAAGCGCGGGAAATTTTACGTTTGGATATAGTTTGATCTACGGTTCTCAGTGTCTTTTAGAGGTCATATAAAGGTCGAGAACATTCTTTAGAACTACTGAACCTAGTAGCTTGTCATGGTTTGCGAATATCGAGGTAATGACCTATACAAAAGTTATTGGGCACGTGTGGAGGGTTTCAAAATATATACACAAGAAAGCCGACGAAAAACGTAAATACGTCATATAACGTTGTGTATAAGATTTTTAAGTTATGGGGTACTTAGATTTATTTTTTTTCTGCCTGTGTAAAAAAGTTCAAGGTTACAAGGTATTTAAATTGAACTCTTCTGTCTTTGTAACGATTTTAAGGTTATTTTTTGTTGTTTATTTATAGATATAAGGGTTTCGATATTATGTGAATTTTTCGATTTTTTCCCCATATATTCTTTAATGTCCTCTAATGTCCTCTCAAACTAAAAAATTTTGTTCTACGGTACAGTCTCCTTTTTGTCCTCTCTTAATCCTCACTTGTCCTGCATGTTTTATGCACGGGAGAACTCATGTTCGCAGCCTCCTGTAAAGGAATATACGCTCTCAATAACAAAACTTCATGAATGACGTGTTCGTTTACTGGCGAAAGATATAGGAAGAAATTTTCTTTTATGTGGATTAGTAGTATTTCTCTCGAGAGACCAGCAATAGTCCGACCTCATATTTATGTCCCAATAACCTTGGTATATTTTTTCGACATCCTTGATGTTTTGGTGAAATCTCTCACCATATTCCTCGCTAAAGTCCTCCAAATTTTCAGGGAAGTAATCAATATGGGAATGAAGAAAATGGATTTTTAAATTCATTAGTCATCCCAGTTCTCAAAATTGCTTAACATTCTATTCGCAATATTATTGTAATTAGCATCTTTATTATGTCCTAGAAATTTTTATTGAACTTCTCTGAAACTTTGTCACGCCGCTGGCTCCTTATCTAGCATTCTTCTTTCAAATTCTTCATCGTTCAACAGTTGCCTTATCTGTGGGCCATCGATGACTCCTTTATTGATCTTTCGTGTATAATATTCTTAGTACCTGCAGTTGAATTTGGTCTGAGTGGCCAGTCTTTTTTCACATAATGTCGGTGTCCGTCTCGACTGTCCTATTCACAATTAAAGCATGGATATTTTGTGAATCCACGTTGTTGACCTAACAAAATTGTCGTTATTTTTAAATCTCCTATCAACTGCCAGCCGTGAATATCATAATTTAATTTCTCGAGCAGAAAATGGAGATTATGATATTCTTCTTTTAACACAACGGAATGGCCGACTCGTATAGGGGAATATATGTTGCCATACTGGAGTAAAACAACTTTTTAACTTCTTGTCGAAGAATCTATATATAGACGCCAGTCACAAACTTCATACTTAACGCACTGGTATTCATTTATTCGTCCTTTAATATCGTTACAAAATACTAAATTTAATTCTTTTGAATAAAGTTTCCTAAATGTGGGATATCGATTTCAGTAGAAAGATATACGAGTTTCAGGACCTAGAACCCCTTATTCTTTTAACCTAGATGCTACTAGCTCTGAAATTTCTTTCGATAAACCAGCGTTACGAATCAAGTCTCAGTTAATCTTGAGTAAACACATTAGAATTTATATGTCGATCATCATCATTCATTTCTTCCGAATCATGTATTAAACGGTCATCATGTTCGTCTCTTGATTTTTTAACTTGTATTTCAGTATTTCCAGCATCTGTATTAGAAGAATCTTCATTAGTCGCCATCTCATTTTCACTGATATTATGATCAATGGTGATGCGCACAGGAAGAGTCACAGACTGAACAGATGCATAAAATATAAGAGATATATTATGACGCTTGTACCCAGCTGTATTTTTTAAGCAAAAATAGCAATCCGTGTTATGATCCATCGGATTTCGCCAGATCATTGGTGAAGAAAAATGTTAGTTTTTTATGATAGTTAAGTTGCAATCTACATTTAATGCATATAGTTTTCGGAGTCAAAAATGGTCCATTTAACTAGTACTTAAACTGAAGACATTTCTGTAATTTTCTTTAATTTATATGTATATGCACATTGTTGTTTCTATTCTTGTAGCACTAGACTCTACAGAGGCCATGTTACCCACCAATGTAGAGCTGCGTAGCATGATGAAGACGATTGTGGGCCCGCTTGCTCACCGTGACCAATCGCCGATACTGAGATTCTGAATCCCTGCATCGGTTGGATACTTTGTCTTGTGCTGGCCATGACGGCTTCACGTCTTGATCCAGGGACTTCGACAATGATCCGTTGTCCACCGTCACCGCGTTGAGGTGCCCTTGGGGCCAACACAAGATATATTCATCAGACGTAGTTCCTTTTATCACACTCAGATATATTAAAAGAAAATTACAGAAATGTCTTGAGTTTAGATACTAGTGGAATAGACAATTTTTGGACTTCGAAAACTATATGCATTAAATGTAGATTACAACTTTACTATCATAAAAACTAACATTTTCTTCACCAATCATTAGGCGAATCCGACGGATCATAAAACGGATTGCGTAAAAACTTATCTCTTATATCCTATGCGTCTGTTCAATCTGTCATCGTCCTATACGCAACACCGTTGATCATAATATGAGAGAAAATGAGATGTTGAATAATGAAGATTCTTCTAAAACAGATGCTGGAAATATTATAATGCAAGTTGAAGAATCAAGAGACAAACATGATGACCGTTTAATGGATGAATAGGAAGAAATGGATGATGATGATCAATATTCAAATTCTAATGTGTTTACTCAATATAAATTGAGTGACTTAAATTCGAGACGTAGGGCTATCTAGTGCTACAAGAATAGAAACAACAATGTGCATATACATCTAAATTAAAGAAAATTACAGAAATGTCTTCAGTTTAAGTACTAGTTAAATGGACCATTTTTGACTCCGAAAACTATATGCATTAAATGTAGATTGCAACTTAACTATCATAAAAAACTAACATTTTTCTTCACCAATGATCTGGCGAAATCCGATGGATCATAACACGGATTGCTATTTTTGCTTAAAAAATACAGCTGGGTACAAGCGTCATAATATATCTCTTATATTTTATGCATCTGTTCAGTCTGTGACTCTTCCTGTGCGCATCACCATTGATCATAATATGAGTGAAAATGAGATGGCGACTAATGAAGATTCTTCTAATACAGATGCTGGAAATACTGAAATACAAGTTAAAAAATCAATAGACGAACATGTTGACCGTTTAATGCATGATTCGGAAGAAATGAATGATGATGATCAACATATAAATTCTAATGTGTTTACTCAAGATTAACTGAGACTTGATTCGTAACGCAGGTTTATCGAAAGAAATTTCAGAACTAGTAGCATCTAGGTTAAAAGAATAAGGGGTTCTAGGTCCTGAAACTCGTATATCTTTCTACCGAAATCGATATCCCTCATTTAGGAAACTTTATTCAAAAGAATTAAATTTAGTATTTTGTAACGATATTAAAGGACTAATAAATGAATACCAGAGCGTTAAGTATGAAGTTTGTGACTGGCGTCTATATATAGATTCTTCGACAAGAAGTTAAAAAGTTGTTTTACTCCAGTATGGCAACATATATTCCCCTATACGAGTCGGCCATTCCGTTGTGTTAAAAGAAGAATATCATAATCTCCATTTTCTGCTACAGAAATTAAATTATGATATTCATGACTGGCAGTTATTCGGAGATTTAAAAATAGCGACAATTTTATTAGGCCAATAAAGTGGATTCACAAAACATCCATGCTTTATTTGTGCATGGGACAGTCGAGACCGAACCAACATTATGTGAAAAAAGACTGGCCACTCAGACCAAATTCAACTGCAGGTACTAAAAATATTATACATGGAAGTCTTATCCCTGTACATGAAGTCATCCTACCACCTCTACATATTAAGCTAGGTTCGATTAAACGGTTGATCAAAGCAATGAAGAACTTCCAGAAGGAAGTCGTGCCTTTATGTACATCTTCGAGAAGTTTCCAAAACTTTCTGAAGCTAAGATCAATAAATGACAGCTTCCCCATGAAAGCAGAGGGCCTGATCGGTTGGGACTTTCTTGATTATCATGAACCGCGCATTGATGCCACTATTAAGCGTTTAGAATTAAGTAATGGTGTATTCATTCCCTTTGAACATGAGGAGTGCTTCCACATTAAGAGCAGAACACGACAGATAATTTTTTCTAGGATCAATAACGATAATAAAAAAGTAGGTTGGGTATCTCTATAAAACTTATGTCCCAATTGATTATTCGCCAACTTTCTAGGGGCGAATGATAAGGGCGTTGTATACACAGAAATCTTAAACATTGGCAACAGACCAGTGACCATACCTGTACCTCGTGTAAATGAGGACGACGTCACTGAGGTCATCTATAGGGTTAACAGTTTAAATCTATGATCTGAAAAGATAGCAGAAGAGCCTATCGACGTAGCAGTACACAACAGGCGCATGTTAGAAAATCCTGATCTACAGAAAGAACGCGTAGACAAAATTATGATACTTGTCGATGTTAGTAGTTGTAATGCCGCGGAATTAGAACATGTCCGAGATTTAATTTCAGGTTTTTTTGGTTTAGAGGGAGAACGCTTACCTGTAATAAGTGTTATTCAACATGACATAAAATCAAAGACAGATAAGCCCATACATTCAAAAAGATTTAGGTACAAACTCTAAAGTAGTGAGGGAAAATATTCAGGAAGACGTAGATAAACTTTGCAAGTCGAGTGTTTTAGTACTTTTGACATCAGATTACTATAGCAATCTTTGGATTGAACTCAAAAATCCTGGAACTGATGGAGAACGAAGATGGCGACTTGTCACTGATTCTACCACTATCAATAAGGAAACAGAAGGTAGTGCCTGGCCCATCCCCTGCACCAACGACATAATCCAATAGTTGGCAGGAGCACAGATCATTTCAGTAGTTGATCTCAGACCAGGCTTCCACTAAATCCCCATTTATCCAGATTCAGTCAAGTATACAGCCTTCAGCACACCAGTAGAACCAAACGGTTGTCAACACCTCGAGTACACACGTATGGCCATGGGTTTAAAAGAAGCCACGAACTCTTTCGGCAGACCCATGTCATTAGCCATGGCTGGCCTAGATCTCAAGATGTAGCAATTTACTTGAACGATCTAATAATCTTTCGTATCAATATCCAAGAATATGAGGTCCGATTCACAAGAGTTATGCAACACTTAGTCAAGCGAATTTAACAATCGAACCTAAGAAATGCCAATTTTTAAAGCGATAAGCTAAATTGTTAGCACACATTGTAGGAGGAGGAATAATCCACGTGAATCCAAAATAACTAGAGGCAGTTAGAAGATACCCAATATCCAATACCACAAAGAAGGTAAGACAGCTATTAGACTTCTGGAATTATTATAAGATTATATTTCCAACGCAGCAGGAATAGCTCTACCTTTAACACACCGCTTGCGTGAATGAGTTAAGTTCCATTGGAAAGAAGAACACCGACAGGCCTTTGATATAATGATTGAAATTCTATATTCGGACCCAGTCCTAACAACTCCAGTTCTATCGAAACCCTTTATTATAACAGTCGATGCTTCAGATTACAGGTTGACGCCATACTCAGTCAGGGTAGGCTAGGTGAAGAAAAACCATGTGCTTATTCACCACGCTCACTCAAAGGAAGCGAACTTTGATACTTACGATAGGGAGCTTCTTGTGGTAATTTATGCCAAAGAACAGTTCTGGCACTATCTGTATGGGAAAAGCTTGATAGCGGTCACAGATCATGAGAGGAGAGAGGATAAGAATTTGAAATCATATATAAACCTATCAAACTCAATCTCAATGCTGATGCGTTGTCATGTAACCCAGTCATTGCAGGAAGAAGAAGATAGCAATTTAAATGAGAAATGGCCACCTGCGCGCATGTTCACCACACGTGCGGTCAGACACAAAACCACAGTCAGGAATGTGAAGAAAAATCAGAACGATTTGGAACCAGACTTAAACGGAATGAGCAAAAAGAAGCGTACAGATAACTCAATGGTTTTTCAGAAAGGAGAGTTTTTAGCAGTTAGGAACTTATATAACAGCTTGTATCTATGCAAAGTTCTGGATACCATTCGACAAACTAACATCCCCATAATGTGGCTCTCCGAAAAAGAAGGCAAGGAGGGAGAACATTTTCTTTACTACAAGGATCACATTCACTTTGAGTGCATCTTAACGAACGTCCAATTGAAAACATTAAGCGAAGGGGAATACCAGTTAGGTGCAACTGAATGCACATGCATCAGTGCGATTCTCAAAGCTTCCATAGATCATCAGCTAGCGAAACCATATAAAAATAAGGTGGAAGAGGTGGATACCAACAAATCCAAGGCAGTATAAGACATAGATATCAATACTGATATCACACGAGATCCATGTCTCAACACAGGGAAGAAACGTAAAAGAACTAGCACCAGATTCATTCCAAATTCTCCTGACTGGCACAAGTCAGCCAAAAAATCAGAATAATCAAGCAGTATTCTCAATCTGGCATACACTCCGTAATTTCATCGAAAATAATCAAAATACCTAGAATCAAACCCGAACCTCTAAAACCACAAGTCTTGAATAGGGAAAATCACCATTCAGCAAAATAAACATGATTAAACACATCTCCTCGTGCACATATGGGTGACATCGCTAACAAGTACGGTGCTAAACTGAGAGTAGACATCACCAAACAACAATTTCAAAAGAGGAATGGCGTTCAAATTAACGTATGTGAAGTTAGTAATGCATCACGTGAGTAAGACACCACGGGCAATCCGGGTGGACAACGCCATGTAAATATACCTCTATCTCATGACAATAAATTAACACCCCAGTCTCACAAACTATTCGACGAGTAAGTAGACGATACACACCATTCATCAAGCCTTTCTACAGTCAGTACTTTCCTAGCTAAAAAGAGAGATATTGAGTATTCGTCAGCAGTAGGTATTAATTCAGTTGACGATAAAGCTATCGCACTCCAGGATTCACCAATATTAGATTATCAGTTACCTCAGCATGTAGATTTTCTCGAACCTCCTGACAGTTTTGACAATTACGAATACGTCCCTCGTAACGTCGACAGAAATTCGTGCAGACAATCCATCCAATACCCCTCAATAAGCTCTTATAGAGGCCAATAAAGAGTATTTGAACCCCGAACTAATTGTGCAAATCCAGAATGAATCTTCTAACTTTATGTGGACATTCCGTAGCAACCTCAAGGGAATTGCCTATTTTATTCATTCATAAAAATTATGAATTTAAGATTTTCAGCTCTTGGTTTAAGAGCAATACTAGCTCGCTCACCAGCTGTTCAGGACTTTGGAGATTCACAGGAAGCCCTAGACATTCTTCTGTTACTAATTGAATTTGGAGACGCTGATTGTGCTTTTATTTTTGCAACAGAATTCAACCAGAATATATGTATTCATTATTATTACGATAATGGAGAACTAGATTTCTGGTATATCATAGTCAATGAGTCACACGATTTTATACACTTAACCCCAGTGAAATAGCGGTTTGAGCCCGACGTCAGCTGGAGCACGAGGGGACATAGATCAAAGCAGCGACCCGATATGTTGCAACGAACGTCAACAACCACCTGTACCAGCACATGTAGATATACCAGTCAGCATATCGCATGATAGTGCAACCACCAATCATGGCGCAGATCGCCCAAACACCCCATCGATCAGTGCACGGAATGTTCTTATCCATGCTAAAGCACACCACGCTGCTTTGGAACGTTGTCTCGTAATGAGACGACCACCCCGTGAGAAACCATCCTGGACTATTCTTGAGGGAGATGAAGCTCCACCATTAGTTATAAATTTTCAAATTCAGGAGCACCCGTTTATGTATAAAGAAAATTTAGTTGATTTTTTGACCACAGACTTTTTCTTCGACACAGAAATTTTATAAGCCATGATTGAGATACTGTACATCAACATGGAAGCATTATAAAGTACGCAGCGTAGACTGGGTTACGTAGATATATCCACGTGCAACGACATGAAACTACTGGGACTATTTGTCAAAAAACAGCATTAACGACAGACTTCTTAAAACTGACATACGCACATACCTCAAGAAACCGAAGGAAGAAATTTTAAATCAGAACATCACTTCGTTTGCAATCATCAGAGATGTTTTATTTAAACAATTTGCCAATCCCACCTGTGGAACACAGATACAATTTATTAAGGGAGTACCATGAGGCTCCTTCGGGAGGACATCGTGGAATTAATAAAACGTTACTCAAAAGTGCTAACTAATATTACTGGCGCAACATGCGACCGGATGTGCGACAGTTTATTCTTGGCTGTTCCCAATGTCGAACCAAGAAACTGGTTATAGTTAAGATCCGCTTACCTTTAAGAATAACGGATATAAATTTCAAACCCTTCCAGAAATTATCAATGGACTTTTATGAGACATTACAAGAAACTGAAAGAGGTTATAGATATATCCTCACTATCCAGGATTGGCTAACAAAATATGTTATACTAATTCCTGTAGTGAGGCGGGCAACTGAAAAAGTCACAAGAGCTTTCACTGACAAGGTTATTTCTTATTTTGACCCACCAGCAGCATTGCTTACGGATCAAAGAACTCACTTTCAAAACAGACTATTAGAAGAGTTCGCCAGAATATTCGGAATAGATATGTATACTTCCACTGCATATCACCCTCAGTGCAATGGTGGCATTGAGAGAGTACACCACACCTTAACTGAGTATCTTAAGAAATATATAGAAAATAGAAGAGATTGGAGAAAATGGATACCAATCTGTCAACACATCTACAATATACATGAACTAGTATTCTTTCCGCTGCTTAAGGGTGTAAAATGAAGAAAATACACTTTTTTCATTTTCTCTTTGTTATGTTCTCAGAAATCATGAAATTATCAACATATTTATCTCTCAATATAACACCCGTGTAAATAGATAACCCAATGTCGAACTGTAATATTCCAACTCTCGACATCCTGAGTCATATAGGATGGCGAGCTAACATACATTTTCCTACAGTTTACAGAATTGCCTCAGGCGATGATCCCACAAATGTGGACACTATAACTCTATTAAAAAATAATCAAGGAGTGTTATGAGAATATATATCACCACTCGCTAGATACGGATTTTTCCACAGGAAGGAACCTGTAAGATCAATGGCAAACATTATATCATCACTATGAACAATTAATTTCACCATGCCCACACAAAAATTTACTAAATAATTCGAAACAACAGATTGATGACACTATCAATCAAGTTAGCAGGGCAACAGAACTTTTATAAGGGCTTGGGTGCCTCCTGTGACACACGTATCAAGTGCTCAGTCTTACCATTTATAGGACAAATCAGTAAGATATTATTTGGTACATTGGATGAGAATACTGAAGCGAATCTACGAAACTTGATTCAGATCACATCCAATCATACCAAACATTTAGCAAAACTTATTAAGATGGCCTGTACTAACGCAAAACTATTAAAATTTATTATAACTATAAATGCAATGAATTTATATCACTATATATCCATAAGATGAGTTTAAAAATTGTAAATTCAAAATATTTGCGCGCTTACATACGTAAAGCAAGCGCGCCAGCAGTTCACGGCGAATTCGCGAATATCCGAGAATGGGAAATCGCGATTAGAAAGAGAGGGAAGACGGGAGCGAGAGAGATGGAGAGAGTAGGCCCGAGTATTAATTGCCCGGTATATGGCCGCGTAGTTCTCAGTTCTCCCTGACTTCTCAAGCCGGTGCTGGCTGTCAAGCGGGCCTCGCGCTCGGGAGACAAGTAAAGACTCGAACCACTTTTGTGCACACACGGTGATGTAGTGAACCTTTGCTTATTTACCGCGTGTTTTCTCTCTCTTAGCTTCCCTCTACCTTAAAACGACGCCACCCTAAAAATACATATCCGTTAAAATAAACTAACAGTCACATTAATACGTTTTATCATTGCATTATACCCTCTCCCGTTCCGATTACCCCATTTGGATGCACCGGACGCCAGTCAGTAGCTGCTGGAGGGAGAAACGTGCTATCCAAATTCTTTGAGAGCATAGCTCGTGGGGGCTATCGTGCCGAACAAGACTACGCTTCCAGGGTTTTTCGCGCGAAAAACGCACAAGCATTTGACTACTTTTTGACTACTTGCCCGGCGGAGAACTAACGCGCTCCTCCGCTGGTTCGAGTTAGCACATCAAAAAACAAACCACCGTTGTACTCCTGCTGCTCCTATCACGGCGGCTACAGGAGCGTAACTACGAAAAGTATAAGTCAAAATTAGAGGTTTTTTCAGGCGAACTCTCTCGAGTGAATACGCGAACCGCGTTTGAAACATATTATTTAACACCACTTATGCTCTTGACAGAAGAGGAACGGCTTATGTCCATCACATTAGAGCAAACAGAATTAGTTGAGACAAAATTAACTGACATAGGCTAAAATATAGAAACATAGTACTACTTTATATAACATTTCTGAATCAAATGACTACTATTTTAAGTCAGACGCCATAATCAACGCGATACAATTTTTCAATGAAGGCATTTCAATTTGCAGTTAGTTTGCCTCGCAAGGAGTGATAAACCCACGATTTGTACCTCCAACTTTATTCGTTAAATCGGCCAATGTAGTAGCGGAAACTATAGCCAGCGCCACTTTCCCTAGTAACAAAGAACTTGTACCTTTAAAAATTAATCACGGATAATCAACTCATATATCACATTACTATTCCACTGTTTGATTTACAGACATTCAAATTATTCAAAGCGTCTGCATTACCAGTCAGACAATATCTTTTCACCCTAAATCAAACGTTCGCATACATTTGGCTGGAATATAATTACTTCGCTTTTAGTGAAACTAACGACACCTACATCCCTCTAACTTTTGCGCAATTAACTAAATGTAAAAACTTAGACAACCTGTTAATTTGTAAAAACACCGAGCCGGTTCGTAAAATCAAACAAATTGCTGGTTATGAAATCAAATTCACAATCAACCAAAATTTAATGAACTTAGTAGATTGCAACATACAAATTATTCAATTACAAGATACTTTTTGGGTCAAGTTACATGAGACAAACTCATGGGCTTTCTCGACTGCTTATACTGAAACATTTTCATACAATGCCCCAAGGTGGCACATATCACCACACAAATAAGCAATACAGGCATTATTAGGCTGAACCCAGGGTGCATTATACATGCAAACAATCCGAGAGTCACGGCTTCACCTGATTATCGCCTTTACTCTTCCAAGGTAACTTTTATCAAAGAAAACCTAAACCTAAGTTCTATATTATCAAATTCTACATACACACAAAATATGTCAAATCTAATCCATGAGGTAATAAATAAACTCTGAAATTTCTCAAATAGAAACGTGCATGGAATCCATGTAGATTCTCTGAAACTGACACCAATTTATAGTAAATTGTACAGAAAGCCAAAAATCTAGATATACATCGCGACATAAACAATGATTTCAACTCCTTCAAGTATAGCACACATAGAACATTACATTGGCTAATAGGCTTAACCATATGTATGTTTGTGATTTGGAAATTTTTAATCTCCATGGGTGTGTTTTACTAATCTGTTTTAAGCGTGTTACAGAAACATCCAATAGTCAACCCTCAAACCAAAATCATAACATTGAAATGCAGCCACCGCAGGTGGTGCGACACATTGCACATCCGCCTAATACTATCCAATCCAACTTGGAATGTGCATGTGTCCCAATCTGATGCTTCAACAATATGTGCAAACAGCGCATATGCTCGAGCTATGACCGTCATAACAGGTTTGGCTTAGGGCCATTGAAGTCCCTTAACATCAACGAGTTAACATGTGACATTGCAAACGCGAGTCATAAAAGCATTGATATTCATATATACATATAGAAACAAATTCCTGTTTCCTACTTTTATAGTGTTAATTTCAAGTTTTTTTTAACTTTGAGTCACATCAACGTAATTTTTCGTACCAAACGAATGCATTAGCATATTTATTACCATTTACATCAATAATTCAGATTATTCTTGATAGTAATGTTTTCTTTACTATAACGATAAGAACATCTTTGGATATAAGTTTATAGTGGATTATAACTACAACACGTCTCTACGCATCACGTGAGTTTTTGCGACAATTTTTGATAATAATTTTTCTTTACTACAGTGTTTACATTCATAAGTCAAATCATTAGTGCTATGGCATACAAACTCATAGATGTGCAATGTACATGTTGGAATTACAAAAAGAAATATTGTTTCCATGACATGCTATGCGAATGATCTCTCGGAATCAAATATAGAGTCACCGGTGTAAACTTAGGACATCTCGTCAACTATAGTACATTTGAGAGTTACAGCCTTTATTACAATTCGATAACAAAAGTTTATTATTGAAACATAAAAACTCATAGGATAATTTAAATATTTTAATTAAGCAAAAAGAAAATAAGTAAATATTTCCAAAATAATTTGATCAATCATTCTATGTAAACAATAATCATATCATAGCAATACCAATAACAATAAAAATGAATTAATAGCAATGTATTACACACATGAGTAGGCTATAGATGTAAATCTTTTGTAATATTTTTTTTCTCAAGTTTTTGAAGTGAATTTTCTAATATTCCTACAACAATTTTTACTCTCTCATCGCTCATTCAATAACAATCAACTTAAATATTCTTCTATGCTTTGGATCGAAACGGTTTCATTAAACCCGGCGCGACGACGCTGCCCTTGACTTGCGATTTGGAGAATCACAAGTCCATGGCGATTAAGGGAGCGTTATCCCCCTGCGATAACGTGTCTTCTTCGCACGGCAGCCTCCTGCGGCTGCTGCACATGACAGCAGCCGCCCGACTAGAGCACGGCTAGCCTCTCTCGCAGGATCTCTGAATAAAGACACACAGCTACAAATATCCGTGGTCTTGCTTTTTGGCGCACTCCGCCCGCGCATCCTTTTCCCGAAACACTATCTATAATAGAGCATAGAAAAATTATAATTTTTATACTATTTTGATGATGAAATTTGTAAAATAGTATATGTTAACTAGTTGTAAAATTTTTGAATGCGTGATTTTTATAAGTGATTCATTTTTGTATCTTATGCATTTTTCTACAAAAAAAGAAAAAAAAAGACAATAATTCAATCTTTTATAGGTACAGATTTCATCTGATTTTATATATAGAAATAGATTTTAGAATCAATGACACATTTGCTAACCAAAGACACCCTGATATACGATATATACGATAATATGTTTATTGAGAAATATGCATTTTCAGTTCAGTCACTAAATGAAAATAGTTTGACGGGAAAATAACCATGATAGATGGTACTCCGTAGCTCTTCCTTATGTATATAATAATTTTAATTAAATTCTCTGTAAGAAAGCATAGTATCAAAGCAGTTGGCTGCGTTCTTTTACATTCTAAGTCCGCTCTTTATATTTAAAATTTTTTTGTAAAGTTTTTTTGCTTCTTGTTTTATCAATTATTAACAAACAATTATGAAAAGATTATTATTTATTTATTGTATAATGCTATACTTGTTATTATACCTAAATTTTATTAACTTCATTAAATTATTTTTTACTTAAATGGTTACTTTAATTACTCTTTTAGTACTCGAGAATATTTGGATTGTGTTAGTCATGTACGATTATTGTCATGGATTCTACTTGGATCATTAACTCACTCTCTTGCTGCTATGGGAAACAACTTAATCCAGTCGCATGGATTACCTTTACTAATTGCTCAACCAATTCCACAAGAGGCATCTTGTCATATTGCTGATCACATTCAAGTTGTATTTTCTACGTTTCCTGAACAATACAAGTCTTCAACAATAAACATGGCATCCCTTTTTCATGTTTTTAACCTCTGTCAGGTAATTTAAAATAATTTTCTCTGTTATCACAAAGTTGATGGAAATATATAAAATTATTAATTTTTATAAACTTTTATTATAGTTGTGGACATTGTACTTGGAAGAATATTCAAAAAGTAATAGTCTAAACAGTGAATCTCATAATGTTACTATAAATATTTTATTAGAATTTTGGGGTAAAGTAACACCATATATTCTTCAATTGGTTTCACATTCAAAAGTCGTAAGTACACTTATTCATTAGAATTACTTTATTATGTTTTCGCATTTTTCGGAAGTATTGTATATTACAGTATTTAAATAAATTTAGAACGTATTTATGCCAAATCTATGTAAATTCACGTAGGTTTATGTGGGTTTAGGTAGATCAAGGCATCTACATGAATCACTAGGCAGCATTCAAATTAGAGAAACTAAATTTTTTTAAATACAGATCGATAAATTTTGCAAACTGAACTTGAGAACCGTAGTTTTATTGCTCTAATATGAAGTTCAATATTTTCTCAAAAATTTTTCGCTCTCCAATAAATCTTTAAAAATAGTATTTTGATACATTCTATGGACGTGTTAGTTTACATAATGTATTACACCTCGAAAATATTGTTGGTACAAAGCCTATTTATTTCACACTTGTATGTTTTTAATTAAAGTGGAGCGTGTTATACTTATATCCAAGGGCGCATATATTCAATTTAAATACGATTAAACTTTTTAACTTCAGCAGAAATATTAGGATTCTGACAATTACTATTATTATTTTTATTATCTGATTTTGACCAAATTATTAATGTATATTCTAGTTAACTCCAATAATTCATATATTTATTCTAGTATACCCATATATATACGTCACATAAAAAATATTGAACTTCCAATTTTCTTGATCCAACTGATTTCTAGACATAAATGGAGTATATTCCCGTGTAATTTGAAATCTTTCGATTGTAATATTTTAAATATATTAGAAAAACGTAATTTTTAAGCATTTTTTCAAATAGGGAGTGGAAATATTATTTTAGCTCAGTAAAATAATAATTTTCAATATAAATTACATTTTTGCTGATTTTCAAAATTTGTGATTATTATTAAAAAATAATTTTCGGACATAAAGATAAACCAAAAGAAAAATATGGACGAAGTAGGCAGCGAAAAAATATGTGGACGACGGGATTCGATCCGGCGAGGGTTCCGAGATTAAGAAGGTCGTCGCGGTGACTTCCGTGATACATAAAATAAATTTGTCTTTGATATATCTTTCTATAATTTTGGCGAATTTTATTACTCGACCTGGCCTAGTCGATAAGCCAAATTCAAACCCACTTTCAATTGTAATGATCATTACAATTAATTAATATTTAATTTAATTCGTTTAATATTTTTTAAACCTTTTATAACTAATCTTCATACAACTATAAGAAAGCGTAAACATTGTTATTAAAAAGTAATGTATGGCGTTAAATGGTCCCGGTCAACGACTAGCGATCAAGCGGCCAAGTACAAGATTCTTGTGGTAAAAAATTCTGGCATAATATTCCAGAACTTTGCGAAAAAGTACGATTTTTAAAGCTTAATAGTCTTTAAATTAAAAATACTCAAATATAGATAAAATGCTAAAAATGAATAAAAATCATGTTTCTTGACCTTTAATAACTTTTGGCTTTCTGCATCGTGAGAACTGAAATTTCGTTTGTCAATTCATCAGACATAAATTTTTAAATGTTATAGTAGAGTAGCCGAAACGTGACTGGATAGCGAGAAGGTAAACGATCCAATTCATATCGACCGTTACTTACTTGTGCGTCAGGATAGAATTATACATGGAGGAGGGGTCGCACTTTACGTTTAAGGCAAATACAGGGTCAAAATGCTTGCTGTATCAAACACTAATGGGCCGGGGAAATCTAATCAGTCTGAGTACATCATGTGTCTATCTTTGTCGAAGTCGTTTACAGAGCACTCGTAATTGCATTTCTAAAATATTCAGATCTGGTGTCAACCTGAGAGAATATTGCGATACATATAGTCACAAAATAATAATGGATGATTTGATTATGGATTTGTTGACAAACAATGATGATGTAAAGTTTGTGAATGCTAGTAGACAAGTAAAGTTCTTGAATTAACGTGCAATGCATGCCCAAAAGCCTATCCGTACGTTTATATCTGAGCCGGCCTTATATGAACAAATACATAGAATTATTTCGTCAGCTCATCGTTTCTTCTCGTCCCGCCTTTTATATATTTGGAGTAGCTGAGAAGCGCCTAGGGGTCGGTATAAAAGATGACCGTGTTCGGATCCCTGATTACTCCATTATCCGTAATGACTGAAATGAACGAGGGGGTGGGGTCGTTCTTTACGTTCATAACACCCACAAAGCGACCATAGTATGCCAATCTTTGACCACTCAAGATAAGTGTAAGCCGCTGGAGCCGGAGTATTTAATGTACAGTGTGTAGCAGGGCAAACTTTCCCCAATATTTGTAACTGTCATTTACAAACCACCGAAACTCACATTATCTAAACATTCTGATTTGGCGGATAAACTTACCAAGAACGCTACGAATTACAGCCACAAAATCATTATGGGTGATATAAACGTAGATATGTTGTCTGCATCAGCTGAGTCTGAGTACCTTAAATCATTATCAGCTGATCTTACCGTTAGATTCACGCACGTGGATAGCCGTAATGTATACTGACGATGATGACGACGTAGTATCCCACGTCACCGTGACGACAACCTTTCCCAGTAATCACGACATCATAGACGTAACAATCGACATCTAGACCGCGCATCCTTCTGCTACAAATATCATCACCTATCGAGACTTCAAGTCCATAAAGCAAGACTTTCTCAAACATCTTGCGCAATGTAATTGGTTGCTCGTCAGCCGTGGGGACCTAGACGTGGATGCAAAACTAGAGTCTCTTACTAACAACCTCATAGGAGTTATCAATAAACTTGCACCGTAAAATAAAATCTTTGAAGCACGTGATAACAAAACAGAAACATCTGGAAAGAACTTCGAGGGCTTAGACTTCTGTCAAAGACCAAGGAGGATCTTAACGGCTTCACACCGGATGAGATTACGGGGTAACACCACTCTACGATTTTAAAAAAATCATCTTTTTTGGCTTAAACAATACTTTAGGGTAATAAAAACACTTTCCGATTGGTCCTATGGTAACAAAAGAATTGTAATTGCTTCAATTTTCAATTTTGCTGCCGCGTCTCGGAGTATGTGTTTAGAGCATGTACGGTACCGCTCCGACTTTTTGCTTTTACCTTTTGAAATATTAAATATCTGCCTAACTTAAGAGATAAAAGGTCGTTAGGTTACCTTTCATGGTCACCAGGGTGCGCTGATACTATAATATACATATACATATATTATATGTACACTATAATATATGTGTATGTGTGAGTCAGTACAGCTGCGAATTGACGCTGAGTCAGACACTACGATTTGTTTTTGCTGTTGATCTTTTTATTTTTTATATAAATAATCATCAAAATATAATTGTTTTATAGTGAATTATCAATAATAATTGTACACTAAACAAAATGAGTGATATAAAACCTCAATACAGTGGAAAGAAGTCTGGACGGGAAGGTACCTCCAATGCTAAAAAGCGAAGCATTTCAAACCGCGCTCCGATACTGTAGGTTAAAGCTACTGGAGATTTATCAAACTACACGCACAAAGCACCGCTATCTCACAAAGTTTATGAAGTGATTTCTCCCGTTTATGAGGAGTTGAGCAGTGACGATCTTCTTACACGTTGCCTTGGCGGATTCACTCAAAATACGAATGAAAGCTTTAACGCAACCGTGTGGTCTATGGCACCTAAATCTACCTGCAGTGGCAAACATGTACTTGATACAGAAGTATACATTACTGTAGGTATCTACAATGATGGTCTGTTAAGTATCATGCGTCTGATGCAAAATTTGGTGATGAAAATAGGGTCAAACTGCTACAACTTCTGCGTGGAAGCTGATGAGCGTCCCACCAAATTTTCCGAGCTATCGCTCACCGATGCTGCAAAAAAGGCTCGGTTAGACTTAAAATCAATCAGGAAGGAGAAAGAAGAAGAGAATATCAATTTAAATGGCCAAATGCACGGTACAGGCATGGCTGATTAAAGATAAAATTACATTTTTTAAGAGTTAAGAACTTGTAAAACTATAAACACGTTTTTCTCAAAACTACTCGATGGATCGCTTTTAAATTTGTACTGTAGCTTCAAAATTGCATTATCTAAAGAAGTGCATAACCGTTTTTTGATTAAACTAATTTTTTATAAACAATTTACTGCAAATTTTTACGTGGATAAAATTAAATTTTTTTACATTTATGCCATTTTTTAAAAAATTGATCTAAAAAAGAACGCCTATGAACTTCTATAGCCAATAACATATACTTTAAGAAAAAATTTATTTCTTTGTCCTATCTCTCATACTTTTGGAGTTACGGTTCCACCCGTGGAGGTATAAAAAAAATACGTTTTTGGAAAATGGTTCTGACGTCGACAGTTTGTTTTGAAAATTCTATAATTTTTTTTTATATTCTTTTATATTTGTTTAATTAAACCCTGAAAAAAGAAACCCGATCCCTTTACCCATATCCACAAAAACAAATTATCAAATTTAGGCCTTTTTTGTGGCTCTAGAGTGGTGTTACCCCTTAAGGGGGCAAACCCGGGTTAAACCCAAGAAAAGACTTCTCTTTTTAATGAGTCCAGAAAACTTTTAATGTTTAAAGGCAATCGTTCTAAAAATTTGCATGCTATCAATACGCAATAATGTCTTAAATTTTTCCGTTGTAAACCTCAAAATCTTGATCCTACTCATCACAATACATCAATATTTTCAATGCCATATTTATTAAGGGAACTTTGTTCCTCACACGATTCTATGTAACATATTGAACGAAAATTTTTTTTCGACGGTTATTCGACTCCTTTTGACATGCATGAGAGGAGCATTTATTGATTTTTTTTTCACAAATTCAACCAATTTAAATAAAATTAAATAAAAAATTAAAATGAAAAATTATACTGAATAAAATTATTATAACTGAAAACATAATAAGATTAAATTAAATGACAAAGGCAAATAAAATTACTTAAGTCAAAGAAATTGAGTTAAATTTTTGAAAGTGTATATTGTAGCAAAAAAAAAGGAAAATACACGGCAAAGCATTGAGCTTCGTGTCCCGATCGAGACTGCCTCCGCAGAGCATGCAAGGCCACACTTGCCCTCCCAAAAGCCCCCGAAAAGCGTCGTCTCTTTCTCTGGGTCCTTGTTTTTCTTCGGACGATTGAATCACTAGATGCCGATGCATCTATGATCGCGCCACTTTACCTTCGTGAGAAAGTTATAAACTCGATCCCAACGCCGTTCTCCGAAATGCTTGACGCTGAGCCGAAACAGATGACGCTCAAGTGCCCTTCGACTCGAAATCTGACCCTGTGCAGAGCGCTGCACAGAGCCATAAACTGCGCGAACAAGGATCCCTTTTTTTTCGCGTACGTACTCAGCGGCCGCTAGCTGTCTTTACGATAAACAAAGCCCGCCCTTTACTGAGCCCGCATTCGCTCGGGTTTTCACCCGCGATGCAGGAAAAATATCTTCGAGGAGAAAAACTACGTCAGGTCCAGTGCATACATACTAAATCATGCTATAAATTGCGCTCGCAACTCGCCGTTGACCAAATAAAATACTTAAAACTAAAATGTCAAAGTAAAAATACTCAAAACTAAAATATCACCGACCGTGTGCTCGCTCGAACGGAGTGCGGACCAACGGCCCATGCTTCATTCATGGCAGCCAATCTGGACGACACGTTCCCCATAATCAATAGCAAATCTTTGCCCAAAAATGCGTCCGCGAAGGAAATCTCAGCTTTTTCCTCGCCCAACAGCCAACTCCAATTACTATTATATTAATATATTAATATATATTAATATAATATAATAGTAATATTAATATAATATAATAGTAATATTAATATAATATAATAGTAATATTAATATAATATAATAGTAATATTAATATAATATAATAGTAATATTAATATAATATAATAGTAATATTAATATAATATAATAGTAATATTAATATAATATAATAGTAATATTAATATATATTAATCTTCGCCCGTGGGAGAGGAAATTCAAAGTGGCCACCCATACCACGGGGCTTACGCAACACTTAGTATGTTGCGCTAGAACGTTCATTCGCCGATTTTTGCACCCACTCTCGATCGGCTCACACACATCGGGAACAGTGTACATAGAATTTTCATAGGTAAATAAGGCTCCTTCATGGAATGCCCGTGTAGCTACACTGATCGAGTCAGGCAACACGTTGTTACGCGAAGTCGCATAGGGAGTGCTCTTTGTCGCGAGGTGTCGCTGGGTTCACACGACGGTTTTCAGAGAAAGGGGCTCTCCGTGTAGAATCATGTAAAGAACAAAGTTCCTTTAGTAAATATAGTATTGAAAATAGTGATTTATTGTGACGTGTGGAATCAAGATTTTGAGGTTTTACAACGGTAAAATTTAAGATTTTAAGTATTGATAGTAAACAAATTTTCAGAATAATTGCTTTTAGACATAAAAAGTATTCTGGACTCATAAAACAAAATCTTTTGGGGTTAACCCAAGGGTGGCCTCTTAACGCGCACTTTGTGGCTGTCTCTACTTCCCAAAGCGAAAAAGAGTCTGAATGAGCGATATTATCGCCACGGCCAGTGAGGCTGCACTTAAGGGAGTACTATCGGTACTCCGAGAGTCAAATGCATGTTTGGTCGTTTTTGACTTCCGTGGTAAACCAAATCGTGTGCGTAAGTGGTTGAGTGAGTGTGAAATTATTATTCGTTTGCTTATATTAGCTATCAAAATTGGTGTATCAACATTTGGACTTTTGCATTATATTTCTGGGATATTAGATATATATTTCTCAAAGGTTCGTCGAAATCAGAACAGCAGTTCTAATAAATTTCATGATTGCAACTGTCGGAAACGTGACTTCTGTGTGCACCAGAAACGTTGGCAATCTACCTCATTTTCACTAAAAAAATCATGAATTTTACGTTGTATATCAATATATATATGACAAAGTACGCAGAAATTTTTCAATAAACTTTCATTTTTGGTTATATAAACATATAATTTTAGAAAAAATGATAGGGATTCCCCGTTAAGGGATAAAAAAATTCTTCATTAAAATTATGATATTACAAAATTAGATATTGATCGTTTTTATTTATTATCCGATTTGGAAGGTCTTATATTGTTCCTTGAAAGATTTCAGAAGGGTTTACCCATATAAAAATTCTAGAACGTCGAAAAACCTACAAAGTTACAGTCAATTGTTTGTAAGTTCATACACGTGTTTTTGTAAGTTTGTGCGTGTACAAGTATAACCTATAGACCGTAACTTTGTAGTTTTTTCGATGTTTTTCAATTTTTGTATGGGTAAGTCTCCCTAAAGTATTTAAAGTTAGATAGGATGCAATACGTTTACATTGACGACAATCTTGTGATGAAAGTGCAATATTTTTAATTCGACGATGCAAATCAAAGTATTATTATAGGTTGACTCAACCTAAATATATGTATATATTTATATCTACTGACTGTACCTTACAACTATTTTTTATATTCTATGTAAATAAACTAATCTAATCTAATGTAATCTAATCTATCTTGATGCCTCTTAGCCAGGCCTACTTCGGACTGCTACGTCGATACCAGAGGTTTACTGTACTTTCTTTTTACAACTTCTGACACAAAAAGCTAAAGTCTTTTTCTAAAGCCAGTCCTTTTCGATTCATGACCAGAGAACTCCTAGGACAACAGATCGAGATACGCTCGGCCAACGCGGCCGGGGAGCGGTAGTCGCACTCCGCGCATCCAGACGACACTCTATTCGCCGAAACTGTCAGTATGGCTATTCGGTATCTATCGAGCTACGTCTACGCTGAGAAAACCATGGGCATTAATACATACCGCTTGTGATGCTAAATCTTCACCGCAGAGTGACATTGGATGTTTACGGTCATGCGTGGCTGCGATAGCCACCCTGCGTGGTGAGAAATTCGCCTCACAATCTAACAATGTGTGTTTACGTCCATGCGTGGCAGCGAAAGTTGCTCACTGTTGTTACGTCTAGATCGTCGCCTAACATGCACCTTCTCATCGTCAAGCTATATGTATCTTACCATACTGAATTCTACTTATCGACCAACGCTATATAACGAGTATCCTACCTTGTCTACCTCATACTCCACGATGAAACACTCATCCACTCCAATATTTCCCGAATTGCCTTCCGCGAATCTATACCTTTGTCGCCCCCTCCTCGAGTACGCATAATCAATTCCTAGTTTAGACTAAGCATGCGACCCCCGCGTGGTTATAAAAGACATAGCTCCCCATGGCTCCTAGCCATTTGACCTCACACTTTTGCCTTCGGCATAAAGCCTTCTACATTCGAACTTTGAGCCGTAAGCACGTACGCACCAGTTTGTTATTTGACTTCTCACTTGTAAAAGGGACACGCCTTTATACTTAAATTTGTACTTGTTATATAATAAATTTGCTCTTAAACTTATATGCTCGCGCTTATGTATTCGCTGCGCTCCTATTCATATCTCTTGCCACCAACTCGAGTACGACACGCCCGCAGCGCAGCGCAGCTCAGCCAACCCGACTACGAGGAACCAAAGACTACACACGCACACAACGTAAGCCCCAAAATACCTTGCTAAGTCTTCGTGATCCTAACGTAACCTCGCACTTCCTATTTTCACTACTATCATATTAAATATCATCTTCGCTATCCTGCTTTTGCTAATGCCTCGACTCCCAGGTAAATTACGCAAGTATTGACCAAAAACAGAGGCGAACGCGATTTAATTCCATATTAACATCGCGTCATTTATTGCTTACGCGCGACGTAACACTGTGGTGCGAAATTCGCCCCACGGCTAGCAATGCGTGTTTATGTCCACGCGTGACATTGAAAGTCGCTCACTGTGGAGTTAATTCGCCCCACAAGCCAGTGTTGTACGTTTCCCACTTACATGTGGTGCGAAATTCGTTCCACAAGCCAGCGTTATATGTTTACGCTCACATGTGGTGTAAAAACTTACCCACAACTAAAAATTTACTTATTATATATTAGTATAATAATTATCATTAATTATCATTAATTATCATTAATTATCAAAGAAAATTTTAATTACAGTTATATAATAGTTATGATAAAATTTGATATCTCTTGATAATGTGAAATAATTGTTAATAATTTAAAATGTTAATATTTGCAAATATTCTCTAATAATTATTGATAATTGTTATTTATTTTAAACATAATTAATATGTACTTATTAATATTAAATAATAATTATTACTAATTGTTAATATTAGTTAAAAATTATGAAAAAATAACAAGTTTTATTACAGATTACTAAAAATTATTTATATTTATTTAGATATTATTTTAGATAAATACTACTAAATTTTAATAAAAAATTCCAAATTTCAAATTTTATTAATAATTGTCAAAATTTATCAAAAAAATTTTCCATTATGGAATAATTGAAAAAATTGATTGTTTTACTCAGTTATAACATTGTATTCCTCAATACACTTATTAAAACTTATAGAATTCATTTTAACTGAAAAATCTTACTTTCCGTTGAATTAGTCCCATCAGTCGAAATCCATCAAATCTCAGATCTCAAAAACTAAAAGAGCTAGACATTTGAAATTTGGTTTGTAGGTCTAACTCACTTTAGTGTATAAAGAAGAAAGAAAAAAATAGTTTTAAAGCCTTTCATCAAAATTTTCTCCTATCGAGTCAAAATACTTTGAATATTGAATTTTCTATACCTATAATGCTTGAGATTGATTTATACAATGTAATAATTGAAAAAATTGATTGTTTTACCCAGTTATAACATTGTATACCTCAATACACTTATTAAAACTTATAGAATTCATTTTAACTGAAAAATCTTACTTTCCGTTGAATTAGTCCCATCGGCCGAAATCCATCAAATCTCAGATCTCAAAAACTAAAAGAGCTAAACATTTGAAATTTGGTTTGTAGGTCTAAAGTGTATGAAGAAAAAAGAAAATAATAGGTTTAAATTCTTTCATCAAAATTTTCTCTCGTTCTCACGAATTTTCCTTTCTCTATTCAATACTTCGTTTGTTACCATTGTGGTTCTTTGTCCATTAGCTTGTATGTAACCCAATTTCTGTTGCAATTTCAGTACGAATTTGCATTGATCCAGTGTTGTAACTTTGTTCTTCTTGTCTATATTTATCGTTAGTCCCAAAAACTCTTTTGGTTCACCTAGCAGTTTCATGCGAATTTCTTGCTGAGTTGTGCTTGTATGGACTCCATTCTTTTCTCGATGTTACCCACTAATAATTTGTCATCTACGTAGAGTAACATGATAATGAGTACTTGTATTTCTATCAGTATAAACAGACATGGATCTCTGTTGAGTAGCAAAGCCGAGTTCCTTGACCTGATCTGAAAAATGATTATTCCAATTTTTGGGGCTTGTTTTCAGTCCATACAGCGACTTTTTGAGCTTCCAAAGTTTCTGTTTCTTTTGACAGTTTGTCACACTGTAGCCGTCAGGTATTTCCATACATATTACCCTTTTAATCGGGCTGTGCAGGAAAGCTGCTTTGACATTCAGTTGTCACATTATTAGTCCAAGTTTGTTCGCTACTGAAATGACTGCTCTGACCAGTGACAGACGTGACACTGGCGCATATGATTCACACAAGTCATATAAATTTGTGTCCTTGAAACCTCTGATTACAATTCTGGCTTTATAACTTACTTCACCATTTATGCTTACTTTTCGCTTGAATACCCATCTTAAATCAAGGATGTTCGTCTTTTCTTCTGGCCTGTTTACTATTTCGAACACTTGATTCTTTTCAAGTGCTCGTATTTCTTGGTTCACTGCTTCTGTCCAGCTGTTTGCATCAGTCTTTCCCATCGCTTTTCTATAAGACTTGGGATCATTGTTGATTTCAGCAATCAAGTCGTACGTTTCCTCTGTGTTCAGACCTTCTGAAGAGTTGTCGTTTTGCTCCTTCTGTGTTTGTTTCTTAGATGGTCTTCCTCTTTTACGCTTCACTGGCTTCTCTTCTAAATTAGTTAAGTCGGTTTGTTCTGCAGGAAACTTCAAGAGCCATGTTTCTTTACACAGATTTTCATTGGTTACAGTCCAATTTCTTATATCATCTGCCTTGTATACGTCTCCGAAAACTTGTTGTTCTATGAACTTAACATTTCTATTTTCATATGCTTTCCCGTCTTCTGAACAGAGTAGTAAATAGCCTGTGTCAGTGTATCCAACCAGAGTTGTCTTGATTGAAAGCTGACCAAATTTTGTGTTTGGTTTATCCTGAATTTTAGTAAATGCTATGCATCCAAATCGTCTTAAGGGGGGGAATAAGGTATTTAAATTTTTTTTCCGTATTTTTTTTTATTTTTGAAACTGAAATTGTTGTATCTCAAGAATATTGTGTAAAAATTTCAAGTCGATCGGAGCAAAATTGCAGATGTTATGAATATTTTAATTTATCGTGAGACGTGTGCCCTAACCTCATATGCCATAGGTTCATTGTATTTTTAACATTCTCTACATTATCTGAGTTATCCGAGTTATTTTGGTCTGCAAATCTAACTTTCTTAACCGGCTTATCCAAGTTTTCATTTACTATCATAAATGCCTCCCTTTTTGCTTCTTCTAAGTTATTTGTAGTCGTTCTTAATTCCACTATCCAGAATAGATCTTTAAAATATCCTTCTATTACAACTTTATTCGTGACTTTATCAAATACATTTACTATCTTATCATCCAGGTAAATTCCTAAACCTTGATCTGTAAATTTTTTTAATGATAGTAAGTTCCTACTCAGATCTTCCGCGTAAATTATTAGTTCGAGTTCAATTGTTTCACCGTTACTTAATTCAACTTTGACTTTACCTTGAGCTTGTGATTCTAACCGTGCCTTTTTATCTTTGTTTGAGCATCCTATAAAACCTTTTATTTATTATCTAATCTTTTAAAAATAATACGTGAATTAGTCAAATGTTCTTTGGCACCTTTGGAAAAGAAGGAAAACACTGAGACAACGAATTACTAGGTATAAAAGAAAACGTGGTTTTATTGAACGTAGTGATACACGCGAGTTCGTAAGGAGATCCAAGAGTCTTGAGCGTCGGTAGAGGTCTGAGTACGAGCGTGGGCACCGGGCACACGCGAGCACGCTTCGCAGGGCGCTGGTGTCGCGCCAATCAAAAGGGGAGAGACAGGGCCGCTTGATGCGGGGCAACATGAGTATGTGCGCCAAGGACTAGCGTATACTCATAATTCCAACAATTGTTTTACTCATTTATAACATTATAAACCTCAATACACTTATTAAAACTTGTTGAATTATTTTAACTGGAAAATTTCACTTTCCTTTGAATTGGCCACTCGGTCTAAATGTACTAAAAACACAGATCTTTAAAACTAAAAGAACTACACATCTGAAATTTGGTGTATAGGTCTAAAGTGTATAAAGAAGAAAGAACAAAATAGTTTGAAAGTATTTCATCAATATTTTCTCCTATCGGGTCTAAATACTTTGAATATTCAATTCCTCATACTTATAATGCTTTAGATTGTAATAAATTTATTGTTTTACTTAATTATACATTATATACCTGAAAACTCTTATTAAAACTGACAAAATTCATTAAACTTGGAAAATTCATTTAAATTGAAAAACTCAGATCTCAAAAACCAAAACTTTATTTAAATAATCTTTTTTTGCAATCTATACATAAACACTCTTACTTTCATTATTAATTACATAATACTTTGTTTTAAATTATTTTTACACATTCATCCAGAAATATTAATCCACAATCTTGCTGCATTAATTTAATTTTATTTATACACAGTCATTCTCTTTCATTTTCAATCACATACACTACTTTATTTTAAAATGTTTGTTCGTTTTATCACATTCATACAAATTCATTAACATTCATGTACAATTATTCACCTCTAATTTAAATTTTATTTTTCACATTCATATACTGACATTCACTTTCATTCTCAATTAAACTACTTTATTTTAAAATGTTTTTTTACACATTCATACGCATGCATTATCATTAATCTGTATTCATACTCCTTCAATTTAAATTTTATTTTTCTCTTTCATACACTGACATTCACTATCATTCTAAATTAAACTAATTTATTTTAAAATGTTTTTTTAACACATTCATACACAAACGTTCTCTCTTTCAAACTGCTTTTTTATTTCATATTACAATTATTATAATAATATAACACATAACATTACATTAAAAAAAATAACAATACATATCAAGTAAAGAAGTATACAAAAATTAAAGTAAAAAATTAAAGTAATCAGATAAAATGATATTAAACGCGAGGCATCCATCTAACTCTCTTGGGTTTAGTCGCCTTTATGATGCATGCTTTTTCTTCTTCATCTTCTTTTTCTTCAATATATAGTTGACGTCTTACAGGCTTCTTAGTCTTGAGCTGATTTTTCCGTGCTTCTTCATCAATCAGCCCCTCTAAATAAATTTCGAGCACTGCCTTCCTTATTTCTAAGCATTTCGGTGATACGGGAGGTGGAAGAGCCGCCATCGGAGTTTCTGCACGCTGCCAGGGCTGCACTCTTCTTTTTTTTTCGAGGAGCTACTGGCAGAAGCTTCCGTGACGTTGGCGATGGTGTAGCTAGAGGTGAAGTTGGTGGCGGCAAAAAGGCTGCAGATAGCGATGTCTGACAAACTGGTGATGGTAGTGTTACGCGCATCAGAGAGGCTTCTTCGGGAATCATAGCTGTACTGTGAAAAATAAAAAGTTTCTTTTTAAATTTGCTTTCTTTCTAAAACATGTATCTTATAAATAATTTTTATGATTAATACTTACGAGGGCTGTGATTCACACACAACAAACATTGGAGGCTGTAGCACTTGCAACAAGCGACGAGAAGAGGATGGGCAGTCTTTCAGTGTTAGAGGAATCTACTTTCCATGCAGCATATCAACGATTTCACTCTTGTTCAACGTCCTTGGATGACGACGAAAAGACAGGATTGGAGATTCGGTAGGCAGAGAAGACTTCGGTGGAATCATCTCCTCGTACGGCAGTGCGACAGTTTCACCCTCGCTGAGTATTTTATTTTCCCAGACCCTCATTCTTAAGCGAGTGGTAAAGAACTGTACTGTTACCGTAAAATAACGCTAACTTTATATACTTGATTAAGCGGAGATAATTCGCTCATTGGCGCGGGGCAGCGCGATAGCGCGGAGGGGGTAATATTTCACCGTCCGTAAAAAGCAAGCGGCGGCGCTGGCGGCCCGAAAGAGTCAGTTTCGTGTTGCTCGCGCAAGGAGATACACGTGTCGGCAGTCGTTCCCGTTCATGCAGAGGAAAATCTTACACCGCCACGAGGATGAGCCACAAGTCTGCAGAGATTGACAGCCTCGTGTACGCACGCCAAGCCGGAGAGAGGTTAGGCCGCCGCTTTCATCCACAGCCCGCGCAATGGGTCGTGCTACGAATTTTATTCTCGCATACCTCATGCATTGGGGTATGCGAGTCATCGCCTTCGCAGCCTTCATCGTCGCTACGTCCACCGTCGCTGCCACTACTTCCGATGCGCAGTTCTCGCTGCCGTTGGCGTCGTCGTCTTTCTTAACCCGCTGTTTTTACAGCGAATTTTTATAATTATGTGTGTGCATGTATGTGTATGTGTGTATGTATCTACGAGAACAAGTCACGAAGATGAGCTACAAGAACGAGAATGCAGCTCAAAAATTGACAGCCATGCGGACGCGCATTAAGCCGGAGAGAGAGAGAGAGAGAGAGAGAGAGAGAGAGAGAGGTTAGAGTGCAGCCTTCGTTCACTACCCGCGCAATGGGTCGTGCGTCATATTTTTTTTCTCGCGCACCTCGTGCAATGGGGTACGCGAGACGACGACTACGCGCGCCTTCGCCTTTGCAGTCTTCACGCCGCTACGTCTACCGTCGCCGCCACTACCTCCGCTGCGCAGTTTTTGCTGTCGTTGCCGTCGTCGTCTTTCTTAACCCGCTGTTTTTACAGCGAATTTGTATAATTATGTATATGCATGCGCGTGTGTGTGTATATACTGGCTCATCCTCGTATATCTACGAGAATGAGCCACGAGGATGAGCCACGAGGACGACAATGCAGCTCGAAAAGTGACAGCCACGCGGACGCGCGCCAAGCCGGAGAGAGAGAGAGGATAGAGTGCCGCCATCGTTCACGACCCGCGCAATGGGTCATGCTTCATATTTTTTTCTTGCGTATCTCGTGCAATGGGGTACGCGAGACGACGACTACACGCGCCTTCGCAGTTTTCACCGCCGCTACGTCGCCGCCACTACCTCCGTTGCACAGTTCTCGCCGCCGTTGCTTCAATTATTTATTTGTATCCTAACCTACTTTCCTTTTTATTTAATTAATTAATAAAGATCAATTTATCCAACTACTGGGCAACCTCAGAAGCTACAATAGCCGACTATGGGATCACCTGAGCTCATACTGAATCATGTGAACTTGCTCAGCTACGAGCCATGGTGGGATGAGGCCAGGTGGCTTAGGTAGGCGCAGAGCCCGGCCAGGCGGGGTGGGGCCGGGTGGCTTAGGTGGACGTGGAGCCAGGCCAGGCGGGGTGAGACCGGGTAGCCCCGTACCCGCCTGAACTCGTATCCGCCTGGCCTCGTGCCCGCCTGGCTTCGTACCTGCCTAGCATAGCTACTTGCGTGTGAGTAGCTGAGTACCCCAAGTAATTTTGTTTAATAAATGTCAATGATAGTTTTAGATTAAAGAAGATTTAGAATGGTACTATAACTTAGGTACGATAAAAAAAAATAAAAGAAATTGGCTTATTTTACCAAATGCAGGATCTTATGGGATTCTCTGATAAAATTAGCCAATTTATTTTATTTATTTCTCGTAACTCGCAAGGAGAGTGTCATACCTCCGGGACATGAATTTTGATGAATCTTTGGGAGTGCTTTCTGATATCTTAAAATGAAGCCCGTCAGTTGTAGTTCATTCTAATGGGCCCTCATATTCGAAATATAAGCTTTTTTACTCCGAATATACGTTATTGCAGTGAAATAAGGTAACTTGCCTAATGATTATAACTTAGCATCGGTTAGTACTAGAAAAGATGACTAGTTAGGCTTCATTTTTAGATACCAGAAAGCACCTCCCAAAGTTTCATCAACATTCGTGACCCAGAGGTATGACACTTTCCTTGTCAGTTACAGTACCATTCTATATCGTCTTTTATCTTAAATTATACATCTAAAAGTATCATTGACATTTTTTCAAACAAAATTGCTTGTGGCGTTTAGCTTAAAATTTCATCAGTGTCTGGGCAGAAATTTGGACCAATCAAAATCATCAAATTTGGTGATGCAAAAAATACTATACTATTCTGCATCAAATTCTCTTTCCAAAATACACGGACTAAATTACATTATCTTTTATGGTTCTCAATATAAAAATACAAACATTTTGAGAAAAATGAAAAAAATGCAAATAATCAAGTCTTTCAGTTTGGCATAAATCCTGAACCAATTAAAGGTAGGGGTTTGAAACTTTATTTTACATATTTTGGGTATGTAATACATCATTTTCATAAAGTTTCAGAGTTTATAAATTTTTCACTTGCTGACTTGACGCGGAGTTATCCATATACATAGTTTTCATTTAACTTTATGAGTTTCTTCCCTAGCGAGCATAAAGACAGAAAGAGAGTTTCATATAAAAAACTCGCCGCACGGAATCCGGTGGCTGGATTTTCGTGGACGCCCTCATATACTACTTTGAAATTCCACAGTTGTCTGACAATAAGAAATAATAGATCTCATATGTCCCTACTGAAAAGGATCACATGATACTCACGTGGCTATTATGAAACAGAAAATAAATTGTTTAAATGAGAGAGAATTAATTTCAGAAACTTTTTGAGATCTCATATAAAATATTTCTTGAATGGCACGTATAAATCACGTGACAATTTCAAGTGAATATAACATCAATTTTTAGGATGGGTAATAATAGGTAATATCTTAAACTTGAAAAATTGTACATTACATTTACATTAAATTGAATGTGCATGTACATTAACTTTAAGTGAGATGTGCATAAAAAATTTTTAATGTACCTACTGGAGATGTGCTTCCAGTACATTCACGTGAAATTCATTGTATGCGCATAAAATTTAATGTACGGATTTGAAATTAATCATTATTATTCTTTTTACATTGGCTAATTATTTTACATATTATTTACATTTGACATAACATGCACGCTCACATTGCACGCTTATAATTCTAATTTTTTCGCATATTCCGCGATGATAAATATATTATCTGAAACTGAAAACCGATCTTATGGGGAATTGAACCCGGGAACCTTTGCACCAGAAGCGGACGACCTATCGACTGTGCCACCGCGACTTTTTACGAGTAGTCATTCGAATCGTCCTTATAAGCTACACGCAGTAACATTTCCTAATAATTATAATTTTTATTACTATTTTCTTAGTAACAAAATTTTATTTCACATATATTATATATATATATATATATATATATATATATATATAACAATTTAATAAATCGATCGAGCATTAACATAAAAAAAGTAAAAATATTTAAATAACGAATTACTTTTAGTATTAAAAATTAAATCATTTAGGTACAATTAAATAGAATCTCTTAAAATATTTAGAAAAACATTTAAAAGTTTAAATTGTCAATTATTACGGCTTGTTATGTATTTTTTCCCATAGCGGTCCGCAATTTTTACTGCTTTCAGTGCCCCCATTTGTATTTCTAAATGAATTTATATGGATTATAAAGGGTTATCTTTTTGATCCCGGATCGTTAAAAACCTGAAACTAAGATTTAATATAAGCTTTTGACGATTGAATTAAAAATATTTTAAATAAAAAATGTAATATATTAAGTATTTAATTTGCATAACACGTGATTTTTAGAGGACACATTTTTTTATTGTAGATTTCGTAAGGGAATGTGAAAGAGAAATGAAGATTCCCACGTTACCGACTGAAACTTTTTATTTTCAATATACAATGAAAATATATTTATGAAAAATTAGATACATTAAGTCCTTCCATTACGAATAAACAACAATTTAAAACAATTTCAAGTGATTTAATTGTTCTTAGTCCAATGTTTACCTAATATTTGTCTAATTATTATTTATTGATAGTGGAAAGCTTAATAAATCGTTTATTTTTAATAAAAATATTCATAATCTATTTTAGAAATAAAGAACATTTAATCGGTAACCTAGGGATCTTCCCTTTCATTTCTTTTTATATGTTTATATAAATGTGTCTTAAACAGTAATCTTTCAAAACTTTTCTTTACTGTACGTATTTGCTAATACCTTTAATTTAAGCTGTGTATAACCTTAACATTTTAATCCTACGCGTTATGATGTATTGCCATTGTCAATACATTAGTTATTGCGGAAACTGTTCAACGTTCATGATAGATAGATAGATAGATATACGATTTATTTGTCAATTTTGGCAAAAATACATTACATAAAAATTGTTATTTTGTCATTACATTAAGTCTTTGATCACTATCACAGTTCGTCAGTGTATAAATATAAAAATTGTTGCACAAATTTGTCATTATCTAATATCACAGTTTGTTTATATCACAGTTCCATAACAATTTCTGAAGTCTACTCATTCTTGCATACACGTACATCCATCACGTCACAATTTAAAAACAATTACAATTCAGCCGATACATACACTCATCACACACGCAGATATATTTACTCTTTATTAAAATGTACTCTTTATATTTTGTACATTACAACATTTTTCACGATTAAGAATACAGAACACGGGAGAACGGATAAATTAAAAAATAAAAAAAAATAAATAAAAAGATACAATTAATAAATAAATAATTAAGTAAATAAATAAATAAATAAATAAATAAATAAATAGATAAATAAATAAATAGATAAATAAATAAATAAATAAATAAATAAATAAATAAATAAATAAATAAATAAATAAATAAATAAATAAATAAATAAATAAATAAATAAATAAATAAATAAATAAATAAATAAATAATTAAATAAATAAATAAATAAATAAATAAATAAATAAATAATTAAATAAATAAATAAATAAATAAATAAATAAATAAATAATTAAATAAATAAATAAATAAATAAATAAACAAATAAATAAGTCAATAAATAAATAAATAACTACCCATGTATGTGAATTCTCCGTCATCATGAAAAAATGTCAACTTACTCACCGTGCAGTTGTCTGAGGTGCCTGCCTAACGCCGTTTTAAATTTACATAAGGACGGCAGATACCTCACACTGCAGGGGAGGGTGTTCCAGAATCGCGAACCTTGGGCTCTAAACGAATAGAGACCCTTATCAGTCCGCGAACCCGGAACCGAGAGCTCTTTCACACCGCTCCTACTGGAAGTCCTAGCTGTGTTTTTACCAAAGAGAGCCGCAAGGTACGGAGGTTGTCCCATATTTATTGCCCTATACAATAATAACCCCGCAAAGTACGCTCTTCTTTCCTTTACTGTAAGCCAGCCAAGATATTTCCTGTGAGGAGTGATGTGCTCATCCCTTCTAACACCACATATGTATCTCACACATGAATTTTGAAGTCGTTGCAACTTCGTCTCGAGCTCATCAGACACATCAAGGTGAACCACGGAACAATAATCTAAATGTGGCACTACCAGCGCGCATGCAAGCTGCTTTCTCAACGCCTGAGTTGTGCATGAACTAAAAAATCGTAGGCTATAAAGAGCACGATTTACCTTTTTTCCAACTGCATCAATCTGCAGTTTCCACGTGAGTTTAGAGTCCATGACAACACCAAGGTTTGTGACCGAGTCAGAGAAAGGCACATGTACACCTTCCTGAAACTCAATGCCGGGCAAACCAAGATCCTGCAACCGATTGATGTTGTGCTCAGAGCCGAAAATGATCGCCTTTGTTTTGCCGACATTGAGTCGCAGTCCGGATGCTTCGGCCCACTCCGACACTGCCCGCGCAACAGCCGACATGCATCTGATACCCACATAAAGATCTCGCCATGTCACTTGAGTGTAAGTTTGCAAGTCGTCCGCGTATAGCAAGTGTTTAACATCACCACCAGTCAGTACGTCTTGTAAGTCATTGATATAAAGACTGAATAGCAAGGGCCCCAGGACTGAACCCTGTGGCACACCTAGATTGGTGGTTAGCCAATCAGATTCCCCGTTGTTGTCAGTTATGTCTTTTTGCCTGCGACCAAAGATGTATGATTTGATCCACAGAAGAACACTCCTGGAAAAACCCATGCGTATCAGCTTACGAAGTAATTTAGATGGTGATATAGTGTCAAACGCCTTACTAAAGTCGAACAGTAGCAGTATACTCATTAGTTTCTTATTGTCGTTTATCCCAGTTTGTATGTCCTCGGTTAGTTTTAGTAGAGCTGTCTGGGTACTGTGATGCTGTCTGAAACCGGTTTGCAGAGGATCCAAGATATTTTTGGATCTTAAGAAATCGGTAATCTGGTTGTGTACTATCTTCTCCAGCACCTTGGAGAGAAAGCTCAATAGTGCTATTGGGCGAAAATCTGATAAAATAGATGGCACTGAAACCTTTTTTAGAGGCACCAAGTGAGCCCCCCTCCAAGCCCCTGGGAAGACACCACCAGACAAAGAGGAGTTGAAGACCCTCGCTATATGATGACTTATATACGGGAGAGCCTTAGCTACAACGCTTTGGGGAATACCGTCCTCACCCCTAGCCTGTGACGAGAAATGAGCAACAGCCAGGACTACGTCCGTCACTGTAACGTCTTTGAAAACAAAGCCGTCGTCACTGGCCGAGTCCAAGAAGCTACCCAAATCAACGTCACCTTCACTCTGGGAGACCGATACCCCCGCAAAGTGCGAGTTCAGCTCACCCGGCGAGAAGCCATGCAACCCCCCTCCCCGTGCCCTTGGCAGGAGCCCCAAGCCCTTTAGTTCTTTTCAAATATCCTTCTTATTTTCTAGGGCTTCAAAAATCTTATTCTGCATGTAAGTCTCCCGCGCGATTTTCATGCGTTGTTCTGCTTCGACCGTGAGAGACCGGTACTCCTGCCAAAGATTACCGTTTTTTGTGCGCTGTAGTCGTCTGCGTACGGTGTCACGTTTTTTTATTATGTGAGCCAGATCTGCGTCAATCCATGGAGGATTAGCTTTATTTTTTGGTGTAAATTGCTTCAGTGGAGCAAGTTCATCTATTGCCCCCATGAGATTGGCGTTGAGCTGTCCCAATAAATCGTCCATGTCGTTGTTGTCCAAGCAATCAAACGCCGCCCAGTCACATTTACTCAGGTAAGATAGAAGATCTTCCTGTTCTATTGTTTTAAAATCTCTGTAACTAAAAGTATCGGTGATGGGGCTATTGTTTAATTTAAAATCTATTTCAACATCTATAATTGTGTGATTGCTGGCAAAGGGCGCCGCCTGATTGCTGGCATTCAGCACCACATCGTTGTCATCTGTCATAACGACATCAATCCATGTGTGAGACCCCTCGAGGTGATGAGTCGCACCATGCTCTATTATTTTTAGATTTAAATCGTTGGCTAATCGCCTAACGAATCTTGCATCAGCCGACGTCTTCAACAGGTTCGCATTCAGATCACCCATCAAGATTTTATGGCTATAGTCCTGCGTGTATGTAGCTAGCTTATCAATTAGGTCTGAATTTTGCAGGAATGGTACATGCGGTGGCCTATAAATCAGAGCAACGAATACGGGGGGAAGGTCGCCCTGTTGCACACTACACATAATATATTCAGAAATGTTCGGCGTACCATCCTGGGTGGTACGTGAGCGGCTTAGTATGGTTGCCTTAAAACTATTGTGTACATACAGGACTAACCCACCCCCAAATTTATTCCTATCTAATCTTAAAATTGAATAGCCCTTGATCTGAATGCGATTGTCGTCAATGTTTTGAGCAAGGTGCGTCTCAGCAATTCCAAAAAGGTGGTAGGAGGGACCAGATAGAAGGTGTTGACGGAGTGTACCAATATGACAATCTAGAGAGGTCACATTCATAAATCTCAGTCCCCTACAGTGCACCCCCCCCCCCCCCCAGCAGTGTCCAACGATAGTCATTCATTTGCGACAGCCTCCGTTTGATTATTTGTTTGAATGTCCAACTTATCTATTTCATTTATATTTGCTTTTCCTGTTTTTTTATGTGAATCTAATGCAATTTGTGGAGTTTCATACGAGGCTAAAATTACTTGGAGGTCTGCCGCTGTTAAAAATTCGTGGGAAACATCGCCATCCCGCATCTTGACTAGGAAACGGCCCCCCCTATGCCAGATATATTTAAATTTGAGCCTCATCGCAAGGGCTTTAAGGCTTCTAAAATTATTAAATGTTTCCCTTGGTAGATGTTCATTTATAAAAGTTTTACTATTGAATATTGCATCACTAGTCTCCTGGTCAAGTGCCGAGATGTCGACATCTTTAGTGTGAAAGCCTGTTATAAACTTTTTTTGTCGCATGATTTTATCTCCTAATTCACTGCTGGAGAGGGTAACAACCCACGGTGATCGTCTGAGCTCGCTAGTTACCTCGGTTGATGTCACCGACTCATCTGACCGAAGCAGGCGGGTATTTACTATATCCGTTTTCTGTATCGATGGGAGGACACGACGCAGTATAGCATGAACTACATCAACACGCTTAGTGCTGTTACCGTCAAAAATATTTTAAATTATTAAGTCATTATTGCATATTGTATTATTATTATTTTTTATTGTCCTCCCACCTACCATTTTGACCCGCGTGCTTCGTGCAGATGACGTCGACGCCGTATCTTGCAGTGTATCGTTGCTTTCGTTATTAAAATTATTATCAATGTTATATATATTATTATTATTTACATTATTACTAAATACACTATTTATCTTATCATTAATATTTGTATTTCTAATACTGTGCGGCGAAAAAGTTGTATTTGCCTTACTGGTAGGCAGGCCAATTTGATAATTTTCAATTTTACTTAAAAATTCTTGTTGTTTATGTTGAATAATTTTCAAAGTTTTCTCTATATTATTATTATTATTATTATTTATTGCAGTTTCATGATTGTTATTGCTTGTGGTCTCGTGTGCAATAATTTTTCTTATGGCCTTTAATATGTCGGAGTTGTCACTTTCAATTTTATTAACTTTATCAATTATGATTTTAAGGTCATTATCATATTTCTTTGTCTCACTATTATTTTTGACTAGATTTTTCACTTCAAAATTAGACTGTTCAATGTTATTGACTCTTTCTATGATTGCATTGTAATTAACTTCGATCTTATTCAACATATTATTTGTTATATTTTGACATGTTTCGTGTAGCTGTTTGTTTTGAATTTTTAAATCATTAATTTCATGACAAAGCACTTGCTTTTCATTTAACATCTCCTCCAGCTGGGAGTGTTGTTTTAACATCTTATCCTCTATTTTCTGCATTTTGGACCCAATTGTCAGTGCTAGAGTATGTATTGCTGGTAACGAGTCTAGCCTTTTAACAATTGCATCCAATCTGTTTTCAAGAGAGGACGAATGTCTAGTAAGTGCATTGTCTATGTTTCTAGATGTCGAATTGGCGTACTCTACCAAGCAGGAGACTGTCGTCCCTTTTTTAAAGGTAGTAGAGTCTAACATACCTATTACCGACGCATTAACATCATTTACGCTGCTGAAATTACTTGTTTGTACTGTTGATTTACATCTGGAAGCTAGTTCTTCTTTGTCCGTGGTAGATGTTGAAGGCGTCGAAACTGCCCCAGGGAGAACGATGTCGTCTTTCGCTGGCGTCGAGGTGTGTGAAAAAACACTGTCCGTATACGAAGAGTGAAGATTCAGCGCCTTCATGCCTGCAACCCGCTGTACAGCAGGCAGCGCAGGTACGAGACTCCCATGGTGTTGGCCCGCGCTGGAGCTGAGCTGATCGGTAGTACTGCCTCTTAGGCTTGCGTCAGCGTTAGAGAGAGACAGAGGCAAGCGCGGTGTAGTGGGAGCAGAGAGCACACTTGTCTGCGGCTGCCGCATCAGCGTCGTTTGCGATGATAAAGGTGTTAAAGGTGTGCCGGCAGCGAGCAGCGGCGAGGAACTTCTCGGCGTGGTGGGGGCAGCCTTCCCACTAGGCAGCGAGCGTTGCGGCTTTGAATGTATGCTCGCACGCACTGTACCAGAAGACACACTTGCTGTTAGGCGTGACGTCACGTTATGTCCAGCCGCTGCTTTACTACTGCGAGATGTATTGGCAACACCTTTTGTGCATGTTTTGCACATGTATTGCTTTACTGCTGCATTAGTTTGCAGGATCATGCATCTAACATGACCTGCCTTATTACATTTAATGCAGCAGTACTTGTAGGTCTTGCCCTTACTAGGAGGCAGACCACATTCAGCACAGCTTTTAATGCTGGCCTCCATACCGTGACACACACACACACACACTCTCACGCCTCGATGATATAATCCGCACGTACCTGTCGATGTTGAGACTCGGGCATGCGCAGACTTTAGCGCTCGAGGTGAGGCAGCAGGATTATAATATAACTAACCTCAAACCTGAGGCACCAGTGCAAAAAAGAAATTGCTGTATAAATACAGCACACCTGATGAAAAATAACTGTGGTGGAGGAGTCTTGCACTGTGGCCCTACTTGAGGGTCACACTATAGCATACCCGAAGGTACGGCGGCGGCGTAAAGAAACTTTGAAAGAGAGCGATACAGATGCGTGTGTGCACGTATAGAGAGCACAGACTCTACTCTGATTGTAGATGACTCGATAAACGAAATTGTTTGATCTGATGGTTATTTGACTCCTTGTAACATTTACTAAAACCGAAATGGGTAACTTTTTTGTTACACATATTCTTTTTTATATATTTTTTTATGCCCATCTGAATGAAAATGGCCACTTTTTTTTCTGAAAAGCGAGACCAAAATTATACTTTTTGCCCGCAAAAATGATTAGCGGGAGAAAAGTGAGTTCACTAGAGAATAGTCAAAATTCCTTTATTTCATCAAGTTCTACCAATACCCCTGATTTTCGATTGTCTTTTAACAATATTGTCTTTTCTTAGTCCATTAGTCCGGCTTTCTAAGTCAAAAAGTGGCCACAGATGAGATGGGCATAAAGCACTATATGTAACTCGAGAAAAAAGTCGATTTTTCTCTCGGGTGATACTGCCCTCGCTTCACTTCACTCGCTCGGGCTGCAAACTCATGCTCTGAAAAAATATTCGACTCCTTGCCCTTGTTACATAATGTACTATTCTATAATATACTCAATAACTATAATATAATCTATAATATACTCGAAAACTGACCTGCTTGAGCACAGCTATTGGTTGGAATAATACCGATACTATTTTATTGAAGAACAATTTTCATGAATAATAAAGAACACGTATAATAAGCCTTACACGTAGATGCGTTACAAGTAATTGTAATGCATTCAGTAAACGGACAAACATCATATTTAAAAAAACTTGATCTAAACGTCATGCGTGCGCGACGTTAGATACTTATTACATATACATATAAGTATCATTAATCTTGTATTTGTACTTAGATTATGCTTTTTCAGTACTGTACAATCAAACGAATAATAAAAGAATCACGTTTTATCAATGGTGTGATATTAATGTGTATTTAATTGCCAAGTACACGGAGAGAAATGTGTTGCGATCGTCACTGTAACTACGCTCGCAAGGAATCGTACCACCAGCGCACGCGACATTCACAAGAATCCGTTGCGGTTGCGGTATAGCTTTCTTACGAATGCGAGTTAGACCACACCCCCCGCACGCTGCGGGCCCAGCGGCTAGACGCATACGCAGTTGCTGTCTTTAATCGTTAATAACTTTGCTTCTAATAAATATATCTCGATGAAACTAGTCCGCTTAACAAATTTTTAAGAACCACAGAAGCTGAGTTATTACCATTTAAATCATGGCCTTCTTTTCAATGACTTGAAAAACTTACTTCCTTTTCAAAAATGTTTTCAAAATGATTTTTAAATACACGACTTAAATTAATTCATGTATTAGTTTTATATACACAGTGCATACAGCTAACAAGTTTTTTTTTTTGAGAAAAAGTTATTGAAAAATGATTATAGAAGTTTCAAAATTATATTTTTATATATATTATAACGCGGTGCTCAATTGTGAATAATAAAGTAATAATTAGCGGAACTAATAACCTGCTAGCGTGCAACACACGCAACGGGGGTGCGCGACTTACCCCAGCTCTTACCTTTGAGGTGACTCGCGGCGATTCATCGCTTTAGCCTTACCTCGGTGTAGCTGTGCAGGCTTTTCCCACGTATACGCCGAATCGACGAGGATTCGGCTTTGTGCGGAGTTTCCTCGACACACTAGTTTTCGCGTCCTAGAAGGAGCGCGAAAACGCGAAGGCTAATTCTTTGGCAACGTGAATAGGAATCTAGCCTTGCTTGTCGGCATAACTCGATGCGGGGAACAGGCGGGTCCGGGTTTATTAATGACACAATGATTTAACAAGAACAACAAAACTACTATATTCTGAAATAAATAAATTAGGTAATTTACAACGAAGTTAACAATAACATAATAACAATGAATTTATTAGTAACGCATAGGTCGAGCGTCGCTTGCGTGTTCAGCACGACCATTGCTGAACACGCCGCCGGAGTCTGAGAGGGTGACGAACATGCGCGGACCTCTACTATCGCAGGCTATTCGGAGCCCTTATCTTTTTGGGGCACGACACACTATTCGTTATGTGGCCCTTACGGACGTCCGCGTTTACCCCCGGGCTAACCCTTACCTCTCTTCACCAGAGCGCAGTGTCAGAGTCAACGGTGCCGCAGTCGAAGCTTCTCTCTCTCTCTCTCTCTCTCTCTTTCTCTCTCTCTCTCTCTCTCTTTCTCGTTGCTGGCCCCTAGCTCCGTCGCTTTCCCTCCCGTTGCCACCTCGGCGCTTGCTGCTGGAGGCTTCTCGGCTGGCGTGCGGACTCTTCTTCGGTTGCTGATGGTGGGAATCCAGCGTTCGCCTCCACCAGTCGTTCTTGAACGCACGTACGCCTGAATCTACGTGCACAGCCCAAGCGCGTGCACGTCCAATTGCGGAGCGGGTCAATCGCCAAGATGGCGGCAAGCAGGACGAAAGCGTGGTGCACAGCACGATAGAGTTAGCGATAATGGCCTTTCTCCATGGCCTCGGCGGCATCCTGCCGCCGTCACTCTCTTGCCTACCTGTTGAAGCGCGCGGCTGTCAGATGGCTACACTTGGTCCATTCTCCGCGCTGTATTATATGTGAGTTATTCGTGACTCGTTACAATATATATATTGTAACAAGTATCTATATATATATATATATATATATATATATATATATATATGTAATTAGAACCATCAATATTATAATAGTTTATACATATTTTTGTATATACAGTACAAACATTGCAATTCTTTGAATTTACAAAATAACTCGATTTAAGAAACCACTTCTAACTACTATCTAAAAATCCTATTTCTATAAACTAACATTTAAAAAAACTTCTGTTTTTGAGTCAAGAACGTCTAAAACATTGAAATTTATCAATATTTTTAATAAAAAATTTTTCATTGTTACAATTCTTTCTTTTTGAGAATTCAACATAAAAAATATTTTTAGTATATAATTTTCAATAACCAATTTTAGTCTGTTATTTTAAATAAAATTACAGACGAATTATTTGAAATGAACGATTGCTGTTATTTAGAAATAATAATCAATGCTTTTATTACAAATATCGAAAGAAGACAAAAGTGAGTATAGTTCATAGATATAGAAATTACAAATATTCTAGTGTATAGAATTTGTTGTTGTATAATGAGTATTTCAACAGAATTCATACTTTAAACAAGAAATCAGACGCAAAGTTATTAGAAATAAGACCATCATTTAAATGGTAATAACTCGGTTTCTATGGGTCTTAAAAATTGTTGAAACGACAAAATAAAAATGGATAAAAAGAGCTTTAATTTGAGACTAGTTGCATCGAGAAATATTTATTACAAACAAAGTAATTAACGATTAAATACAACAACTGCCTATGCATCTAGCCGCTGTACCCGCGCAGCGAGCGGGGGCGTGGCTTAATTCGCATTCGTAAGAAAGCTATACCGCAGCCGTAACGGATTCTTGTGAATGTCACTCGGCGAAGCCTGTGCGCTGGTGGCACGATTCCTTACTAATCCAGCAGCTGGAGCGCTATACGGAGAGCGCACGGAGGGTATCCGTGCGAATATCACAACACACTTCTGTCCGTGTAGTACTTGAATACTTTGATGTGTCCCAGTAACTGCAGACTCAACTACAACGACTGCAGAACTTGTGTGATGTACAATTGCGACGTCAGGAGGGATGAACATATCACCCCTTACTTATTGGAGCTGGTCTGGTTAAATATTGAACAGAGACCTACATATTTTGCCGCACTCTTAATGTACAAAATTATAAGAATATGCCAACCTCCCTATCTCAGTTAACTTTTTATGAAGAACCAGGCTAGAACCTCCGACAGGGCTGAAATAATTAAAGATATATAAATTCTAGGGTCGCGCAGTGATATAGGCTTATACTCCCTCAGAGCCCATTGTATCCGCCTTTGGAACTCCATCCCCCGCAGTATCAAGTACCTGCCATTGCTGTGTAAATTCAACACCACGATGTGCAGGTATATACGAAGCAACGATCGCAATTGTATATGAGTAATTTCATCAAACTTTTAAAACACGCTGCGCAGGGGGGTCACGAAAATGGTTGCAAATTTTTAATATGAAAATTTATGTCAGAAAAATATATTTCTCATCTGGATCACCCCCTTAGCCGTCTCGTAGCTCCTGTAATAATTTATTGACTTTTCTAAGGAGACCAGAAAATGGCCTTTTAAAAAAATTCTACAGCACCCCCCTCTTATCCATTTTGAACGTTTCAAAAAGTATTTCTTCATCTTTTTACGATCTATAAGAAAAAAAATATTGGAGCCCCTTGGCAGCTGAATGGCACACGTGTACACAGCTGGATGTAAACTTAAAATTATTTCTATTTTAGGTTATGTTTTTCGTCTTGAAAAGACCTGCAATATTTTATTTAAAACGTTAAAATTCGTTATTTATAACCAAAGGTACAGTATTTCAAAGTTAGTACCACTCCCACCCATATCTACATGCTGCGCACTTGATGTTTCACATCTCAAAAGTTTGTTTAAGCATAGTAGAAAAGTATTATAAAGTTTCGCTCTGCCCCTAGGCCTTATTCTGGCGTTATGATATTTTTTGCAACCTCGTTTTGTTGCTTGGAATGCGTATATTTTTTTCGTTTTTCCAATTTTTCTTCCTATTACATATACGGGCACTACTGTACTTAACCACGTAGCGGGTTGCAAGTCCGATCTCCGTCACCAAAAAATCAGGAAAAACATTTTCTTAAAATTTCTCCGAAACATTCGGACTGACACAGTTTTGAACCCGCGTCCCTTGCGCGGCCGTTGTCTTAGGTGGTCCTATAGTAAATTTTGAAAAATTTGCTAGTTACATGATACAATTTTTTTAATTGCTGGTTATATTTGTTACCTAAAAAGAAAGTTTTTTGTACATTTTCATAAATTTTAAGACGGTTTACCCACAGTTATGTCGGAAAAACTAGCAACTTTCAATGAAAATTGATGTTTTTTCAAAACTGTCTTTGCCCATAGGAATGCTAGGATAGCATTTGAAAAAGATTATGTAATGTCTAACACCTGTACCACACAAAACTATGAACTCCAAATTTTTAAAAACACAATTATAAAGAAAAATAAAATTATATGGAATTATCATTGTAAAAATAACCTAAAAAAACACATTTTTAACTCTATTTATGAGGCAATACTTACTTAATAATTTTTTTTTGAAAAATCAGAGTTGGTGGTTGTAATGCGAAGGAGTTGAATAAGATATCCTTAAAGTTTCAGATTGATTCATTGTAATTTTGTGCGCATAAGCCTTGCTGAACATTGGAAATCTATAAATGGAGAAAACTGCACTTTTCTAAAAATAAGAAATAAATTTCTGATGATTTCAAAACAATTTTTCTATCGTAGATTAACGATCAAAATTTTTTTTTAATAATTTTCGCGTTTTTTGAAGTGTGCCTATATAGTAAAGAGTAGATTTGGACACAGGTCAGGATTCGGTTAATTTAGCAACACGCTGGACTGTGTACACGAACAGAGCTGGATAGCCAAAAGGTGGTAAAGGCATCGCGATGCTTCTCTGCCCATAGATGCGCGACTTGTGAAGGCAGGTATAGCGAATTTGACAATAACTAACACATATAAATATTCAATTAATTTAATTAAAAATCATAAATTATAATACTAGCTCTTTTACTCGTTGACTACCTCCATTTTGTTTATATAATACGCGCATACACAGTACAGACCTGCTAGTACAGGGTGCCTAGAGTTGTATGGGAGGTGGCGTATGGCCGCGCACAATAATTTTTCGCTCGCCTACTCACGGGGTGCCTGCACACAGGGTTAGCCGTGAATGTAGCCACACGCGCGCTGAGCTGTATACTCTCGTGCGCTTCGTTCTGTTTTTCTTGCCTGGTAACCACCGATGTCTCTCGCTGTGGGTTTCCTTTCCTTAGCACCATTCCTTCCCCCACACTTTTCTCCCACCCAAAGTTTGCACAGTATTGTCAAATTTACTATACCTGCCCTTACAAGTCGCTCGCCTACGAGAGGAGCAGCATCGCGATACCTTTACTACTTTTTGGCTATCCAGCTCTCTTCGTGTGAAGTTTTGTGCAGCGATTTTTCGTAAGTTTGAGCTTTTCTATCAAAATATACGCCACTATTAATTTTAAGATATATAAAATATTATTCTAAATCAGTTCCTCAGATTGCTTAATGGGCTAAGGAGGGTTGATAAGTGAGCTCGCATCTAGCATTCTATGTGGAGATACTACGAAGTAATTTTCCTGTCTTTTTGTGTGGTGGGTTATTTTTGCTCTATGCTGTTATTTATGTATTTATTTATTATTTTATTATACATTATTTACGTAAATTTTTATTTTTTGTATGATTTTAGCATTAAAAAGGGGTCTATAAAAAATACCCGAAACGTTGGCTCAAATAAATAAAAAGCTATTTACACGCAGCGAATAATAGATTCATTCCATCAAAAAAATAGAGACTCTCGCAGACTATTCCCTATCAGGCCAATGTAGCTCCTGCAACTAACCATGCTTACTGTGACTCTGCGATACTAATAATTTCGGGTATACCTCTGAACATTTCTTTTGCCCCAAGTGAAGTTACACGTAGAGTTTTAAATCCTCTAGAGTTGGGACACCTATATAATGATGTGCTCTCATCAGAAACTTTCCCTCGCTCCACTGCTCGACTAAGCCATCGTGGTAGCGATGCCGCTGCAAAGGCAGTCACTAATCGTTCTGTTTCGACTAGCTCTGATATTGGAAACACTCTCTCATGTTTCTTGTTTCACTCTCACTCAGACGGAATACCTCAACAGTAGCGAGTGCAGAAAACTAGTCGTAACATCGTTGTGTTGTGTAAGTCCCCCATTATCCGTGACTACGTAGGATCTGCGAAACTCAACGTGCGAAGGTCGAATTGGCTTCGCACAGACACATTCCTCCCACTACAACATACTACGTCCATAATTGCCAACTCCATTACCATATCTGCCTACAAATTTTGGAATAGTCTACCTGAATGCATTTCCTCTCTCCCATACAGCACAACTTCAATCTCCACCATCAAATTCCACCTACTCTGTCACCTCCATGCATACGACGCTGAAGCCTGATCCGATCTTAAAAATATTTTATTTATTTAGTTATTTTAATGTATGGCAATACGCTTTATGTATAGAGGAGAGTCGTACTGTACGTATGACAACCCACAGCTATTTTGGGTATAACTTTTAATTGACTCGGTGAAAATTAAAATCCAAAAAAAGGATGTGTTCCTTGAATAGTCCTCTATCACAAAGAATATTGGCTAAGGTAAAAATCAAGCATACAAATTAATTATCAATATAAGTATCGTACAGTATGACAAATTATCATTTTTATTCAATTTTGAGGTCTAAATGATTTATGAGGGTACTCACAACATTTTTATAAGTAATAATATAGTATATTTATTAAAAATATAGCTCTATATTTTTTATTTATTTAGATAATTTGCTTTGGCTATAAACTTAGAATATTTATTATACGAAGGAACGCTGATAAAAAAAAACAAAACAAAAGAAAAACAATATAGGTTATTTGTACATAACATCACAAGGTAGAGTTTTCGCGAATTACGCATATTGTTGTTAAGTACAGGTATAGTCTTTTAACGTCGCATAGAGATCTTGGGTTTAACAGTTCGAAAACCCGTTCATACTTATTGTCGTTGCTAGTATGTCCCAGTATTTTTACTCTCGCTTCGGTGTATTCCGGGCAACAGTAAATTATATGCATTAAGCTTTCTTTCTCGGGCATAAAGCACATAGTGCAATAATCGCACGCGTTAAGTTTTATAATATTATCATTGATACGAATTCGTGCCTGCTGTATACCTACTAATCTACACTGCGCTAGTATACGCAACATATTTGTGGGAATCTTATTTGTACCGTATAGATAAAAATTCCTGGTTCTCCATAAAGATTAGCCAGGGGTACAGTTCAAGGTTTGTTATATTATTAGTTCGGTAGGTATCATCGTTCACTCTTTTTTCTATATAACTTTCTAGAATTGTTGTTTTTTCGCTTGCGAATTCACTTACGTTTTGGGTGTCAATATTAAGAGTAAGTTTATGTTTTTTAAAAGGATCACAGATTTGAGCCACCCAATTATATTTGCTATTTACTTCGGAGATTTTGCTAGGTATAAGAGTCTGTTCAAGCAACAGAGTTGAGAGAAAGATTCCAGAGCTAAAAAATTTGACTCCCAGATAAGTGAATTCGTTCACGATTTCAAGTGGTTCATTGTCACAGATGAATGTGATATTGCGTTTTCGCGGTCTACCTTTGTGAAATATAAGAATTTTCGACTTACTCTTGTTTATTTTTAATCCATTAATCTGGCAATAAGCTTCGAGTATTTGTATTTTCTTTTTCAGATCAATTGGCGATTCTGCAAATAAAACTAAATCGTTTGCGTATGCTATACATATTACATCGTTTTTACAGTCAATAGGAATGCCATAAGCATTTTTCTTACGAAAAAATTCTTCGAAATCGCTTAAATACAGAGCAAAGAGTAGAGGACTCAGTATTTTGCCTTGTAATACACCTTCGGTAATGTCGACTGAATTAGTTAATCCCTCGGGACTACGCACTGCTATTGTGGCTCTATCGAATAAGCTTTTAAGAATCCTTATAAATTTAGAACTGACACCCATGTCGAATAATTTATTCCAGAGTAAGTTGTGTTTGTTAGAGTCAAACGCTCTTACGAAGTCGATGAAGAAAGAGTACACAGTTAAAATGAATATATTGTCAATGCATCCTCTCTTTGTTCTGAAACCCGATTGAAATTCAGGTAAAATACCAGCGTTGTCAGTCCACTTTAATAGTCTTTCGTAAAGAATTTGTGTAAAAATTTGTGTTATACAGTTGACTAAAGATATACCTCTATAATTTAAAGATTCGTCGGGATCTCCTTTTTTATAAATCATCGAAGCATGCATCTCAGTCCAATCGGATGGTACTCTTTCTTCCTCAAGGTTTCCCATTTAGCAGGCTGTATGTAGTATTTCCTTGTTGATTTTGTGCGAAAGCGATTAATAGTTGACCAAAATTTTTTACTATCTCGCAACTACCAATTGCTTCGGTTATGTGATTTTTGTGGGTTTTTTCTTTGGAATTTAATAATTTACCGTAGCGGCTTTTAAATTGCTTGAACTATTCTATTAATTGTTTATCTCTGAAACGATTTTTTTCACACTTCCTTAAGCATCTTCTTACCTCTCGCTTTTTGATTGCACATTCTTTATCAAACCAAGGCTTTTTATAATTTTTTTTCTCATGTAAATTTTTATTTTGCATACCTAGTTTTATGGCTTCAGTCTTTAGATTTTCCGTAAGGTGTCTATTTGCGCTATCGATTGTTGCTTCAGACCACCTTGCCGCTTTACTATATCTTAAATTCTCGATGTACTCAAATCTTTTTTGTTTATTCCAGTGTAGCGTTTCGAATGTAAATATATTATTAGGAACATTTATGCTCTCAACGGTACTATTTGTTTCTAAAATTATTGGCATGTGATCTGATAATGTAGTTATATTTAGAATTTTAAAATCAGAAACTGTATTAAGGTGATGCTAGTCGCAAGCCGCAAAATCTATAGCGCTTGAGCCTGTCGGGCCATGATATGTGTATTTTCCTGGGTAATCGCTTTTAAATCTACCATTTGCTACAACTAAACTCTCATTTTCAAAACACTCGATAAGTTTCCTACCTCTACTGTTTACCTCTGTGTCTAGAGAGAATCGTTCGGTAAACGCTAGGTCATTTGATTTTAATTGTGTAGTATTTAGAGCTTTTAAGTTTGCAATGCGGCAATTAAAGTCACCTCCCACGAAGAGAGGCGTTTCAGGAAATTTATCGAATATTTTTTCAACCGCTGCCTCGAATTGGCTTAAAAATTTCTCAAAATTTATATTTGGACCTATATATACTAAAATTACTATGCAACTAAATCTTTTAGACGTTAATTTTATTGATAGTAAACTTTCCGAAGTTTCTAGTATTTCATGCGTAAACAGTCCCTTATTGTAAGCAATCATGAGACCGCCTTTCGCTCGTCCCCTTACTTTATTTTTACAGGCTTTAACTGCAACTAAATTATAATCCGTAAGCCAAGACGGCGGTTTATTAAGATCTTTCTCAACCCACGTTTCCGCAAAACATAAGATATCGCTTTTTAGTACATACTCTTGAATATCCGAATTATTTTTAAAACCTCGGACATTCCAGAAAATTATTCGAAGAGTCGTTCCGTCGTAGACCGCCGATTCCCTTCTGCTGCTGTTGCTGCTGTCAATCCACATAGCCTGAGGTGGTGTTGAAGATGAAGCCGGAGATTTTAACTTTTTATCACGTTCCATGATGTTTAGTTGCTATTGTTTATTTACCGAGGTCTTGGTTGTTGTAGCCCTCGTAGTTCTCGGTGCCGATATGAGAAAGTTATTTAGCGTATCTTCGGACTTCGAGGTTGCTGTGTTCTTGTGTGTTTTGTCTGCTTTCTTCTCATTCGTCTTTATTACGGTAGTATTTGCCATATTTTGTTGATTCATTGTGCTTACAGAAGAATCCTTTTTCGATATGCTTGGCTCATCCTCATTTTGTGTGTGATTAGCCGAACCCATTTCTTTATTTGATTCGTCTAGAACTTTTAAGATATTTGCAATTTCTTGTTCGGTGATTATTTGATTATTTCTGTAAAGTCTGCTTCCTTTGAGTTGTATTTGTTGCCTTTGATTTCTGAGGACATATCTGACTTTTAGAAGTGATTTATTTTTTTCTCTTTCTTCTACTGTCAGGTCATTACCAATTGCTAAATTTAGTTACAGAAGGCTGTCGGCTTTTTCGTAAAAGAAGTTTTTTAAGACGAGGGGATGATAATTTTATCAAAATTGGCCTATTCTTGCCAACAGTGTATTACTGGAATATTTACAATGGCCTTGGGGAGTATATTTGATATGTAATCGAAGAGGCTTTTGTTTACTTCATCACTGTCTTCAACTTTGTACAGAATAATGTTTCTTGCTCTTTCCGATTTTTCATATCTTGTTAGACGTTGATTTAGATCTCCTACAATCTTTTCTACACTTTCAATTTTCTGAGATTGGCCGAGCTGAGTATTCTTTATAAAACTGACATCTTCTTGCACCTTATCACTTTTTTCGTTTAGGGTGTTAATGTCACTTTTGATTGTTTTTAATAATTCTTTTATCTCCTCGTCTGCCATTTTTAAGACACTACACAAAGGTATTTCTATGATTTTAGACATAGATTTTACTTTAAACACAGTAGATCGCTGCTATTGTGCTATGACTGTTAGATTCTAATATGAGTAGTATTTACGAGTCAAATTGCGAAAGTGATCGTAAACACGTCCGTTCAGCTCGACTGCTGGCTCGAAACTCCTATTAAAAATATAGCTTTATAGACATTTATAAATTATTTATAAACTACTATACTGCATATTTACTAAAATATAGTATTTTAGTTCTAAATAACGAAAAATAACAAATAACACTCATTCAATTTTTGGAGATTATGTTCAACACACATGACAAACCCTAGTACGCATTTTCTTTTGAAAAAAGTAAAAAGTAAATTTTTGTAATATTGTAACATTTAATTTACATATGTCATACTGTACGTCAATCATGTTTGTCATACTGTACGTCAATCGTCTTTGTCATACTGTACTACACGTACAGTATAGCGTTTTATGTTATTCTGCGCGAACAATGATAACTAGAAGTCCATCGATGTCTCAAAAGACTTATGACGGACTAAACTGGATACAAAAATAATTAGAGAGACATAAACTTACCTAGAATAAAAAAGGTCAGCTTCATAAAATAACTTTTGTAACTCGTAAAACTGAATAAATTTTTGGTTATGACAGAAGTTTTGGAGCAATAAACTTTATCTACCGACCGCGAAGTATGTTTAATATAACACCAAATTATATCAAATCCCCGTGCTAAAGTGGCGCCAACTATTGGTCGAAGCTAGTAATTCATAATTTATCATACTGTATGCTTTGTCATACTGTATGCTTTGTCATACTGTATGCTTTATCATACTATATCCTTTGTCATACTGTATGCTTTGTCATACTGTATGCTTTGTCATACCGTATGCTTTGTCATACCGTATGCTTTGTCATACCGTATGCTTTGTCATACCGTATGCTTTGTCATACCGTATGCTTTGTCATACCGTATGCTTTGTCATACCGTATGCTTTGTCATACTGTATGCTTTTGTCATACTGTATGCTTTGTCATACTGTATGCTTTGTCATACCGTATGCTTTGTCATACTGTATGCTTTGTGATACTGTATGCTGTGTCATACTGTATCCTTTGTCATACCCTATGCTTTGTCATACTGTATACTTTGTCATACTATATGTTTGGTCGGTCTCTGATAAAGTCGATGCCGGGATGCCGAACTTTTTATGAAAGATTCTCTCTCTTCAAAAGCAAATTTCGAATTCATATGAAGATGGCCGCCACGAGGATGACAGGTCCGTGAGAGTGCTAGTATTTGAGAAGGTTTTTTTTACAGAGAGAAAAAGTAATAAGTTAGGGAAATGGGCAACAAGAAAGGCAAAAGTGAATAGAGTAGAGGGAGATAATAGCTGAAAGAAATTAAGAGGTAAGACCTAGTAAAAAGTAAGTGACAAGAAGTAAGAAAGCGGGAAGAGGGGAGGAGAGGTAAGGGGAACGCGGCATAAGGTGCGTTCGGATAGGACATAGAAAGGGAAATGCATAGAGATGAGCATGAACTGGTCGGAGGTAAATAAGATTATAGAAATAGGAACAGCGAAAACCGCAGAAAGAAGAGATAACGTAGATTCGGATACAGAGGAACCTGCATACGAGACGCCAAGAGGGCTACTCACGCCGAATCTCGGAAGAGTAATACAGAAAGGCAATCTAACGGGAAAGAAACGAACAATAGTAGCAGAAACGATCAAAAGAGGAAAGAAGATTGATGGTAAATGGAAGGTAAGAGAAAGCCCAGATAAGAAGGAACGTAAAAAACCGGACAGAACGTATAGAAAAGAATTATCATAGCGCTGAAAGAAACACATCACTCGAAGAACGGAATAGCATTCTACTTCGGGGGATCTAACGCAATAAAGAGAACACCCCCGGACTCACCGACTGAATGGCCGACTGAAGTCTCCGAGTCTAGTGAAGAAGAAGAGGAAAAGGAAGTACAAGCGGAAGAAGCACAAGAAAGGTACGTCAAAGGGAGAGAAAGTCAGCCTCCCAGAGGAAACAAGGAAATACTCCCAAGGAAAGGAAAAATATAAGTACAAAGAGCTACAAACAACCGGAATGGAGGTCAACAAGGAAGTTGAGAAGTCGGAAGGAGCTACTCTCGGGGGCACACTCTCGGTGGACCAATGGTTGGAAAGAATCTGGCGAAAATTGGAAGAAGGTGAACAAGAAAGGAAAGACCTGGTGGAGGAAAACAATAAGAAATAAAAACAATGGGAAAAGAAATGGGAAGAAAGATGGAAAAAAATGTGCAAGAAGCGGAAGAAAAAATTAGAAGAAGAACGGAAGAAACAAAGAGAGAAATTGAAGTAGAAGGACAGAAAGTGAAATGGGAATTAACAGAAATGGTCAACAAAATAAGGATAAATCTATACGAAGAATTACCCACGCTCAAGGAGACGAAGTGCCAAATGGAGGAAAAAATGAAGGGATACATAAAGAAAATAGAAAAAAAGACACAAGAACTGGCAGCAGTAGCGAAGAAAGCCACAGCTTCTACCATACAGCATGAAGTAACTGGAAACGAGAAGGGTAGAAAGGAATAGGACAGCCGAATGAGAAAGGACCTGGAATGGTTAACAGAAGAAGCAGAAAGGGAAAGAAAAAGAAGAAATATAATAATAAGCGGAAATGAGGTTAAAATGAAGGAGTTAAATGACCCAAGAAAGCTAGAAAAATGGTTGTTGGAAATATTAAAAGAGAAGGTAACCATAATAAAGATCTGGCTGACAAATGGGCAATACCCCAAACTGGGAGCATATATATATATATATATATATATATATATATATATATATATATATATATATATATATATATATATATATATATACATATATACATATCTCATATACATGAGATACAACAGAGATAAGAACTGGGAAGAGATGCAGGAAATAGTGGAGAGGAACAGGGGATGCATGATATGATTTGGAGGAGATTTCAACGCCAGAACTGCAAAAGATGGAGGAGATTATGGAAGGGAAGGCCTCTCAATAATAAGGAAAGTTAGAAGAAAACGGTATGTTCATTCTAAATGGGAATACTGAAGGAGATATGGTAGGGGAACTAACATACTTAGGTGGTGCAGGCAGCTCGACCATTGACAATATAATATCGAATGAAGTAGGAAAGATAAACACAGAAAAAATGAAGGTAGGAGAGATGTGAAACTCAGACCACCTCTCATTAGAAATGGTTCTAACGTTAGGATATCAGAAAGAATAAGAGGAAAAGCCCAAAAAATAAATAAAATGGTCAGCGAAAGGAATAGAGGGATTCAGGGATTGGATAGGCAAATATGGTCAGGTAGAGGACTGGGCGGACCTGGCTAACAAAATAAGAAATGCACTGTCTTGGAAGATACAGAGAAGGAAACCTGAAAAGTCGGAAGGATGGTGGGACGACGAATGCAGAATCAAGAGAGAAAAGGTAAGATACAGGTTATTAAAAGTGAAGGAGGATAGTGGAAACAGAGCAGACTTCTTAAGAGCCAGGAAAGAATGCAGAACGTTAGTGGAAAGAAAGAAAAAAGAGAAGGGGAAAGGATAATAGCAGAGATCTAGGAAGACAAGACTCAAGAGAAATTCTGGGAAATGGTAAACAAAAAAAGGAAAGAAAAAAGATTCGGTTTACCCCAAGAAATAAAGGAGGAAGAATGGCTAGATCGTTTTAGTACCCAGTTGAAGGGAGAGGAAATAGACACGACAGGAAGAAGTAGTATCAGAAAAGAGGATCACGGGACATTCGACATGGATCTCCCCATAAATACATATGAAGGGATCAGTTTAGAAGAGATACACTCAGTTATAAAGGAGCTGGAGAAAAATAAATCCTCAGGAGGGGAAGAAATCCCGAATGAGGCATGCATTTATGGAGGTTGAGGAAGGAAATATGGAAATGCATAAATAAGACATGGATAGATGGTGTCTTCCTAGAGGAATGGCAATAAAGATTGATTATCCTATTATACAAAAAAGGTGATAGAATAGTAGTATCCAACTACAGAGGGATTACGCTGATGGATACCGGGTATAAGATTTACGCAGAAATACTTAGAAGATGGATAGAGGACGAAATACAAGGCAGAGGCTTACTAAGCTACACTCAGTGGGGATTTAGAAAAGGTAGAGGCACAGTAGATGCTATTTATATACTAAAAGCAATAGTTGAGAATGAAGTAACGAAGGAAGGAGGAATGGTATACGCTTTTTTGCGGATATGAAGGCTGCATTCGATATGTTAAACAGAGAAAGGATATGAGAAATGCTGCAAAAAAAATAGTAGGGAGGAGGTTAATAGACGGAATAAATGATATATACGAATGAACGATATGTAAGGTAAAAATGAATGAAAAGATAGCTGAAATATTCCAGACGAAGAAAGGAGTGAGGCAAGGCTGCCTTCTAAGCCCGGCTCTATTTAATGTGACATTTGCAGACCTCGAGGAAGAAATGAGCAAAGTGCAAGAAGGAGGCCTAGTAATGGGCAATAAGAACATTTGGACATTAACGTACGCCGATGACATTAATAGTCTTTTAATCAATATTTAATATTTTGAGATTTTTCATATGAATATTACTCTGTGCTAATTTTGCGATCATGGCAGTCACTTTCGTACTGAAGAAAGCTATGTTCGTGATTCTTTGTCTGATAGTAGGAATGCTCAAAACCACTTTTTCCAGCATTTTAAGGTTTCGAATGAACCTATTTAATTGAAAAGTGCCTTAAATGGTCTTGAAACCCTTTTTTATTGAATAATTCAGAAAATTTACTAAAAAATCTTGTATTTCTATTTTTTAAAGAAATTTAATTTTGTTGAATAATTGGAGGTTGAAATATTCTAAAAAATGTAACAAATGACTACATGCTCATATTCAGGCTTGAACTACTTAAATCCTAAGGGTTTAAATAAATTTGAAACAATTCATGAACATTTTACACACACACACACACACACACTAATTGTAATATTTTTACCGAAGATCCAGAAAAAAAATGTTTTCATTCTTGATTTCCCAGAGAATCACCCATCGGAATAAACAAAGATTTAACGAATTTTCTGTTTAATTCAGTATTTAAAATATTTAAAATATGTAAATACATAAGTATGTTAAAATTTACAGTTTGCAGATATAGTACATCTTCATTTCTTCAGCTTACTCGAAACTCTTTTAGACTGTGGCTGTATGATACTCAACAAATTATTGCCTGTATGGAGTTCAATTATATTTTCTCACCATGTACAGGTAAGAATAAGAAGAACATATTTATGATACAAATATTTATAAATAATTTCGTGTATGATATAAATTTCTAATGTTTATCTAAAAAAAGATTTATGTTAAACTGCAAAGTATCGTATACGATAAAAATATAACTCACGGTCTTCCACTCGCGATATTTTCCACGGTAAAAATGTAAACTCAAAAAATATTTTTTTTGTATTTAACACTATTTACAAAAACGTCACTAAAACCGGGTTCATTAGAAAAGAACAAAAAATAAAGCGCAAAATAGTCAGAAAAAACTATCTTTCAGCTGTACCTTGAGTAAATTTCATTTTTTAACTAATTTTTTAACTAATTTTTTATAATATAAATTTTTATTGTAAACTAATAACTTATACCATAAATAATTATCTCATACCAAGAATATATTTTTTTTACTTTTTTATATGTCAAAACAACAGGTATCAATAAATATGATAAGCGAGCGCGAATCGCAAACATCGACGTTCGCGCCTTATATGCAAAAAGCATAGATTTTTGCGTGCCTGTCATTGCTTGCTCTGAAGCGCCCGCGCCGGAGCGGTGAGCTCCGCGGCCTGCCAGTCACAGGCCATAGTTCTGCATGACCGCTCCAAGGGGGAGCCTTATATTTTCGTCATCACAAAAAGTGTAATAACTTGGAAATTAGTATATGGTTGCATAAAACATGTTTTACGATAAAAGGAACCCATTTCGAGCATACCCTAAAATGTATGTATGGGTGTGTATATTTCGTATTAATCTGTATACGACCATATGAAACATGATTATAAATCCGGATAAGATCATAGAGATTTGTATCTTGAGTGAATTTCATTCTTTCACAAAATTTTCTACGGTATAGTTGTAGATCTTGAAAAAAAACATTTTTTATATTTGGCACTTTTCACAAAAACGACACTAAAATTGAGTTCACTGGGAAAAAACGAAAAATAAAGCGCAAATACGCAGTTTTCTGAAAGAGACATCAGTCATGTCATATAGTATATTATATTATGCATAGGTCGATATCTATTGATGGAATCGACAAAATAGGTTATATATTACAAAGCAAATTTAACTAAAATGTTCATAAGCATTACAAATACTTTAAGTTTAAATGTTAACTAAAAATTAAGTTTTTGCACACAGATTGATTAGATTATATCCACTGCTGTTTGAGCCCAGATGAACGACACATGTGTGCATATATACACAAAGCGTAATTATTCTGAAAGTACCATATAACTCCCGTCATATACTCTGATTTTACGTAAAAAAAATTGCAAAAAATGTTATCAATACCATGCTAGTAGGCTTATATCTCTATACGTAACATACGATTACTGTAACTTTCAAAGCAAAACATAGAAAATCTTTTAGTATATCGTTATCGAACAAAAAGCATTTTTTTAACATTTTTCTTAAGAAGCGATGAGACTTATGACTTGAAAATTTGCAGGATTACAGTTCTATATAAAATAAATATTCAGTAAAAATTTGATTAAATTATATTATTTAATTTTTGAGTTATAGACGTTAGAAAAAAAAACTTCAACACACAGTATATCAAATGAAAAACGGTATATTTTGCATCATTTTTTAGCTTAAATTAAAGGATTTTATGAATACATTAATGTAAAAAAATTCACTTACCAAAAAACATTTATTCATCAAAAAATTTTGAAAAATTTCTAATTTTTAAATTTTGAAAAATAGCTATAAAATTAAAATGAGTCGACAATTTTCGCTGAAATTTTAAGCCACTCCTAAACATAGATAACAGACATACATGCAATGTTTGATCTAGATTGTAACGGTTCAGTGTTCCGTTGATTTTAATCTTTTGCGAAACGCGGTTCTCGTGTTAGACTCGCCTGGATGTAGTTGTCGTTAGATTTTCATTAAAGATTCACCAAATGCAAGAGAATTATAGCGCCAAGAATTTGTGATCTTCTCTCCTCTAAATTCTTTTCTCTATTATCTCCAATTCGCGTCCTGCGAATCGTGAGAAGAATAGAGGACGGTCTTTTGGCCGCGCTCGTTCATTTTGGGCGAGTAAGGGCACCCAAAACTGGCTTACGCCTGACCGCTGAAAGAGAAGTACGCTCGACGTATACGTAGACGTAACGCAACGTGGGTGGAACGTAATAAATTTTGTATTAATTAGGTTCTCTAACTGCTTTGATTAATGCGAGCAATGAGACCAAATGATTGGGCTAGGCAATTTCTTTTACTTGTGAAGGGGAAAACAACAAACGTGACATAATTATTTAAATTATTTTTATTTATATGCTTTATTTGAACAGCTCACAAACTTTTCTTTACATGTAAATTTTCAGGTGATCCGACCATAAGAGAGATAGTAATTGTAATTAATTTGAGCTCTATCGTTTTTCCTTTCTAGCTCACCGAGTTAACGGAAACTTGGCTTGCTCAACTCACGGCAGGCAGAGCGGATTGTCCTGTTAGCCTTCAAGACGCAAAAGTGCGCTCGGGCTTTTATAGACTACGCGGTACTCTCCATCTCTCTCATGCTTTGTACTCTGTACATGCGCGTGCGCGCACCCCCGCGGCCTTGGATTATCGTGCCACTGCGAGACGCTGCACGCTTGCTTGCGCTCTGCACCGATGGTAACATAACGCGCATCGGCATGTTATGAGCGATCGCTCGCTAATGTGCGCTTATTCATTGACATTTTACGTATCAATTGATAAGCATGGCGGGTTTTTACGAAAATTTAAATCAATCATGACTTGGTCGTCACATTGTCCTCTAAATTAAATTATTTCGTTTTTATATAAATCAAAAATGTTATTTTTGTCGAGCTTAAGAAACGAAAAAGTTTATGGTGTTATTTAAATTAAATACAATCGATTTAACAGGAAAAAAAACGCAATATATTTTCTTACGATGAGGGGAAGAGAGTGATAGAATGGCTAAGAGAGAACGGGATGTATATAGTGAATGGAAATATCGAAGGATTCAGAGAAGGAGACTGACTTACATAAGTAGCGTAGGCAGCTCAACCATCGACTACGTATCAAACTAATAAGTGAGGGAAAGCATAATAAAAATGAATGTGTGTAGCAATGGACCTCAGATCACCTACCATTAAAACTGACTCTAAGGAATGAGGAGGTAGTATAACAAGAGTCAGGACAGAAGATATGCATATGGGCAATTCTCAATTAGTTTGGAATTTTATGTAACGCAATATTTTTTGTGCTAATACTATATTTTTGCTCGTTTATCAGCCAAGAACTAGATTGTATACATTGTTTACAACATGTAAACACAAAAAAAAAGTATTACAGTATACATTTTGAAGGCAAAAATTCATACGATACATAAATAAAATAGGAAAATTTGCAGAAAACGACGCGTGACTTTCTTATATTTTTTTCCCGTAGAATTTGGTGCGTCTTTTGAAAATTTTTAAATGGGTGATGAATTTCCAGCATTTGATGAACGCAATCGAATATGACATGTTAGAAATGTGTGCTAATAATAGCGAAAAAGTTACAAAGCACCAAAGTGGCGTGACTACTTTTTTTCATTTTTAATATTTATTACTATTATGCCGCATCGCCATTGGTGCCTAAACAAAATCATTATAAAACTACATGGATAGTGTTCTAGGGCACAAAAGCAATAAATCTATACATGGCGGAATCATGTGCTCCCATAATAAGGGAGTAAACATGGAATGTATACTTAAGAAGGCAAAACGTGCACGGAAGCAAAAACGCATATTTTTTATTAGCACATCATCTATCTTTAAAAATTTTGACTAAATACATTTGTGCTCCATTATTTACAACACTATTAAACTAAAATTCACTCGCCCCATTTTTTACATCATTATTTAAGAAGTTACAGAGCGAAAAAAAATATGAAAAATTCAAGGAAATATGTTTATATGTATTATGCGTGCATTTCCTGTTTAAAAACATTGTCAACGAATGTATACATACAAAATGTTTAAAATCTGATAAACACTCAAAGTATATTATTCTAGACACTTGAATATATATTATATTATGACATGTGAAAAATTGCTATATTTAAAAAATTATATTGTGTATCCGGAACCTGGTTCCGAAATGTAAAACGTATTATGATAAAAAAGATTATACAAGATAATCTTATATGACGAAATCCATTAAAAAAAATCGGTGCAAAGTTATAGGAAAATATTTTATTTAAAAAATACTTATATATTTATTTATTTTAAAAATTTATCATTTGCACTCAGTTGATTAGAATTATGGTTTTATTGTTTAATTATATTGTTAAATGGAAAATAAAGTCGCAGCTAATTTTTCGAATTTTCCTCGACGTTTTTCATCGTTGTATAACCTACATAATAAGAAAAAGTTTGTTCGGAAGTGCTAAATTAAAAAAAAATTTTTCGTTTTTCGGTGTCTACAAAGTGCACATATTGGCGGATTTTGTCGCATAACATTCTACGTGAAACAAATACTTTTGGTAATTTGACTTCACTTTTTTTTTTATTTATTATTACACATGATTTACTAACTTATTCTTCGAAAATAAGTTGAAAATAACGAAAGAATGAAAAAACTTGTAAAAAACGTTAATAACTTTTGGTGCGTTTCTTTAAAACGTTACGCCACATTGGATTTTGTATTCTAACAGCTGAAGGAACGTATACTAAAAATTTCAGACATGTGCTCAAAATATAAAAAATTTTTTTTTTTTATATTTTGAGCACATGTCTGAAAGTTTTAGTATACGTTCCTTCAGCTGTTAGAATACAAAATCCAATGTGGTGTAACGTTTTAAAGCAACGCACCAAAAGTTATTAACGTTTTTTTATAATAAAATCCGAAGTTTGTGAGACAAAATCCAATTTGGTGTAACGTTTTAAAGCAACGCACCAAAAGTTATTAACGTTTTTTATAATAAAATCCGAAGTTTGTGAGAATAGCCCATAAACTGGTGAAGAAAGAGTATAATAGAGTACAGACGAATGGCGCATGGCGGAAGATAGAGAAAGAAGAAATTTGGTGGGACGAAGAATGTAGGGGAAAGAAGAATTAAGTAAAAAAATAACTATAAAGATTTAAGGAAGATAAGGGACACACGAAACAGTTCCTGCTGAAAAGAAGAGAGTTTAGAAACCTAATAATAAGGTAGAAAAGAGAAGAAGGGGAGAGGTTAAACCAGCGTTTCATAAAGATAGATCACAATAGAAGTTTTTGGAGACGGTCAACAAGAAAAGGAGAAAGAGAAGAGAGGGCCTACCAGAAGGAATTGGAAAAGAAGAATGGGACGAGCATTTTAAAAATCAACTAAGAGGAGAGATAACAGACAGGAGGGAAAGGACTAATAGTAGGTAGGGGGAAAAGATAGAAACATAAGCGAAGAAAGAGAAGAGTACATCAGGAAATAAGAATTAGATAGTCATAAATGGATAAGAAAAGAAAAAGGCTGTAGGATGGAATGGGATCCCAAATGAGGCATGGATACTATGAGGGGAACAACTGTCAGAAGACTTATGGTCGGAATACTTATAAATGTATAAATGACGGATGGAGAGGAGATTATTTACCAGAAGAGTGGAAAGTAGGAATGATAGTACCGCTATACAAGAAAGGCAACAGATACGATTACAAACTACAGAAGTATAACGCTTATGGGTACGGGGTATAAAATATACACAGAGATACTACGAAAAAGTCTAGAGGAGGAATTAGAAGTAAATAATGGGCTAGAGGACAACCAGTGGGGTTTAAAAAAGGAAAGAAGAACATCGGACGCGATTTATATTTTGAAAAGTATAATAGAAAGCGAAATAAAGAAAGAGGAGGGAAAGTTATATGTATGTTTTGCGGATATGAAAGCGGCATTTTATATGATAAGGAAGGAAAAAATATGGAGAATATTGGAAGAGAAAAAGATAAGCAGGAACTGAAGGAAGAGCATTGAGGAGTTTTATGAAGAAACATACTGTAGGGTCAAAGTAGAAGAAGAGACCACCGAGGTATTCCAAACGAAAAATGGAGTGAGACAAGGATGCCCAATCAGTCCAGCACTGTTCAATGTAGGATTTTCTGATCTAGAGAAAGAACTCAGCGTCGTTCAAAGAAGGAGGTATTGTCTTTGGGAAAAAGAAAATCTGGTCGTTCTCCTACGCAAACGACGTAGTATTACTGGCAAATACCATAGATGGTACAAAAGCCATGTTAAGAATGTTTAGATGGTATATTCAGAAGACAGGATTGGAACTAAATGTGGAAAAAGCAAAGATAATGCTATGTAAAAAGGCAGGATAAAAAGAACGAACTTCACCTTGGAAGAAAAAGAAATAGAGATAGTTAAGGCATTCTGCTACCTAGGATATATGTTGAAAAGTAACAACAAGGATGATGCTCGCATGAAGTATGTGAGTGGACAGGCGAACGCAGCAATAAGACGAGTAAGGTCAATAGCGGAAACGTTGTTTAGGGAAAAGAAAAATCTAGCAAGATTATGTAAGATAGACTGAAAGAGAAAAATAGAAGAACGGGAACACGAGAGAAGCAGTAACAGGTCGAAGAAGAGAAGAAGAGTAGGGACAGGAAGACAGTTACAATGGAAAGGTAGGAGGAAACAATATGAATGTACTCATACCTTAGGCTGATCACAGAGAGGGATCATGGAACGAGCATGGGACGGCACGCATATGGGGAATAAGCGAAAACATAACCAATACAAGTAAAAACACAGAACGTCAGCAGAGGAAGGGTTGAAAAATGATGTAAGAAAAGTTGTAAAGAGAAGTGAAAGAGATCACAGAAGAGGTATAAAGAATGGAAAGGGTAGTGAGTAACGGAGAGAAAGATAAACTAGAAGAACTGCAGAGGTTGGATAGGGAAGATAGGGAAGGATTGGAAAAAGTATGGATTAATACTTAGAAGAGGACAGGAATGTCAAAAAGAAAAGAAGTTAAAGATTGGATAGGAGAAATAGTAGGTAAAGAAGAATTGCTGCTGAAAAACACCAGACAGAAAGGTGTAATGAAGGTGTTCTTCAATAACCCGGGCCCAAAAGAAAAGCTACTACGCTTAAATAGTAAACTACAAAGAGAGGGGGTAGTGGAGGTGGATGAATGGTCGAGTGCAAGAGATAGGAGAAATAGATACCTGTTATGGGAAGAAGCGGGAGAGAACAGCAGAAGATAGAGGCATAGGCATAGAAATTATTTATGAAAATAGAACAATAAAAATAGATGAAGCATGGCTTGTGTGGGACGAAGAGAATGGAAGAGCGAATAGAGAAGAGGTAGGAGTGCAAGAACAGACTATAGTAGTTTGTATAGGGATATTGAGTTGGATAGAAAAGAAGGATCGGACGGATATAAAAGATTGGTTTAATTTTAGTTAATTTGTATTGCAAAGTAATAGTAAAATAAAAAAAAGTAATATTTTGTTTCTTTTTACTGTAAGATAGGGTAGCGCAGGGAATATGATAAGAAGACAGTTAATTAGCACTAGCACGACAGTCAAGTGTATTAAGAAGAGTTCTGATAATGGGATACATTTTTGTTCAAACATGTAAAAACTTTTCAGTCGGACCCGTAGCGCTTATTGACAAAATTCTATTTTACGTTTTTAGAGTTCTGATGAGAACTGCTTTGATCTCTCTGCAGGAAGTCCTATAAATGTAGGCAAATTAAATTTAATTCTACGTGACACATCACCTGATTTTGTTTCTGCAGAAGTTGGTAGGGTTCGCTTGTTCTTTACGGTTTCTTCCAACATTTTAATCGCGGTATCGTTTTTATTAGCTACTTCATCGATTTACGTGAGAAAATAATGTTTTAAATTCCCCGTACCATTCATCTTCTTTAAACAGTTTTGTCAAACTATCATGTTTTACATTTAGATTGCTATGCCGTTCGATTATTTACGTAATTATTTGCGTACAAAAATGTTTTAATGATTTGTAATGTAACGGTCCATATTGGTTTATTTTAATTATTTATTTATTAGAATACTTTTAAATACTATTTTATTATTGATATATACAAAGAATGAAAGATAAGAATAAATAAAATGAAGATGAGTAAATGAGTTGAAAATCGCGTTGGCGCGTTAGGCCGTTGCCGCGAGGCGAATATCCGCACAAAGAGGAATCGTGAAGAGTATAGCATAGCCGCCTAGCAAGCAGGTTTTCTCTCCTCCTGCTCTTATAAAATGATTTTGACAGCTAACTTGTATACTCGCTAGTTTACTTATTATTATTAGCAAATATATGAGTGAGCAAAAGTTGTTTTATGGTATGGAACTGTGATATTAAATAAATGCAACATATTCGACTTGCTTAACATAGAATTATAATATTATTTATTTTATATATACACATATATGAATCTTTCCAATTTCCCTATTGCTTTCTTTAATTTAGATACCTCGGTGAAATAATAATAAATTGAATAAAATATAATTATATATTTATTTAAATTATAAATAATATAAAAAACAAGAACTCTTACAGTAATTAAGATTTGCAATTATTCTTAATTATTGTTTATTTATTTATTATATCATTTATAAGTCCAATTTTTCTTTAATTAATTTTAAGTCATCTGCAATGATCTAGAAAATCTTATCGTACAGTTTATTATTCTCACTTAATTTGTTAGTAACATTTAAATGAAGTTCAGAGTTTTCTTTCAAATTCAATAGGTTATTCTCAATAGTGCCAAAGTTCTCTATCGTGTATTCGCTAAGTTCTTTGACCTCGTTTTTCTATGTCAAATTCTCACTCGGTAAATATTGCCAATTTAAAAAATATTTAGTTAAACCCCAACTTCTACTTATTTCGTAATCAATTTTAATGTTTCAAAGCTTATTGTTTTCCTTAAACATTTCTCTATAGAGGTAACGAAAGAAAATATTAATATAATATATCTGTAATAAGAGAAGGCTAATTATTCATAAGTAATCGCGTAAAATTTTATAAACAATTGTCTGTCTCTAATCAGAGATATATAATTTTAAAATATTCTTTCGTTAACTTTGTAGAGAAATGTTTAAGGAGAAAGATAAGCCCCAAAACATTAAAATTGGTCAAGAAATAAAAAAAAAATTGGGGCTTAACTAAATATTTTTTAAATTGACAATATTTACACTTACGACGTCACGATTTTTTTGGAACTACGTTTTTTTCATGTAGTTTTGGACTAGTGTTAAGTACATATAATTAGTTTTATCATAGGACCTTTACAAACTCTCGTACTGTTTTTTGTTTTATTCCCTATATCTAGCGAAAGACCTTCTTTAAGTCATTACATTTATTATTTAACATTGTGACTTGAAACTCTAAATGTTTAATTCTGTTGGAGATGAAGCAGCAACGAAGCGTTATATTTTAATAAGAACGAATTTATTATGAATCGTCTATGACGACGTGTACATAAGAACTAAGGAGTTTCGTAAGAGAAACGGTTACATAAAGGTAGATGCGACACCTGTCTGGGTGCTAGATGCGGACGGAACGTGAATTATTAAATATAACTTTGAATTGTATTCTAACACACCTCCTCAATTAAAACACTAATTTGAAATTTTCAAGTATTTATCCCAAGCTCATTAACACAATTTTCAAGTTTCTACGTCGGAAGAAGCTTTGTAAGACTATCCGCGACCATTTCCTCGGTCGGTAGATATTTCAGCGTCAAAGGGTTGTCCTGAAGAGCCCTCCAGATGAAATGGCACCTAATGTAGATGTGCCTAGATCAATTTTCCGGTAGATTGGTTGTCATTGAAATGACGGCTTTAGACAGATCCTTGCAGCCCAGTTTCTTGAGGAAGGCGATAGCAATAGTGCCTTCTTTGCGACTTCCGTGAGGCACATATACTTTGCCTCGGTAGATGACAAAGCAACGGTCCTTTGCTTGAGAGATTGCCAAGATACAGCTGCTCCGGATAAAATGAAGGAGTAACCGGAATATAATCTCCGGTCTATGTTGCAGTTTCCCCAGTCAGTGTCAGCATAGCCTAACAAGCCATTGTCATCTAGCGTAATACGCGCTTCGCTGCTTCTCAATGACGTTGATTGTAGCAGTTGTTGAACTGACTGAACATATTTACAGCATAGGCGATGTTGGGGCGAGTTCCGATGGCAATGTACATAAGAGCACCCATTAGCTCTCTGAACGGCACCAAGCTCAGCTTCTCAGGTTCCGTAGATAATTCGAGTTTAACTCCAGTAACTAGAGGAGTTTTAACTGGCTTACAATTGCTCATATTGACAAGACATCTCTGATGTATCCACATTGGCATATCGTGATTTTATTGTCGGTTTATTTTATCTCGATCCCGAGACAGTAGTTTACGGTCTCAAGGTCCTTGATTTCGAAATGACTCGAGAGCTTGCGTTTAATCTCGTCAATTCTTTTTAGATTACCCGACGCTATTACCATGTCGTCAACATATACTAGTAAATAAGTTGGTTCTTTTTCTTGATAATCGTGGCTTTTAACCAGATAGATTCGAGGGCTTCGCTCAATTTGGCGTGCCTCTGTCTGCCAGCTTGCCGTAGCCCGTAAAGAGCCTTTCGAAGCTTGCGTACCTTGACTCCGATTTTTAGCGCTTCTAGCATGTCTTTTGCTTTATTCAGAATAGCTTCGTTCATCTCGGATTTGACGATGTCCTTCAAGATCTCCGCAAGCATTTCCGACTTTTTCATAAACATGAGGGCATCTATATCCCCGTTAAGATATGCTGTAGTAATATCTACTTGATGTACTTGTAGGTTGAGCTTGGCAGAGAGTGCCAAGAGTAATCGTAGCGATTCTATTCTGGCAGCAGGTGCAAAAGTATCGACGAAATCGATCCCTGGCCATTGTGAAAAGCCTTGAGCAACGACTCTCGCTTTACGTCGACTTAGTGTCGCGTACCCTAGGCCCATAACCTGCTGGTGATGAAGCAGTAACGAGACGTTATATTTTAATAAGAGTGAATTTATTATGAATCGTCTATGACGACGTGTACATAAGAACTAAGGAGTTTCATAGGAGAAACGGTTACATAAAGCTAGACGCGACACCTGTCGGATGGAATGTGAATTCTTTGATCTAGAGAATTTGATCGATAAAACAAAGTCTCCACCATACTAGAAATATTATTCACCCTAATTTTCTCAATTATCGCGATATCGCGGTATTTTTTAACAGGTGCGCCGATCGATTTCGCAGTATTCAATTGCGGCATCAAAATTTTTTATTTTTTACACAGATTTACGCGATTACCGATAAAATAAAAATTAGTGAAAAGTTAAAAAATAATAAAAAAATTTTATGTTGCACTTGCAAGTTCTTAATATTTTAAGATTTTAATCACAATTTGCATTCTTTAGAATTTATTTAACTAAATCAAAAGTTTATTTTTAAGCTTTCTGAAATTTTTTAATATTGTTCTTGTCAGTTCACTCAAATGATCACGAATTTTCTCATTTTGACGGTCAATTTATTTACTGCATCAATCGTGTCATTGAGCGAATTAGCAAGAATTGTGATATTTTCCGATTGAGCAGAGAAGTAGTTTTAAATTTTGATTTTCGATTTTTAGTGTTATTATTCTTTTACCCGGAGACGCTACCGCGAACTTACTCTCCCGGTCTAGATTAATCAACTTTTCGACTTAACCTTGCACGACGTTAATCCGCTAGTGTATGCGACCCTCGAGTCCCTATTCTCGGGCGCCAAAATTTCTGTAACGGTCCAGTGTTCCATTGTTGTTAATCTGTTACGAAACGCGGTTCGCGTGCTAGACTCGAGTTGATGTAGTTGTCTTTAGATTTCCATTCAAGATCCACCAAATTCAAGCGAAATATAGCGCCATGAATTTGGGATCTTCTCCGCTCTAAATCCTCTTTTCTATTATATCCGATTCGCGTCCTGCGAATCGTGAGAAGAAAAGAGGATAGTTTTTTGGCCGCACTCGTTCGGGCGTAATACAATGTGCACGAAACGTAATAAATTTTGTATTTATTATACACTTTAACTGCTTTGCTTAATGCGAGCAATGAGGCCAAATGTTTGCGTTGGGCAATTTCTTTTATTTGTAAAGGGGAAAACAACAAGAGTTGTATAATTATTTAAATTATTTTTATTTATATGTTTTATTTGAACAGCTCGCAAACTTTTCTTTTATATGTAAATTTTCAGATGTGCCAACCATGAGAGAGATAGTAATTTTAATCTGTTATAGCTCTACCGTTTTTCCCTTCTAGCTCACCGAGAAACGGGAGCTTGGCTTGCTCAACTTGCGGTAGACAGAGCGGAATGTCCTGTCAGCCTTCAAGGAGCAAAATGCCCCGAGCCTCAGTGCTTTTGTAGACTATGTGGCACTCTCCATCACTCTCATGCTCTGTACTCTGTACATGCGCGTGCGCGCACAGCCGAAGCATTCGATTCTCGCGTTACCGCGAGACGCCGCACGCTCGCATATGCTCCACACCGATGGTAAAGGTCTTGATATACTCGAAAGGGCTGCGCAACGCAACGTGGACACAAATATAAAAAGATCGGGCGCGAAAATCGCGCATACACTGTGTTCAAACTTTTTACATGGGCGTTCGCATTTCGCCGCGCTGCGCTCACGAATATACCAAGACCTTTACGTACCGCGCTGATGCGCACTTATCGATTGACATTTTATGTACCAATTGATAAGCGGTGCGTATTTATATAAAACTTTAAATCATTGATGACTTCTGCGTCACAGGTTTTACCGCTTTTAATGTTCAAACGCGGATGAGCGACACACATATGCACACACACAAACACACATAGACACACACATATACACACACACACACACACACACACACACACTCACACACACACACACACACACACATCCATACAGCGGACATTTTTTGATAGTAGCTTACTCGAAGTCCCCAAGTCATACAATATGTTTTTACGTTAAAAATGACAACATTTTTGATGTGAAACATCTTTTGCCGCGGTACGGGAGTGAAAGCGTTCGAAATTAAACGACGCCTAAAATGATGAAACGAGATTTATCGTGAACCTCCGGCAATGCTCGGCTACACTCGGCGTCAGTCTCTCTCTCTCTCTCTCCCACCCTCTCTCTCTCTCCCTAGCCAAGCGTCTGCAAGCGTCCCCACGCGCAGCTATAGCTACACTCGGCATCATTATCTCTCTCCCACTCTCTCTTTCTCTCTATAGCCAAGCGACCCCTCTCACGCGCAGCTATAGCTTCGTTATTCAGCAAGCGTCCCCTCTCACGAGCATGTAGCTGAGCGTCCCCCTTCACGGCGCGCATCTCTTCTCCAGTCCGTCTCCTTACTTACTGCTTTGCAAATTGTAACCGATATACCTATACTGATGCGCTGTATAGTTTGTATAGGTTTACGAACGAAAAATTAGTGTACAGACGAGAGATTAATATATAGTATAATATTCAGTGAATTAATTATTTAAAATATGAGTGATAGTGACAGTGAGGAACTTGGAGATGATATACCTCCTCGGAAAACAGAAAAAAACGAATTTCACGATGATCAACAACCCAGTACAAGTAAAATGCCGCCTTTACGTGCTCAACAAATCAACGCTACACAATCAAGTGATTCAGATCTTAGGTAATTTAATTTCATGACATGATTATTTCATTATATTGTTATACGTACGAAGTTTGAAATTGATGCGCGCGCAGATAAACCATGCGGGATATGTTTACCCACGTGCTCAAGTTGTATGTGTTTGTCTCAAATACATACAAACGTGCAATGTAGATGTATGTTACATTCTGTCTCTCTCTCTCTCTCTCTCTCTTTCGCTCTCTTATACATGAATATATATTCATATTCATATATAAAAGAGCGAAAGAGAGAGAGAGCGAGAGAGAGAGAGAGAGAGAGAGAGAGAGAGAGAGAGACAGAATGTAACATACAACTTGAGCACGTGGGTAAACATCCCCCATGGTTTATCTGCGCGTCTCTCTCTCTCTCTCTCTCTCTCCCTCTCTCTTCCGCTCCTCTCTCTCTCTCTCTCTCTCTCTCTCTCTCTCTCTCTAGCTCTTTTATATATGAATATGTATATATATATATATATATATATATATATATATATATATATATATATATATGTATATATCTATCTATATCTATCTATATCTATCTATATACTATTTATAAAAAGACAGCACTTTTTCCTTTGTTACTTAGAATCTCGGAAACTATTTGATGAATCGATTTGAAATTTTGTCAGTAGATCAATGTCGATATAGCGAATGTCATAGGCTATATAAATGATCATTTTATCTATTGAAATCGATAACAATCAATATCAGACCTATATTCTTTGCGCGTATGAATGCGTGTTATGCCCGCGGAAGTAGTTCCTCTGCGCGCACGCTCTGCCATTAGTTCCAACATTTCACGAGTAGGTGGCGTCGCGCTATCGATTCCCGCAACTGAAGTAGACTCCCCGCGGGGATATATACAGGAGTGTTTTGCTTGAAATTTATCCTGATTTCGAATTCAGTTTCGAAACCAATCTTCGGCGAGAGCTGAGTAATTCGGACACTTAAATTTTGCTGTCTACTTTTGCAAGAACAAAGTGATCCGTTGACAATATTTGCTTTTATATATGAACTCTTTCTAATATTAGCAATTAGTGTCCTGTGCAATCTTCTACTGAAAATTTTTTTGGTATATTTGCTATAACCAAGTTACTTCTTTCGTATTTTTTTCTATCTCAAAAAAATAGTATTATCTGTTAACATATACACTTTCCAATCCATAACGATTACACTTCCCTTTCTCATTGTCAATAACCTTCCACTTTCGTTCAAAATATATCATAATCTGCGAAATGCCTAAAGCTAAGTCCAATTTATCGAGGAAAACTGCTAGAGCGAGAACAGCATATAACTTGCGACGAAACAAAGCGGTTGATGAAATATCTGGACCTTCGACGTCTCGAGATGATTCTCATCCATCAGTAGACAATGTCCATGAAGACATATCTATAGTTGGCCCTCAGTTGCCCCTCCATGATCAAGAAATTGAGAATGCTGAGGTTCTTCCTATGAATAATGTAGTCCGCCAATCTCAAATTCAACCCTTCGTTGTAAGTTCTCGAGGTACTTTTGGATTTAAGTCAGCATTCTCATATAATCCATTAGTAAATTATCTCGAAATAAAGTTCATTCAAATAGGTGCTATGGATAAAATCTGTTCAAAATGTGGAGCCAAGAGATGGAAAGATGAAGCTTCTGGCCATTGCTGTGCTGGTGGAAAAGTATCTCTTCCACTCATTCAGGATCCTCCTGAACTTTTTCGTAGTTTAATCACTGACCATCGACTTTCCAATCACTTTCTCAATAATGTGAGACAGTATAACGCTTTGTTTCAAATGACATCTTTTGGTTGTAAGGAAGTAAGGAGGAAATTAAATTTATTTTCTTTCTGATGCAGATCAAATAGCAATTCGATCGAATATTAATCCATCGTTGAAAAGAGAACTCATAGAATCATTACAGCAATGATTACAAGAGCATAATCATCTGATTCGGAGCTTCAAATATAACTTAGAAAATAGGGCAATGAACACTGATGAAAATTTTAAATTAATCATACCTGCTGATCGTGTTCCATCTAATGAACACCAAGGACGATGTAACGTTCCTACAACCAATGAAGTTGCAATATTGCTGGTCGATGAAGATAAAGGTCCAAGAGACATTGTTTTGCAAAGTCGAAGTGGAGATCTGCAGCGAGTTTCTGAAATTCATAGAGCCTCTGATTCTCTTCAGTATCCTCTTCTGTTCATAAGAGGAGAGGATGGATACTATGTAACCATTCCGCAACAAAACAATTCTAATCGTTTCAAAATAGTTTCCTGTAGGCTATCTCGTTTTACTCCAGGATAACCTTTAACATCTTGTCCTCGTTGCCTTCTCGAGAATGTGTTATTACTCCATGTATAGTAATGTGAAACTTCGTAATACAATAGTGTTCGTGCAAATTCATCTGACTGACATAGGTCGAAAAATGCCGTAAGAGTAGTTCTTCGTAGAGTTTCTGCCACTTGCTGTATATTGACCTCTGAGAAATACACGCGTTGATGATTTTGTAGGTGAACAGCAAGGTGTACAACTGTAGGGTACCGTTCATGAATGGGAAACTCTAAAAATCTCCAAACAGCTTCTGAAGTGCATATATAACGGCCATTGATGTAATTATTTATTTCATCAGAATTCTTGTTGATAGAAAATGTCGCCAGATCCGATCCCTTGTTGATGTATTTGAATATATAATTTATAGCTTGCACGGAATGGCAGTACTCTATATTTATATGAGCAACAAAACACCGTGATAACATAGAGCAATATGGAACCACCCAACGGTTATCTACTTCGAAGGTGGTATTACGCGATGTCAAAATAGCAGTGGCTCCTCCATTTTCGAGAGATCTCCTTCGATAAGTTGGGTATCCATCATCTCCAGTTTGTGTTTCTGTGATGAATTGTCGTGGATATCTTTTTGAACATCTCCCATTGACCATACAAGGTGATGTTGGATTAAGCGCACCACAGGGACCATGAATCATATTTTTACATACGATGTCGTAGAGCTGAGGATCAGACTGTCTATCTGGTAATTCAGCAGAAATTATTTTGTCAATTTCATCTGGTTGAATTTTAGAACGCAACCATAAAAGTATATGAGCATGCGGCAAGCCTCGTTTTTGCCACTCAACAGAATACATGTGACATTCAACGATGCCGAAAATATTTTTCTTTGTCAAGAGATTCATTAGTTTTTTCAATTTCAAATGAAAAACTCGCGATGTAATATCGTGCCTATGTGAAGAAACCTGTCCTACGAATAATTATTTCTTTATCTCAGGCCAGTCGGGGTTGCATGTAAAAGTCACGAACAAATCAGGACGTCCAAAGTTGCGTACGTACACCATGGCATCCTGAGTTTTTTCATGCATGAACCGAGGCCCTCCTGTAAAAGAAGAGGGAAGAATAATGGATTGTCCAATGTTTCTGGGGTTCACATCAGCATCTTGATTTAATGCATCTCGCAAGTGAATGTACTCGTCAGCACGTAACTTCGTTTGGTTATGTCGGATGTAGCTTAATCGTTCCGATATCATTTTTGCCATCATATCAACCAGGTATTGATTAAATAGGTTTCTAAAATGGTGAAGATAGTTATCTTCAACCTCTCCTCTAATCATAAGTCTATATGCATAAAACTGCATACAGGAAACTGTTTTGAAACGATTAGAATTGTTTTGTTGCGGAATGGTTACATAGTATCCATCCCCTCCTCTTATGAACAGAAGAGGATACTGAAGAGAATAATAGGCTCTATGAATTTCAGAAACTCGCTGCAGATCTCCACTTCGACTTTGCAAAACAATGTCTCTTGGACCTTTATCTTCATCGACCAGCAATATTGCAACTTCATTGGTTGTAGGAACGTTACATCGTCCTTGGTGTTCATTAGATGGAACACGATCAGCAGGTATGATTAATTTAAAATTTTCATCAGTGTTCATTGCCCTATTTTCTAAGTTATATTTGAAGCTCCGAATCAGATGATTATGCTCTTGTAATCATTGCTGTAATGATTCTATGAGTTCTCTTTTCAACGATGGATTAATATTCGATCGAATTGCTATTTGATCTGCATCAGAAAGAAAATAAATTTAATTTCCTCCTTACTTCCTTACAACCAAAAGATGTCATTTGAAACAAAGCGTTATACTGTCTCACATTATTGAGAAAGTGATTGGAAAGTCGATGGTCAGTGATTAAACTACGAAAAAGATCAGGAGGATCCTGAATGAGTGGAAGAGATACTTTTCCACCAGCACAGCAAAGGCCAGAAGCTTCATCTTTCCATCTCTTGGCTCCACATTTTGAACAGATTTTATCCATAGCACCTATTTGAATGAACTTTATTTCGAGATAATTTACTAATGGATTATATGAGAATGCTGACTTAAATCCAAAAGTACCTCGAGAACTTACAACTAAGGGTTGAATTTGAGATTGGTGGACTACATTATTCATAGGAAGAACCTCAGCATTCTCAATTTCTTGATAATGGAGGGGCAACTGAGGGCCAACTATAGATATTTCTTCATGGACATTGTCTACTGATGGATGAGAATCATCTCGAGATGTCGAAGGTCCAGATATTTCATCAACCGCTTTGTTTCGTCGCAAGTTATATGCTGTTCTCGCTCTAGCAGTTTTCCTCGATAAATTGGATTTTTGAACGATATTTTGAACGAAAGTGGAAGGTTATTGACAATGAGAAAGGGAAGTGTAATCGTTATGGATTGGAAAGTGTACATGTTAACAGATAATACTATTTTTTCGAGATAGAAAAAAAATACGAAAATGGTAACTTGATTATAGCAAATATACCAAAAAAATTTTCAGTAGAAGATTGCACAAGACACTAATTGCTAATATTAGAAAGAGTTCATATATAAAAGCAAATATTGTCAACGGATCACTTTGTTCTTGCAAAAGTAGACAGCAAAATTTAAGTGTCCGAATTACTCAGCTCTCGCCGAAGATTGGTTTCGAAACTGAATTCGAAATCAGGATAAATTTCAAGCAAAACACTCCTGTATATATCCCCGCGGGGAGTCTACTTCAGTTGTGGGAATCGATAGCGCGACGCCACCTACTCGTGAAATGTTGGAACTAATGGCAGAGCGTGCGCGCAGAGGAACTACTTCCGCGGGCATAATACGCATTCATACGCGCAAAGAATGTAGGTCCGATATGGATTATTATCGATTTCAATAAATAAATGGATCATTTATATAGCCTATGACATTCGCAATATCGACATTGATCTACTGACAAAATTTCAAATCGATTCATCAAATAGTTTCCGAGATCCTAAGTAACAAATGAAAAAGTGCTGTCTCTTTATAAATAGTATATAGATATAGATATAGATAGATATATATATTTTAATATATTTTATTTGTATATATATATATATATATATATGAAACGCGGTATCGGAGAATCTCACGGTCTGCAGACCGCCGGCCGCCGACCACCTAGCGAGCTAGTTTATTATGTTTTCACTTCGTAATGTAAAAACCTTTTTAAAGCTTTTTAAACTTAAGAGTGTATACACTACAAAAAGAAAATCTTACTTTAAGATTGACCGATCTTAAATTTGTTCCATCTTAAAATTTCAAATGCTTGAAAAACATAATATTAATATTAAAATAAAAATAATTAATAATTAATATTAAAATCATTAATATTATTATTAAAATAATATTAATATTATTTTTATGTTTTTCAAGCATTTGAAATTTTAAGATGCAACAAATTTAACATCGGTCAATCTTAAAATAAGATTTTCTTTTTGTAGTGTAGATAATCAAACTGTGATTAAGTATTATTCATGCACGCAAAAAAAGATTTTTTATACTCATTAAGCAAAATTTATTAAAGTTCTGTTATAGCTATAACAAACATCTATATACATATGGAAATATACTGCCGTCCTGCTGAAAAAAATTAATGTCTTTAATAATGTTTACGTCTTTATGTACATGCGATTGATCGGTTATATGCTGATCGAATGTTCGTTCTCGTTAATCTCATTAGAGTATTTAAAAAAATTAAAGTATATTCGATCTGATGTATGTTCTGTCGAGTGTATATGCGTTTTTGTAAATATCGATATTGTTTGCAGAAGGTTGTAGATACGACCTATTAAGATATACTTATTCTAAAGGTAATGTAAATAACTTTGGATAATATGTTTCCTTTATTTTGTAATACACAGAGTCGTCATTTTTTATTTGAACAGTGATTTTTCATAAATATATGATGGAAAGATTTTGAAAAAAATGGCAGTAATTAGGACAATGGAGAAGATTATTCTGCAAAAGTTTTGAGATATTTTTTTTTTCTAAGACTTGAGTAAATGGCATTATACATTTTGAAAATTTTCAAAAAAGTAGCCTTTTACTATTTCTCAGCTAAGTTCTTTGCCTAGATCACGAGGTCTTTTATTCTTCGCGATATTCGACGGTATAGTATTTAACAATATTTTGATTGCTTAAAAAAATGAACGCTCATTTTGTTCGCCCTTTAATGAAGATTCTAAACCAAAAGAATTTTCAAGATTCGTCTAATCGTTTTTGTTGTATAACGCTTTTTTATTTTTGATGATAATATTTTTTTCAAAAAATTGTTGATCATAGATTTCTTGCGTATTACGTGGTAATGTTTGACAAACCAAAGCTCATTTTTTACGTTTTTTGATAAAGATTTCAAATCAGGAACAATTTTTAAAATTTATCGATTCATTTTTGTTATTTACATATTTATGATATGCATTTCTTTTTCAAAAACTTTTTATCAGCTTTTTTCTTGAGTATTATGCGGTAATTTTTGATAATCTAAAGATCATTTCTAATGAACATTTTCTTTAAAACATTTTTTATGAATATTTAAAATCAAGAAGAATTTATACGATTTATCGATTCATTTCTGTATAACTTTTTACATTTTTTATGATATTTTGTTAAGATTTAGTTTATAATAAATTAAATAAATTAAGAGAACCTCAAATAATTCATATATAATATCATTAGTTTATTTTATTTTTAGAATGTGCATTATAAATTGACCATCCAATTGCTAATTTATTAATTCAATGATATAGGTTTGATCAAATTCGAATAGAATTTTGTCATCGCATATACATTTGTCGCAATAAAATTATATATTTCTTCTTGGTTTATTCACTTACAAGGGGGGACCGAGCTCTGTAGAACACGGATCCTGTCCAGACTATTTTAGGGTGCTTCTACCATCAAAAAAATGAGCTCTATACAGTATTACAATCCCACGGGGCTTCTAAGCCAAGTTGTGGAATATTAAAGTTTAGCAAAATAAGCTATTTTTAATAATTTCACTATTTTAGCATTGAATTCTTGATACACCGTTTAAGAACTATTTATGTACCTTAAGGGGTAACACCAGTCTAAAATTTTCAAAAAATCGATTTTTTTTGGCTTAAACGATACTCTGGCCCCTTAAAAATCATATCTAATTGGTTTTATACAGAAATAAAATTTGTAAGAGGTCCAATTCTCGATTCTGCCGCAGCGTCTCGGAGCGCGCCGTGACGGCTGAATCAGCCACAACGGCGCGCTCTGATTTATCGACTATGTAGTGCTCCTACCTGTCCAAAGTCTATTGCTGATGGTCATTGTGGTTCCTCAGAAGTCCACCAGGGTGTACTAACACTGAATAGAAGTGTGTGTGTGTGTGTGTGTGTGTGTGAACTAGTACAGCTGCCAAGTGACGCCGTGCAGATTCTTTATTTTCTTTCCGTACATTTTCGTTAAAATATTAATAACGTGTTTTGTTATTGTAAAAGTTTTCGAATAAACAATATGAGTTCGAGAAAAGTCGTGTATTGTGACAAAAAAACCGGCCAAGGAGGAAGGAGTAGTGCAAAAAGACCGAGAATATCAAACCGACGGCCGCAAAACCGTTACGAGCTGGAGAAGCCCAGCCTGGAGAACGTTAGTACATCGCCTAAAAAATTATCAGATGTAAACTTCGATGATTTTGAAGTAAATGACGGTTTCGGTTACCGAATTCTGAATTTTGTAGCAGTGTTCTCCGCGATATCGCAAGCTCTTGTATGTAAAAAATGCAAATCCGATGTAACGTTCACCGAAACTGGAAAGCGAGGCTTGGGTTTAAAAATTGTGATTTCCTGTAAAAACTGTGATCAGATTACTATTCCTAATTGTCCATTTATTGAGAAAGGATATGATATTAATCGCAGAATTGTTCTTGCCATGCGATTACTAGGAATAAGATTGAATGGCATTATAAAGTTTTGCGCCTTCATGGATCTCCCGCGGCCAATTTTTCAATCGTTTTACGATACAGTTGTTAAGAAAATTGCTGTTTGTAAGCTCAGTATGAAAACTGCAGCTAAAAAAGAACGAAAAAAAAATGACGATCCAAATGGCATTACTGTATCTGGTGATGGTTCGTGGAGGAAGCGTGGGTTTTCATCTCTTTACGGGTTTGTTTCACTTATCGGCTGGTATACTGGCAAAGTAGTCAATGTTTTGGTGAAATCTAAATATTTCAAAGCTTGCGAATTTTGGAAAACCAAAACTGACACCATCGAGTTCAAGGAGTGGAGCCAAACTCACAAAGACGAATGCCAAGCAAACCACGTCGGCTCCGCAGGAAAGATGGAAGTGGACGCCGTCATCGAAATGTTCCAGCACTCAGAATCTTTGCACAATTTGAAGTACGCTAATTACGTAGGCGACGGAGATTCAAAAACCTTCAAAGGAATCATAGATTCTGAGCCCTACGAAAAGTTCACCGTAAAAAAAGTATGTATCGATCATTTGCAGAAGCGGATGGGTTCTCGTCTCCGTAATTTGAAAAAAACGAATAAAATGACTTGGAGGAAAAGGCAAGCTTACTGGCTAGCTCATAGACGAGTTGGCAATTTATTATGGTTTAGCAATTCGTAGGAATCATGATTCTGAGAAGAAAATGCGCAATGAAATCTACGCAACGCTGGACCACAAATTGTCTACTGATGATCAACCGAGACACGAAAGATGCCCGCTCGGAGAAACTTCATGGTGCTCTTGGCAAAAGGCTCAAGCTACTGGAGAAGATTTTGTATATAAACCACCTCTCTCTGAAGAAGTTCATAAAGCGATTTCGCCAATTTATAAAGAGTTAAGCAGTGGCGATCTACTTACGCGTTGCTTAGGCGGCTTCACACAAAATAGCAACGAAAGTTTCAATGCGACTGTCTGGTCTATGGCTCCAAAATCTTTCTTTAGTGGCAAACACGTGCTCGATACCGCAGTATATATTGCTGCAGGTATCTACAATGATGGCCTTTCAAGTATCATGAAGCTGATGCAACACTTGAGCTTGACAATCGGACCGAACAAAAATTTTCCGAGTGGAAAAATTTGAAACCCCAAAAGTTGTGTTTGCGATGCCTGCTTGAAAATTATCAAATATCTGGTATTATGTATTTTATATTAGTGTTTGTTTATTGTTCAATAATAACTTTACAGTTTGAAAAAGCATTGTTAAAATAGTGCAAGTGCTGAGAGTTATATGAAATAATAAAAGCGATATAGGATCAATTCGCGGTTATATGTATCAAGCTTTTATTCGCATAATGTTTATAGTCCTTTAATATTTTTATAGTCCCTTATACAAAACTGTTTATTTGTCATCTGATTGTTTATCTTTAGTCAAAATATTATTTGTTGAAAGATGTAGTTGATAATTGTAGCATAATAATTATATGACATACGGATATTACAGTATTTTTAAAAAATATTAAATTATTAATATTATTAGCAAGAATATATGTAGATATCCTTCTCTTATGATACCGGATGTACTGAAGGTACATAAATAGTTCTTAATAGGTATATCAAGAATTCAATGCTAAAATAGTGAAATTATTAAAAATAGCTTATTTTGCTAAACTTTAATATTCCACAACTTAGCTTAGAAGCCCCATGGGATTGTAATACTGTACAGAGCTAATTTTTTTATGGTAGAAGCACCCTCAAAAAGTCTGGACAGGATCCGTGTTCTACAGAGCTCGGTCCCCCCTTGTTAGTAGCAGATGATTTCCCTATTGAGGAAGACGGTCTGCTCGGCAGTGAAATATTTATTAATTATGTTGCAGATATTATTTATAGAGAACTATATTTTATAATTGATAATTATAAATTGCCACTAAAATTGCCATCAATTAAAAATAAAAAAGGACACAAGTTTTTAAGCGCTACTTTTACAGAAAATGCAGAACAGCGCATGCAATCAAAATCGGAACATTTGCCGAATTCAAGCTTAGAATATCGAAATTCTCAAAGTCAAAAATCATATACGCAAACCTCTTCCAATACAAAATCCAAAATCTAATAGCCGAAAAACGAAAATTTTAATTATAAAACTGAGATTCAAATTGCCGAAAATTGAGAACTGAAATGCGAAAATAGTGAATTAAGAGCACAAAATCCAAATCAGAATAATTCAAAATTAGAAAATCGATCGAACTCCGAAATTCGAAAACAGAAATCGTCGCAGAAGCAGGAACCGGCCATTCCTAGACAACTACCGCAAAAAACTACCAAAATTCGAATTCCTAAATAAGAAAATAAAAAAGCAAAAAATAATATTTTTAGCTTTTCTTTTAGAAAAACAAAACCAACGCTATTATAAGCAAATGAAAAATTGCTTCAAAAAGCTGATACAAAATCGCACAGAAATTAATGACAACGTATTTTTGGAAGGAAGTAAACTTGCATATGATGAAATTAAAAATTGCGATAAGAGTGAGCTTGAAAATGAACTTTTAGAAAAATTGAATTATTTATTGAAAGTTATTAAAGAATGTTAACAAAAAAAATAAATTGTTACCTGAACAATTTGAGAATATTCAAATCGTTTGTAAGCATATACTAGTAATACTAAATATGCTAAAATATGAAAAAGGTAATGAAATCCACAAATTAATTATGCAGCTGAAAAAAACTAGTTAAGTACACAGTACATCCAACTATAAAAATAACAGCTGCGATTGCTCATTTCTCCTTTTAAGAAATACAATTAACGCAGCTAAAAGTCACATAAAAGGAAAGAAAATCAAAAAAATGTATATGAAATTAAAAAAAGTAACATAATGCCCATATCTGAAAAGAATGCGAAGGGTAACGACAGCAGAGCACACAAGGTGAAAGCGCTCTTGCACCTCGACCATCTGACCGGCGAACAGAGAGTTTCGGTAGAGCGGCTCATAGACCAATATACGGATAGATTTTATCTAACGGGAGATAAGTTGCCGGCAACAACTGTGCTCGAGCACGAAATCTCCCTCACTAGTAATGTACCCATTCTTATTAAACAATTCCGTTACCCTACTGTACTAAATGAAGAAATCAATAGGCAAGTACAAGAATTGCTAGACAACGATATAATCAAGCCCTCGATCAGCTCTTACTCAGCACCGGTATTTTTCGTCGATAAAAAATCCGATTCAAAGGGCAACAAACGTTATAGATTGGTAGTAGATTTTAGAAAGCTTCACGCAATCATACCAGATTATAATCACCCTGTACCCAATATAACTGATATTTTAGACAAATTGCGGCGTGCAAAATTTTTTTCCTAATTTTGATAGACAATTTACTGTTTCGACCGATGCTAGCGGATACGCGATTGATGAAGTGATTTCGCAACAAGAACTGTCCATAGCTTTTGTATCACAAGGCCTCACCCCAGCCGAAGTAAATTATTGCACTTTTTCGAAAAAAGTTTTAGCTATAGTATTTTGTATAACTCAATTCAGACGATACTTATATGGCAGAAAATTCACTCTTATTACAGACCATAGACCATTAGTTTGGCTAAATTCGCACAAAGATACAAGCTCTAGAGTAACGAGATGGAGGTTAAAATTAGCAGATTACAATTTTGAAATTAAATAAAAGCCAGGCGTAATAAATATTAATGCCGATGCAACTTTCGCGAAATCCAGTAGAGTCACAAATATTACTCATTAACGATACCACAAATAGCAATTTGTTAGCAAGTGAGCATAAGCAAGCTAACAACCAGAGTGAACTAGACAGAGAAATGAATAAACAAACGTTAGAAAAGCAGGTAGAGCGGCAGCTATCCAAGCCCTCGCACCACGGAAGAGAACAGCCGGAGGTCGTAAAATATTTGACAAAGAGAGGCCGGTGACACATGATACGGCCACTGCAGCTACAGCGATACTAGAAATGCCCTCATACGCAGCCGCGCCGCGCGGAATTTTTCAAGGAAGGACTGTGAAAGCACGCACCCTGAGGAAGGGCAGGAAAGTCGCGCACACAGCCTCGTCACTACAGCTGCCCATAACACTGCCGACTTTGATATAGATCTTAATGTAACTACTCTTTTAAATGAAAATTCAAGCGAGTCTAATGAACTACTTAATTCTGAGCTCACACATCGTGACTCACGTGCAAACGAACTCCCTATTAAAAATATTATTCATTGTAGAGAAAAATTATTTATGCAAAAAGATAATTATTTATATTTCGTCAATTCCATAGGCCAACCACTAGATGAAGCAGCAATGCAATTATATGAAATCAATAAACTACCACGTCTTGATAATTTAACTGTTCGTGAACCTAAATTAATTAAAGTTAATACTATATTCCATATAGTAATGCCACTTAGAAGCGAGCAACGCGAAAGTTTGATAAATATCATGAATATTTTAGAAATTTTACTTAATAAATTGAGGTTTATTTTAATTGAGAAGGAGATTAATACATTTAGCGTAGTAAAAAAAAATATTGAAAACGTTGAATTTAATTTAATATTAAACAGTATTAAAAAAGAAATATATTCAACAAACATCAAAATCATTATATGTCTCGATCATATACAACATCCTCCTTTTTCTGTCCGTGCAAAAATTATCAAAGAAATGCATTATTCTATGATTGGTGGACACAAAGGCGTCAATAAAACTTATAATAGAATTAGACATAAATATGATTTGGAAAACTTTAAGCAAGAAGTACAAAAGTTCATTAAAAAATGAAAGCAATGTCAATTAAATAAATTAGTTAGAGTCAAAACGAAGCAAAATTTAATTATTACTGATTATCCAGCAATACCGTTCGCTAAAGTAAATCGTGATATAGTCGAACCATTGCCTAATACTCAAATGGGTAATGAATACATACTTAGCATGCAAGATCAATTTTCGAAATTCATAATTTGTGCTCCACTTCCCGATCAGACAGCGATCTCAGTAGCTGACGGATTTATAAAAAGATTAGTTTGTATTTTCGGTGGGCCTCAAGCTATATTAACAGATCAAGGGACAACTTTTCTAAGTAAATTAATGACGCGCGTAGCCAAGAGATTCAAAATCAAGCAAATTAAAACTACTGCATTTCACCCACAGTCGAACCGCTCTCTCGAATGAGCGCACGCGCCGTTAAGTGAATTTTTATAACACGTGAATAAAAAAGACCATTTTCGGCGCCTTTTATTACCTTTTATTTTCGGTACCGAAAATGAGTATTTTCGGTACCCTTTATTTATTTTTGCTCCATTTCCTTAATAAAGCTTTTAAAAAACTTGGAAACTGTTGACAAATTTTAGAAAATTCTGGTAAATATTGGAAAATACTGGTAAATTTTGGAAAATACTGGTAAATTTTGGAAAATACTGGTAAATTTTGGAAGATACTGGTAAGTTTTGGAAAATACTGGTAAATGTTGGAAAATACTGGTAAATTTTGGAAAATACTGGTAAATTTTGGAAAATACTGCTAAATTTTGAATAATACTGGTAAATTTTGGAAAATACTGGTAAATGTTTGAAAATACTGTTAAATTTCGGAAAATACTGGTAAATTATGAAAATTCTATATATATTCTCACAATCTTTTTTTTTATATATTATAAAATTCTATTTTTATGATTTGAGCACTTGTCTGAAATTTTTAGTATACGTTCCTTCAGCTGTTAGAATACAAAATCCAATGTGGTGCAACGTTTTAAAGCAACGCACCAAATGTTATTAACGTTTTTTACACGTTTTTTCATTTTTTCGTGATTTTTAACTTATTTGCGAAGAATAAGTTAGTAAATCATGTGTAATAATAAATAAAATAACCAGTGAAGTCAAATTACCAAAAGTATTTTTTTCACGTAGAATGTTATGCGACGAAATCCGCCAAAATGTTCACTTTGTAGACACCGAAAAACGAAAAATTTTTTTTTAATTTAGCACTTCCGAACAAACTTTTTCTTATTCTGTAGGTTACACAACGATAAAAAACGTCGAGGAAAATTCGAAAAATTAGCTGCGACTTTATTTTCTATTTAACAATAATTAAACAATAAAACCATAATTCTAATCAACTGAGTGCAAATGATCAATTTTTAAAATAAATAAATATTTAAGTATTTTTTAAATAAAAAATTTGCCTATAACTTTGCACCGATTTTTTTAGTGGATTTCGTCATACATATAAGATTTATCTTGTATAATCTTTTTTATCATAATACGTTTTACATTTCGGAACCAGGTTTCGGATACACAATATAATTTTTTAAATATAACAATTTTTCACATGTCATAATATAATATTTATTCGAGTATCTAGAATAATACTGTTGCAACGCCGTTACCCTAAGCGGGTCCTGGGCGTAGTCGTCCAGAGCGGACGGGTGGGTGCCTATCACCACTACACAGCGCGTCCTCAGGTTGCGGATAGAGGAACGACCCCTGAGAAAGAGGTTAGCTGCAAATAAAGCGAATAAGCAGTCGCGGACAGCCGATAGGCCCAGGCGTGGGTGTGATGAGCCCGCACTGGCGAACGCATTCATCTAGAAACACTACGCAAGCACCGCAACAACTACAAACACTATACAAAATTTCCTATCTTACTTTCTTCTTCTACCTTACTCTGTAATCTATCTCTTTTATCACACATTTCAAACAAAAAATGGGCCAAAAATCCTGCTGTCGTGGAGGATGCGGGAGCGATGACAACTGCCCTGAGAGGGGATGTGTAGAATGATTCGCCACCTGGTCTTACATGGCAACGAAGTCAGCGAAGGCGCGCTGCCTTGCAGGGGGGCGTTAGGATATGAGAATGAAACCGAGTGTGTCTGACGACGAGTTGACTATGTCCTCGCCAAAGTCAGAAAGCTCTCATACTTAGTTCTAGGGAGGTATGAGGGTTATCACCCCTAGACGGATGGACTCACCTGCGATCGGAACAGGATCCAAAACGCGCGGGTTTAACTTACTATCGTGGCTCAAAGAAAACAAAACCAAACCAAAACGAAAAGAAACTTAAGGGTGGGAACCTGGAATGTACGCAGTCTACACAGAGCAGGCGCGTTCCGGGAAATCATAAATGAAACTGAGAGGTGCAATTTAGATTTGGTAGCAATACAAGAAACCCGATGGAAAGATAACGCGATGCTAGGATTCGGTAACTTCACCTTTTTATATGGGGGCGCGAGCGGGCATTCTCTAGGCACCGGATTTCTTGTTAACAAAAGCATCATACATTCCGTTAAAAGTTGCAATTTCGTGAATGACCGACTCTCGTATATCATCATCGAAGGAGCGTGGTATAATTACGTGGTTATTAACGTCCACTGTCCCACGGAGGACAAAGAGGAAGAATCAAAAATCTTTATTATGAAACTTTAGAGCAATTAATCGACCAATTCGCGTCTTACGACACCAAAATAGAAGTGGGGGATTTCAATGCTAAAATAGGGAGAGAGGAAATGTTTAGGCCCACCATAGGCAAAGAAAGTCTGCACGAAACCAGCAATGATAACGGTATTATGGTCATAAATTTCGCAGCCGCAAAAGATCTTATAGTCAAGACCACGTGCTTCAAGCACAAGGATATACACAAGGCAACGTGGACATCGCCGGATGGGGCCACGCACAATCAAATCGATCATTTTCTTATTGATAAGAGGCGCCACACGAATGTACTCGACGTAAGGACCTATAGGGGGGCGGATTGCGACTCAGATCATTATCTAGTAGTGGCCAAATTAAGAGCCAGATTAGTAGCCGGTCAAAATGGTAAGCGAGCGAACAAAGTACGAGGGTAGTTCAATAAGTCTTTAGAATGACCAACAGATGGCGCGCGAATCGCTCCAAATCATCTGTTTTCAGTCAGCACCACTCCCGACTAGATATATGGTGCAGTCACAGTCCACATCTTCTAAGTTTACGTGTTTTTATAACCAATTGAAAAAAAAAAAATTGCTTGTTAAGAAAAATGGAAAAAAACGAGTTCAGAGCGGTAATTAAACATTTTCATTTAAAGGGTTTAACTCCATATGAGATAAAAAATGAATTGGACTCAGTTCATGGCACATCTGCCCCTGCCTTAGCAACGGTTTATAACTGGGTAAATGAATTTAAGCGTGGTCGTACATCAATAAGTGACGAACCACGTTCAGGAAGGCCCGTAGAAGCAACTACTCCCGAAATCATCAATAAAATCCACGATATGGTGTTGAAGGATAGAAGATTAAAAGTGCGTGAGTTAGCTGAGGCCACAAGGATATCTATAGGTGCAGTTGTTTCAATTCTACATGAAAAATTAGGCATGAAAAAGCTATCGGCAAGATGGGTGCCGCGTTTGCTCTCAGCTGAGAATACACGCAATAGAGTGGTCGCCTCTGAGGCTCTTTTGGCGCGCATAAGTCGGAATCCCGAGGAATTTTTTCGCCGATTTGTGACTGTGGATGAAACATGGATACACCACTACACTCCTGAGACAAAGGAACAATCCAAACAGTGGATTTCCACAGGCAAACCAGCTCCAAAGAAGGCAAAGACCGTAAAGTCAGCTGGTAAGGTTATGGCTACAGTTTTTTGGGATGCACGTGGAATTATACTTATTGACTACTTGGAAAAGGGTAAAACAATTACTGGTGAGTATTATGCATCATTATTAGAGCAGCTGAAAGAAGAAATTAAAAAAAAACGACCACATTTGGCGAGAAAAAAAATTCTCTTTCATCACGACAACGCCCGAGTTCACACATGCTTCGTTTCAATGGCTAAAATTGAAGAACTAAAATTCGAATTGGTCGAACACCCACCGTATTCACCAGATTTAGCCCCCAGTGACTTTTTCTTATTTCCAAACTTGAAAAAATGGCTCGGTGGACAGAGATTTACGGACAACGAAGACGTCATTGCCTCTGTAAGTGCTTATTTTGAGGAACTTCCGAAAACGCACTTTTCTGAAGGATTAAAAAAACTTAAAAAGCGATTGACCAAGTGTATAGAGCTCCAAGGAGATTATGTTGAAAAATAAAAAAAAATTTACCCAAAAAAAATTGTTTTTATACTTTATTCTAAAGACTTATTGAACTACCCTCGTAGAAACCTTTGATATTGGAAAACTACGAAGCGGGATAGAGCGAATCAAGTACCAAGTAGAAGTTAGCAACCGATTTCAGGCGTTCGAGGAAACGGATGAACAGACGGGAGTAGATGACGATCCGAACAGGTTGTGGGGGGCTATCGAAAAAACTATAAAAGGGGCCGCGAACAAAGTACTGGGTAAAGAAAAAAGGCCGAAGAGCAAACCATGATTTGACGAAGAGTGCGAACTCTGGTTTGAAAGGCGCAAGAAGGCTAAATTAGATAGTGTACACAATGAAAGCGGTAGGGCCGTAGAAGAATACCATGAAATAAGAAAGCAAGTACGTGTGATTTACAGAAACAAGAAGCGCGAGTATCAGAAAAATGAAATTAGAAAAATAGAAACTAATAGTAGGGAAAATAACCCGCGCGAGATGTACAAAGGAATAAACGCTATTAGGAAGGGTTTTCAGAGTAGATCGCAGTTAATGAAAGACAAGGACGGGAACCTCGTGACAAGCGAAAATGAACTATTGAAATTATGGAAAGATTATTTCGATAAGTTATTAAACGTGCATGAAAACTCCGAGGAAATGGGAGACGAAATCCACACTGCTGAACTCCATATGGACGAAACGACCTACAAAGAAGTAGAGGCCGCGATCAAAAAGCTAAAAAACAATAAGGCCGCAGGAAACGATTCTATACCAGCTGAACTACTTAAATATGGAGGCACCGCGCTTACATCTAAAATTTTTTATCTAGTATGTGCTATTTGGAGAAATGAAACAATACCAGAAAATTGGAAAGAATCCATCATCATACCGATCTTTAAAACGGGAGATAAAACAGACTGCAATAACTACCGGGGAATCTTACTTTTAGCTACCTGCTACAAAGTTCTGTCAAACGTAATACAGGCCAGACTCACACCATTCGATCAAATGTTTACCATAAGACAATTATTAGAGAAAAAGTGGGAATATTGCGAAACTATACACCAGATATTTGTCGACTTTAAGAAAGCGTACGACTCTGTCAAACGAAGCAAAATGTATGAAATCCTAGTGCTCCTTGGCGTACCAAAAAAACTCGTAAAATTAATTCAAATATGTCTGAACGGAAGCACTGGAAAGGTCCGAGTAGGCGGTAATGTATCCGAATCGTTCATGATACGCGACGGTTTGAAGCAAGGTGACGGGCTTTCAACGGTACTCTTTAACCTGACGCTAGAGCATGTTAGAAAAATGCAGGCTAGCAAACTAGGCGCAACACTCAACGGAACAACGCAAATTTTAGGCTATGCGGATGACTTGGATATAGTGGGAGATAATGGTGAAACGGTGGCGAGAAATGCGGAAATCCTTATTTTTTTTTTTAACGTCGCCATGTTTGTGCTCCCGTGTGGTGCTAATCGACGACGGGGGTCTGCGGTGTGTTTGTAAACAAAGCACATGTAATTTTTACAGAGGTGCTTGTATCAATCGGCAGAGACTAGGATTCGAACCCGGGTCACCGGCGTGGGAATCCGACACTCTACCGACTGAGCCGCCGCAGGCCCTGGAAATCCTTATAAATGCGGCTAAAAACACGGGGTTAGAAGTGAGCGAATCGAAAACGAAATATATGATCATGGAGAAACTGGGCATTCGCGAAGCAGAGGGGGATCTCAGAGTCGGAAATTTCACTTTTGAAAAGGTTAGCGAATTCAGATATTTAGGTACAACTATAAATGATCGAAACGAAATTAAAGCCGAGATTAATAAGAGACTTCATTCGGGTAATGCCTGCTTCTACGCTGTGAACAGATTACTTAAGTCAAAGCTACTGTCGAAAAATGTCAAAATAAGGATATATAGGACTATAATAATGCCGGTAATCTTGTATGGGTGCGAAACCTGGGCGCTCACTAAAGCGGAAGAAAATCGTTTTAGGGTATTTGAAAATAAGGTTCTGCGGAAAATATACGGGCCAAAGAAAGATGAGGAAACTGGGGAGTGGAGGAAACTGCACAATGACGAGCTAAATAATTTGTAGGCGTCACCAAATATTAACAGAATAATAAAATCACGGAGACTAAGATGGGCAGGGCACGTGGCAAGAATGAGCGATGATCGTACAACAGCGCGCATAATGAAAGGAAAACCGAAAGCAACGCGACCTCTTGGTAGACCTAGACGCAGATGGGAGGATAACGTAAAATCAGACGTAACTGAAATTGGGCGGGAAGGCGCGAAATGGATGGGGTTGGCACAAAATAGGGAAACGTGGAAGGCTTGCGTAGATGAGGCGATGAACTTTCGAGTTCGAAATGCCATTTAAAAAAAAAAAAATCTAGAATAATATACTTTGAGTGTTCATCAGATTTTAAACATTTTGTATGTATACATTCGTTGACAATGTTTTTAAACAGGAAATGCACGCGTAATAAATATTAACATATTTCCTTGAATTTTTCATATTTTTTTTCGCTCTGTAACTTCTTAAATAATGATTTAAAAAATGGGGCGAGTGAATTTTAGTTTAATAGTGTTGTAAATAATGTAGCACAAATGTATTTAGTCAAAATTTTTAAAGACAGATGGTATGCTAATAAAATATATGCATTTTGCTTCCGTGCACGTTTTGCCTTCTTAAGTATACATTCCATGTTTACTCCCTTATTATGGGAGCGCATGATTCCGCCATATATAGATTTGTTACTTTTGTGCCCTAGAATACTATCCATGTAGTTTTATAATGATTTTGTTTACGCACCAATAGCGATGCGGCATAATAGTAATAAATATTAAAAATGAAAAAAAGTAGTCACGCCACTTTGGTGCCTTGTAACTTTTTCCCTATTATAAGCACACATTTCTAACATGTCATATTCGATTGCCCTTATCAAATGCTTGAAATTCATCACCCATTTAAACATTTTTAAAAGACGCACCAAATTCTACAGAAAAAAAAAATAAAAAAAATAAGAAAGTTACGCGTTGTTTTCTCCCAATTTTCCTATTTTATTTATGTATCGTATGAATTTTTGTCTTCAAAATGCATACTATAATACTTTTTTTTGTGTTTATATGTTGTAACCAATGTATACAATCTAGTTCTTGGCTGATAAACGAGCAAAAATATTGTATTAGCACAAAAATATTGCGTCACACAAAATTCCGAAATAATGGAGAATTGCCCATATACATGCATGCATATACATATATATAATATGTCATAGACTTAAGTGGACGACTCGAAAAACTCTATTCTCAATCCACTTTGTAGATGACAAAGAATGGCCATCTTTATGCACTTGTTATAAAAAATACGGTACGTAACTTGCGGCAAAAGGGCATTTCCAGACTCGGATGATGATTTTGAGCACTCGTGCTCAATCATCATCCTCACTTGCAAATACCCAATTTCGCCCCTAGTTGCGTAATATACTATTCTCAAGATGCTTATTCTAAAGCAGCCGAATGAGATGAATGGGTCGAATTAGCAATGCTTAACCATAATTCCGGGCGAAATGAATCGACCATTTTCACATCTTACAAGCTTGTGTTTGGGCGTCTAACACGACTACCATAAAGAGGTCCTCCCGCCGCCGACGACCTCTTATCTGCGTACGCCGACTACATGCAAGATCTTATCTCACGCCTGAGCGCCTTAAGTGAAATAGCTGCCGAAAGAATCTCCCTAGCTAAGAAGAGAGCAAAGCGATATTACGATTTAAAGGCTAATCACGTAGAAATCAAAGTAGGTGATTACGTTTGGTTGCAAAAGGTCCCAAGGCTCATAAATTCGGTGAGCCTTATTCCGGTCCCTATCTAGTGTTATATATTTGGGAAAATGAAAATGTAAAAATACAATTGAAAGAGAATAAAACAAAGTTAGTGCATATGATCCTCCTACGCTATCGGCACATTTAACCAAAATAATATGATCAAATACTAATAGATAATTCACTGATTACAGATAAAATCTACACGCGACCTTCAGAAACAAGCAGTTGATCTCAAAATTTATTTAACGAATTATAATATGTAAACGTTTGTTTCAGATACTAGACCAGCAGTAATAGCAATATACGAGGTTCGTTTTACCATATAATTTTAAAATAAAGGAAAATTATTAATAATTAAAGCATCGCAAACTCAAAGCGAAAGAGAATGACTGAAAATTTTAGTCAGCATTTTTACTAATGGATAAAAGAATCACGAAAACAAATAAAGAACATTTAATCTGACCTAACTCTATTCAGTAGACAATCTTATGCGTGATCATATAAAAATACAAAAGGAGAAAATACAAACAAAATAACTTAGTTAAGCAAAAAAGGTAGTGTTATGAATACATATTAAAAAAACAACAAATAGCTATATGATCATCAAAATCAATTTTTTTTTCGTATGTAGAAACAAATAGAAAAATAATTAATTTGTAAATGTTAATTTTACTTTATAACTTCAGATCAGCATCTTTTATAACGTGTTTATGACTTAAGTCATTTTGTTAATGATATGACCAATTTTTAAGAAAAGAAAAAAATAAATTCTTATTTTATGTATTATAATGTTTAAAATAACCGTCTCATAGCAACATAACAAACGAGTCAGTTTTGAAGATATATATCAGTCAATATAACATAGTATAAGAGGCGAAAGTGTCAGTTGTATTAAAATACCACTAGCATTTTGCAATGCAAAATATCTAGTCAGTAATTGATAACCAAAACAATGTAAAGATATACTCTAACTAAACGTAATTATTGTGATCGACAATCACTACTACCATACAAACGATTGAAATACTGCGGATTAAATATATTAGCATATCGATTTATATTCGCAAAAATTTTGTATGTAAGGTGCGAACAAAGCTTTAGAATACTTACAGTACTTATAACGTTCTATTATATCATAGTATATTATAATAGTATTATAGCTATCAATCAATAAATGAACTAGTACCATAAATGTAATCGGTGCAATGAAAGCATTTTTCATACTGATAATAAATGTAAATTTTAAACGTTGAAGATTTTTAAGAAAATTTGTTAACTTATCGAGTAATGCCAATTTTGACCATTTCCACACAAATGCAAAAGGGTCCATTTTACGACAACTCACTGTCTCAATAGAAGCAAAAAATAACTATAATATCTCGCTAAATATTAAAGAAGTTATAATAATCTTTCTTATAAAATTTTGTATCTCAAGGAACTTTGACAAACTATTATAACACCTCGAATGTATAATAAAATATGTAATGTACGAATGAAGTTGTAATAAGATATTCCAGCAATATCGGTATTGTTAATTTTTTAACAACTTCATTAGTTATTCAAAAATACGAATATGTGTTAATATTTAAATAAGCATGATGAAAGATAGTAAACAAATTGAAATCATGTAATTAATTATAAAGAAACAAATCTTCGTTAATTTAGCCATAGGTAACCGAGTGATATTCCCTTATTAATCGTACCAAACTATAAACAACCTTGTAAAAATACGAACAAGTAAATTAAATCAAATATATGACATATATATGTGAACATTTTAAACAACTTACACAATACGTACATATAAAGGTTAATAAAATTAAGTGGTAAGTATGTAAACAAGGCTACTTTTTCGTATTTTATTAATTTAAAGCAACGCAAATCCCATGTTACGAATTGTGTCATTCGGAAGAGAATCATTGTAGACCTAGATATAATGCGAGGTACAGCAACACAATAGAGGTACTACTGAGACGCCACGAGTGAGCGACTAAGGAAGAAGATTCACTCCAACTACAAGCACCGTTCACAGAGGCTATCTATCGAAGCGATTTTTAAGAGGTACACCAGACGGACTCCACTAACTCAAAACACAAAAGTAAAACACGAACATCAAATGTCCCAATTTCGAAGAAAGAAGAGGGGGTGCCGCAGAGACGCAAGGCCGACTAAAAACTTCCTATCGAGAACAGAGGAAGTGAGTATCAAGAGAACAACGCAACAAGAAGGCAAAACACTTTATGTACTTCGATTAGAAAAATTTTAATAAATTATAATCAATCAATGTGTAATGTGCTAAAGGAGCCAAATGAAACGCAAACGTGAACTTTGACTTATCACTCCTTTAGTACAAATGGTTTATTAATGTCTCTATATTTAAATTAAGCATAATGTTACGTAGCAAACTGGGTCTACTCAAAGAAAAATTGCAATAACTAATACCCTAAATTTAATAACAGCATGTTTAACCTATAATCCAACATATCCTTCAAACTACTCCTAATCTTTTTCTTGAAATAAAAATAAATACAAAATACACTTTGTAAGAAATAAACTTTAATACAGTGAAAAGTTGGGTTCACAGTTAAAATGAGTTTAAATAAACTATTTTGAACAATTAACTCGAATAATTACACTTAATGAACGATTGTAAGATTTCCTTAGTTACATATTATCATTTTATGTTAAATTTATTTGTGAAAATGGTATGCATTAGATATATTAAAAAATATTTTAAACAACAATACTTTTTCATAGTCTATGCATAAGTTTAAATTACTAAATTTAAATATATATCTCGACATATAAAAATCAATAGACTTATCAGTTTTATTTTTCAGCCCCGTATTAAATAGAATAAACCATTTCATATTGGAACAATTTATAAAGTTTGAGGAAGTTAAGTGCCAATGAATTGCCATCGTTTTTTTATATTTTCGTAACAGTTGTGTTATAAAATTCGAACTTTCCATTGAGATTGAAATTTTAATAGTTTTGTGGTAATTATTTTCTAAGATAAACCTTTTTTTGCGAGTGACTTTGAGTCAATCACATTTCTTTGCAGTTCTAGTGAAAATTGACTTTGATAGTTTTTAATAATAATTATATTTTAAAATGAACTTTTGCCAACTAGCTTTAATTCACTTACTCCTTTCTTTGAATGCGTTTGTGAAATTTAAAACTTGATAGTTTTTAATAATGATTTTTCTTGAATGCATTTTTTTTCAATAACTTTAACTCATTCGATTTTTTTTTCTTAGAAAGTATTTGTGAAACAAGACTGGCAGTTTATTTATTTGTTTATTTATTTACGAGACTATAATACGATATATACATGTTGTTAACATCAAGAAGTACTTGACATATATCTGATGCAACTTATATCCTATAGAGATAGTCAAGCTACCTGTACATAGGTCCGGTTTGAATTTAAAGCTACAAATTATAAATTACTTAAAACTAAGAACTTAAAACTAAAAAATGCTTAAAAACTAAGTACTGTTATGTGCTCAGTTTTAATAATAGGCGGTGTTTATACTAAAGAATTCACTTCTAAATTGCACTAGAATTTTTTGCATTTTAAACTAAACTGAAGTCAACAACTCATATATATCTTATTCTAATAAATATTTAAATATTCAAATTTTTATTATTTGCATATTTAAAATTATTGTCTAACCCATTTTTTAAATTTCTTTTTAATTGTATCTTTATTACACATTAACTTCTTGAGATCATTAGTTACAATATTAATCAATTTTATAGACACTATGCTACTACGGTTACGCGGGGTTCCCGCTAATCACGGCGAACACTCGTATATACCAATTTGCCCTAGCTTGCAGGATGAGCGAGGGATATGAAGGATTTCGAGAACATAGATAACTCTAGGCTTAACCTTAATAACTCCTTATATTATTATATATGTACAGTATATACAGAGTTAGACTATTGTTTTCATATACACCAGAGCTATAGCGAGATGAGCTCTGGGCGTGAAGCAGCGAGCAACTGCTGCTAGCCGGAAGACTCCACTCGAGGCACGAGAATCTGCTTGCGCGTGTGTCGATGCCGCCCGACGCTTGGCCTGATCGGCTGCTGGTTGCTTGGCGTGACGACAGAGGGCGTCACAATACTGTTCCTTTTACTAACTGTTTTTGTGATTTCAGGTAAAGGTATACTTTTATTTCTGGTATTACTGCTTTACATCGTATATTGATTCTAAGGAGATTATGATTATTGTACAAAGATTCGAAAAAGAAAGATTGTTGTAAATTCAGCGAGTAGTTATATGTTATAAATCAGTTTTTAAATACTATTTTTTTAATTCTATTTTGCAGTCTTTGCAGTAAGTTAAAGTTATTGATGTATGCACCTCCCCATTAATTAAGCCATAATTAACAATAATATGAAAGAATGCGTTATATAATACCATTAAAGTTTCAATTTCAATCTCTTTAGAGATTTTAGTAAAAATGAATGTTAGATACTTCGTTTTATTTATCACATATTCGATATGTTAATTCCATTGCATGTTATAATAAAATATTAGTCCCAAAGATTTACAATGTTCAAATCTGTGTATATTCTGGTTACCCATTTTTATACACAAGGTGCTGGGCACACTGTCACAATAAGTACCAAACGTTATATAAACGATTTTTTCGATGTTCAGAAAGAGTTTGTTTAAATCCTATCCTATCCAAGTGGATTATTGTTGTAGATAATTGTTCATTTTATCTTGTGCATCAGTCCATGTGATGTCACTAGATAGTATCACTGTGTTATCAGCGTATACTATGGAATTTGAGCGCATGGCACTTAGTAAATCATTTACATGTAATACAAACAGTAGGGTTCCCAGAATAGTGTCTTGAGGAACGCCAGTAGCGATATTTCTGTATTCACTCAGATTATCTTTTATTCTTACTTTTTATTATCTGTTAGATAGGTAGCTTCCTACTAAGTTTAGAGCATTGCCTCTAATCCCGTAACATTCTAATTTTAGTAAAAGTATTTCATGATTTACTGTACAAAAAGCCTCAGTCAAATCTAGAAAGGTGTCTATAATAGGTTTGCTCGTATCTAAATTTTTGTAGATAAAAGGCTCTAGCCGATGAACAATGTTTAATGTGCCTTTACGGTATCGGGATTTCTAAATATTTTTGCTCGATTTATATTACAAAAATATAATTTTTAAGATTCTTTTTCTCCGCTCCCCCCCCCCCCCCCCCCCTTATGCGCTAGTCTTAAGGTGATGCTAAAGCCACCTGCCATCGACAAAAGCGAGGAACCACTTTTCTCATTTAATTTTCAATTTTTAGCAAATATCTTTATGAAACGCTATTGTCCTAATCAAAAACAACAACTTTCCAGAGAGATATTTTCTAAAATTTGAAAATTGAATGAAATAAGTGGTTCCCCGTATTTGACGATGACAGACGGTTTAGCATCACCTTAAAAATATTGTTCGGACCGTTTAAACTCTTGCAGTCTTCGCGCACTTTTGAACGTTGACACGCGCGCGCATGCAACTCCGCGCAACTGCGCGGTCGCACCGTAGCGCGAGGCCTCCCCGTTCGGCCTAATTTGAACGCGGAGCCGGGATTCTCCGTGTTAAAGGAGTCGCCCCCGTTTTACCTCAGCAACTCCCCGACGCTGGACAAAACTCCAGCGCTCGGGGTTGCTCGCTCTCTTCTTCCGGCTGCCTCGAGATAAGTAACAGTAACTACGTGCTTCTATCTCGCGGTAGCGAACACATTATTATTACACACACACGCACACTCACACTTTTCACTTCACACTACGCATTTAATTTAATAATTGTTTAAACCACTAGTCACACGTACACTTGTAATTTTACTTTTACAAAGAGAATAAATCTCGGTTGTTTTGTGTTACAAAAAACCACGTGTCAACTTACTCCGTTTCCTTTCCGCCGTGAACGCCAGCAGTTCGTTAATTATCAAGCGAACGATAATCAAAATTTAAATACTTAATTTTTACGGAGATTCACGGCGCTAACAATTGGTCCTTCGCAGTCCAATTTTGTTCACAGTGGAAATCGGAGAAAAGTGCAAGTGTACCGCGTGTGCAAAAATCTAAAAACTTTACGAACTTATAAACTATTATAAACTTTAAACAGACTCAATTAATAACGCGTGTTAAAAAAGTGTTAAGTGATTTTCCGACGGACTTGCAAAAGCTTGCGCTCGGGACTTTCGATCTCGCGAGTAAAAAACAGAAAATTAAATAAAGTGTAGTGCTCCAGCTAGCACAAGTAAATAACGAATTGCAAACTATTAATTGCAGATTGTTAATTGCACGCATACTGCAAAAAAAGGAAGATTTGGTTTGACCAAGGGTATAAGTTTCAAGGTCGAGCTTGACCTTGACACGTGCCTGGAGATCTCGCGATTTCGGCTGTGACGTCACACGGCCGTTGCAGATCGCCGATCAAGTATTCAAACTTCGCGCCTCTGCAGTCGCCATCTAGCGGTTGCTCAACTACTTACGGCGCAGACCGAACCGAGCTCGAGTGCCTGCGCCCGCTTGCCTGCTCGGTCGCCGCGCCTGCGCTCGACGACGCTGCTGTCTGTTTCTGCTGCAGATTCACGAGCCAGTGTGTACGAAGGACGTCCCTAATCTCAATCACTGTTGACACCTGTTGCTACTGGTTGCTGCCGAATTTTCTTGTTTTTGCTTGGTTTGCCGCTTGCTTCTTTTACTTTACAATGACTAAGTCAGTGGCGACTTTAATAGCTTATCAAAAGGCCACCGCAAACTCTATTGCTAAAGTAATAATAAATATTGATAAAATAGGTGCTCCTAATAATACAGTTGAAATCCTCCAGCAGAGATTGTTGCAGCTGCAAAGTTACTGGAAGAACTTCTACGACAAGCACCAACAGATTTATAAATTTTATGAGGAGATCAAGGAGGATACATATATAATGAATGACTTTTTTCAGAAATTGAGGAGCACTACATCAATTCTAAAATTGATCTGCCCAGCAGACTAGCGGCGAAGGTGGGTGCTCTACAGCAAAACGTGCACCTAGCAGCTAGCGACCCTATGGGGCCAGTGACGCAGGTGAGGGCAACAGCTTCCTCGCTGCCCAAGCTCCAGCTGCCAAGGTTCAGCGGCAGGCAGGAGGAGCGGGAATCCTTCAAGGAGCTCTTCTGCTCAATGATCAAGGACTCGCCCACGCTGACACCAGTACTGAAGCTACAGCACTTTCTGTCGTGCCTCGACGGAGAGGCTGCCCGGCGCCTCTGCAACTTGCAGGTAGTGGGGGTCAACTTCGAGGTTGCCTGGAAGGCCCTGGAAACCAGGTACGACAACAAGAGACTGCGCCTCTCAGTGCAATTCAGCAGGCTGCTGAGCATGCCTATCCTATTGATAAAATGCCCCCAGCTGCATGCAAGTCAGTGGCAGGGATCACGAGGCTTCTCGACACCACGAACGAGAGCATCAGAGCGTTTCACAGCCTTGGAAGACCAGTCGATCACTGGGATGATTGGTTTGTCCAGCTTGTCATCTTCAACCTGGACCCAGACACACGTGAGGATTGGGAGAAGTCGCTGGAAGGGGTCAGTACGTTCCCCACCTACGACGCACTAACCAAGTTCCTCGAAAACCGCACCAAGGCTCTGGATACAGCTCACTGCAGCGACATGCAGTTACACAGCCAGACTAAGGGACACTCTACAAGCTTTACACCTACAAGTAAGCAGCAACCTTCCTCCGTCAAGCGTGTCTCGTCTCACCTTGCCAGTGTGCCAGCTGTCAAGAAGGCTCCGTCGAAGCAGCAGGGCTGTGCAGTGTGCAGAGATGAACATTACATTGAGTACTGCCCCTCGTTGCAGCAAGCCACCTACTCCAAGAGGCTGGAGCGCATTGACAGGTTGAGGTTATGTTACAACTGTCTGCGCTCTGGCCACACCAGCGCATCGTGCCCATCCAGAAGCAGGTGCAAATAGTGCAACAGGGAGCACCACACCATTCTGCACCAGGACGCAGGGTCTATGCAGGCGCAACCCCAAGGAGAATTTGCCCCAGATGGGCCAAAGCCTGCGCTTGCAAGGTTTTCCGCATCCACTTCGACTTCAACACAGAGCTACCCTGCTGCAGTGCGTAGGACAACGATGTTGGGTACTGCACGAGTGATTCTTCAGTCGAAAGCTGGTGAGTGCATGGTCTTTCGAGCCCTCATAGATCCAGGATCGGATGGCTCATTTGTGACGGAGAAGGTAGTCCAGGCCCTTTCTTTGCGTAAGTCACCATGTCACACTACGATCGCCGGAGTGGGTGGAGACACATCAGCCACCTCAACTTCCACCACTACGGTCTCTCTAAAATCAAGACGGAATACTACATTCGTCTTGAGTTTTTCAGATGGAGTACTGCCACGGCTCACAGGATTCTTGCCTCGCTGTCAAGTAGACATCGATGCCTTGGAGCACATCGAAGGGCTGGAAATGGCTGACCCAGACCTCGCACAGCCAGGTCCAGTGGATGTGATTCTGGGTGGCGAACTGTACCCATCTATTCTTTTAGATGGTGTTCGACTGGGTCCGACTGATGTCCCAGCTGCTCAACAGGCTTAGCTGGATTCTGACAGGGCGTACGAAGTTGTTTTCCACCTGCGTGACCCTCTCCGACCAGCTACAACGCTTCTGGGAGGTCGAAGAAATCTCGAATGCACCTGTGCTCACACTCAAAGAAAAGGAGTGCGAGAGCCATTTTAGGCATATGCATACACGTGAGAGTCAGGGACGCTACATCGTCAGACTGCCCTTCAACTCAGAGCCACGACTACCTGGCTCTCGAGCAGCTGCTGTGAACCGCCTGCTTTCAATGAAGCGTAAGCTCTCGAAGAACCTTGACTTGCTGCAGTCCTACTCCAAATTCTTGAAGGAGTACGAGGATTTAGGACACATGGAGCGTGTCCCTGCTGTCACAACTGACTCTACGGTCAATTTTCTGCCTCATCACGCCGTGTTCAAGAGCGATGGAAGCCGCAAGCTACGCGTCGTCTTCGACGCCTCGCAGAGCACGAGCAGTGGAAAATCACTGAATGATTTTCTACACACCGGCCCCAAGCTACAAAGGGAAATCACAACAGTGCTAACTCGCTGGCGCTTGTATCGGTACGTATTCACAGCCGATATAATTAAAATGTTTCGGCAGATTCGAGTGCATCGGGCTGACACACCATGGTAACGAATTACTTTGGAGGACGTCACCGGAGCTGCCGATAGAAGAGTTCGAGCTGCTCGCCGTCACTTATGGCACCGGCTGTACCCCTTATCTGGCCATAAGGGTGCTCGATCAGCTGGCTGAGGACGAGGCCCACACGTTCCCTCTCGGAGCGCAAATCTTGCACAACAATGTTTATGTCGACGACGCCCTAGCTGGCGCCGATACATTGGACCAAGCACGGCTCGCCAAGACTCAGCTGCGTGGAATCTTAGCCACTGGGAGCATGGAGCTTAACAAGTGGTCAACTAACGACTCCGTTTTGCTGGAATACGTCGAGTCGGCTGCCACCACACCCTTACGCAGCTTTAATTTGGACGACACCGTGTCCAGACTGGGCCTGCGCTGGTCGCCACACACGGATGCCTTCCACTACCAGGTGCAACGTCACGTTACGGCTGCATGCGTCACCAAGCGCATCATTCTTGGAGAAATAGCCCGATTGTACGGCCCACTGGGCTTGCTCGCCCCCGTTATAGTCCGACCTAAACTCCTGATGCAGCTCATGTGGATTGCTGGGAAAGACTAGGCGCTCCAGTAGATGCCAGTATCTGTCAACAATGGGCCGTTTTCCGGAAACAGCTGCCTACTCTCGAGATGCTACGAGTGCCTCGCTGGCTGGGCACAACCAGCAAAACCTGCTGGACTCTCCACGGCTTCGCCGATGCCTCTGAAAAAGCATACGCAGCTGCTGTCTACCTCGATACCTACGACGAGAAAGCTGGGCTGCACTCTACCTTGATGGCTGCAAAAAGCAAGGTAGCTCAAGTCAAGGCCATATCCTTACCACGACTGGAGCTCTGCGGCGCTCTTCTGCTCTGCAGGCTGCTGCGCAGGGTACAGAACGACCTGGATAACATTACGTCACTGGTCTTTTGCTGGACGGACTTACAGGTTGTATCAACTTGGCTCCAAGGACTGCCTAAGCTCTGGAAAACCTTCATCGCCAATCGAGTCAGTGAGGCCCTGACTTGGCTGCCAAATGCTCACTAAGGTCACGTGCGCTCAGCGCTCAACCCAGCCGATCACGCTACACGTAGTTTGACCCCAAGCCAGCTTCAGTCCAATGAACTCTGGTGGACAGGACCACAGCAGCTCTTCAAGGACTCCAGAAAATCGACGAAACGGCACGAATACGTGACGATACTGGAAAAACGGACTGCAACAGCCACCTTCCATGCTGCAGCTAAAGAGACACTGGAGGCCCTTATGGTTCAATTTTACACCTACGAGAAATTGGTACGTGTCTTCTCCTTTATGCACAGGTGGCTGTCGAACTTCCGTTTATCGGCGGCGGAACGTCCCTCGTCGATACTACAAGCCGAGAAGCTGAAGCAGACTCGTCTTCGCCTCGTCTTAGCTGTCCAGGCCCAGCATTTTCAACAAGAGATTGGACTACTCCGGGCAGGGAGAGCCCTGCATCGGTCTAGCCCGCTCCGTCGACTGTCGCCCTTCTTGGATGACAATGGCTAACTGAGAGTTGGAGGACGACTCCAATACTCCTTCTTAACGCAGAGCGAGAAGCACCTGATAATCATCCCCACGAGCAGTCACCTGGCCGTGCTGCTTATCAGAGACGCTCACCTCGTCACTCTACATGGTGGCCGCCAGCTTATCCAGAGCCACTTGCTTCGCAGCTTCTGAATCCCGCAGGCATGCTATAAAATTCGGATGCTTTGCAAGCAATGCGTGCGCTGCTGCCGCTTTCAAGGTCGCACCGTCGAGCAGCAGATAGCCCCACTCCCAGCCATGCGTGTCACTTCAGCACGCCCCTTCGAGGTTACGGGACTGGACTACGCCGGCCCATTCGCAATACGCACGTCGAAGGGCCGCGACCGGCGCTCCTTCAAAGGCTACGTAGCGATATTCACTTGCTTCGTCACGAGAGCAGTTCACATTGAGGTTGTATCTGATTACACATCAAAGACATTTTTACTAGCTTTCAAGCGATTCGAGGCGAAAAGAGGCTTGTGTCGCTAAATTTTTAGCGACAACGGCACCACCTTTCAAGCCGCAGACAACGAGCTGCAGCGATTTTTTCGAGAAGCATCGGCCTTCAGCCGAGAAGTCGCTGAGGCCATTCAATCCGACGAGGTAGCATGGAACTTCATTCCACCCAGAGCACCACACTTTGGCGACTTGTGGGAAGCTGCCGTCAAATCCTTTAAGCACCACTTGAAGAGAGTCATCGGAGATGCCAAACTGACATTCGAAGAATTTTCTACCTTGGCTGCGAGCATCGAGGCCTGCTTAAATTCCAGGCCACTCAGCCCCTTAAGCGCCGACTCCACCGACATCGCTGGAGCCCTCAGCGGGGCAGCTGCTTCTCGGCCTTGAGCGCCAACTCCAGCATCGAGAAACACAGTGGCTAATTGGGACGTGTCATGGGGGGCGGCCTGGCAGCAACAACAACACCTACACTCTCTCTTATACTTCGAGTCATACAAAATACATTTTTTCTTTACACTCTAGCAATCTCGCACCGGTTTTATATCTCTATTTAGTTTAAAGTTATTATCATTCTTTTCCAATCTTATCTTAACGCTACTCAGTTTCTATTTTTTCAGATTTTTTCTTCTTTTTTTTTTGTTCTCCGCGTGGATTTCATCGCCATTTCGTTGACTGCCTTCAACGAGACGGGCGGTATGTTCGGACCGTTTAAACTTCTTTCAGTCTTCGCGCGCTTTTGAACGTATTAAAGGAGTCGCCCCCGTTTTACCTCAGCAACTCCCCGACGCTGGACAAAACTCCAGCGCTCGGGGTTGCTCGCTCTCTTCTTCCGGCTGCCTCGAGATAAGTAACAGTAACTACGTGCTTCTATCTCGCGGTAGCGAACACATTATTATTACACACACACACTCACACTTTTACACACTACGCATTTAATTTAATAATTGTTTAAACCACTAGTCACACGTACACTTGTAATTTTACTTTTACAAAGAGAATAAATCTCGGTTGTTTTGTGTTACAAAAAACCACGTGTCAACTTACTCCGTTTCCTTTCCGCCGTGAACGCCAGCAGTTCGTTAATTATCAAGCGAACGATAATCAAAGTTTAAATACTTAATTTTTTACGGAGATTCGCGGCGCTAACAAATATGTTATTGACTCTTTTATTTATTTCTCTGGCTGTTCGTGGTCGTTTCAGCTTAAACTTCCAGGGTAGCTTTACTTTTTATCATCAAATTTGAGGTGATTTTTTAAAGATACCTTCATTGGCAATTATAACCAGATGGGTTCAAAAATGCAAAAAAAATTATTTAAGTTGTTTATTTGTATTTTTACTGGTATGAATTTTATCAGAATTTTTAAAAAGTTGCGCGATACTCAAAACCCAAAAAAACTATTTTTTCTTTACGTCTTCACTACTTTTCATACTTAAAATAGATCATACATATCGTTTTACGCTTTCTTGCATTAGTTATGTTGTTTTCTACTTTTTTAACTTATATCCGTATAAAAAGTCAGAGAAATAGTCTTCATAACCTAAAGAGCACATATTTACAGGTATTTATAGCTCTGATATTGTTTAAAATTCCAAGGTAATTGTTCGCTTAAGGAGCAGGCCTGGATTAAACCCAAAAAATGATTTTTTTCTTTATATGAGTCCAGAAAACATTTTATATTTAAAAGCAATTATTCTGAAAAATTTTATGCTATCAATACGCAATATTATCTTCAATTTTACCCTTGCAAAACCTCAAAATCTTGATCCTACACGTCACAATAAATTATTATTTTTAATGGACAATAATTATCATCACAATTGCAAACAAAATCACAGCAGCAACAACAGCAACAAGGACAAAATCAACATCAATTAAATGACTTTATTAACAAAAAGTGTTTCTTGTGCAAAAGAAGCGTGTATAGAGAGAGGTTTCGAAATACCCAACCACATGTTGATCACAGAAACAAAAGTAAATTTATAACAGTTTCTTAGTAAATTATTTTAAAAAGTGTAAAAAAAAAAATTATTAATACATTTGAATAATTCGGTATAAGTTTATGTAGATTATGTTTTAAAAATTTTTAAATTAATAATAAATCCAAATAAAAATACAAAGTTTGAAAATTCGAATTATAATTTAAACATTTACATTTACGGTTACTTGATAAATTTTAATAACTAATCATATATTGTACACTATCATGGTTATAATAATTGTTAGTACCATAATCAAACATTTAATGAACCAAGAAGGGAATATCAACATTATCGTAAGTTTAACATGTTTCTTAATTAGTTATATATATATATATATATATATATATATATATATATATATATATATATATATATATATATATATATATATGTGTGTGTGTGTGTGTGTGTGTGTGTGTGTGTGTGTGTGTGTGTGTGTGTGGGTGTGTGTGGATGGGTGTGTGTGGGTGTGTGTGGGTGTGTGTGTAAAATATAATTTTCAGATAAAACAAAGAGAGGAATAAAAGGTGATAAAAAACATAGGAAAATAGAAACAATAAATAACAATAAAATAAATAAATTATTGATCGGAATGTTAGAAATATATAATGTGTCAAGTAAAAAAAAATAAATTGATAATTTCATCGGTTATTAAATAATAAATATTCAATGAATTTTAATAGCATTAAATTTAATTCATGTTTCTCCCCTTTTTCTGTTTTAGAGATAGTAATAGTTAAAAATTGAAAAGGATTTTGGAATAGTGAGAGGGTAAGAGAGAAAGAGAGGGATAGATATAATATGAGAGTGAGAGGATGTTACAAAGAGAGAAATAGAAAGGGTGTATGTATATGTGAGAGAGATACGATGTATGATACGAATTAATGCGTATAAGAGAATGAACGATATATGTGTGTGTGTGTGCGTTTTTGTAAAAGAATGTTCATTTGAATAATGTGTATATCAGTGAGAGAATGTTAATGTATGTTGTGTGTGAGTGCATGAGAGTGTGTGTGTGTGTGTGTGTGTTAGAGAGAAAGAAAGAAAGAGAGAGAGCGAGGTAGAGAGAGAGAGACACACAGAGAGAGAGAGAGAGAGTGAGAGAGAGAGAGAGAGAGAGAGAGCGAGAGAGAATTAGAGGCAATTTCGTATGCATTTGCAAGCACGGATAAGTATGTGTGATTCGTCTATATGTGTGTATGTGGGTGATACAGTAAGAATGATGTTTGTTATGTATAGGCGTACAAGAGTGCATTTCTTATTTGTGTGTGAATATATATATTATCAATAATATATATACTTATTAGTGATATATTGTTAAACTAAATTATATAATAAAAAGCATTTTTAAAATATAAAAGATGTTTGATGAAATAAAAGTTTTAATTCTCTATTGAATCATGAAATTGAATTTTAAAGTGTATATTTAAAATCAATATACATTTAATGAAGTTATTTATGTTAGAATAAATATTCGTTATACGATGTTTCACTAATGTTTCACTTCAAATTTAATATTATAAAATATTAAATTTGAATGAATCATCATATATTTCCCCTGTATAGTAGATTCGTATATTATAGAGTATATTCTGTTGATTGTAATGTTTTTGTTTCGTCTAGTACTATGCGTATCATGAACCTTATTGAAGGACGAAGAATGTTTCCTTATTTACTGTATTTGTAGTATTGCCGAAAATTCTATTAGTCAGTGTTCAGGTTTTGAGCAGTACACAACATGAAAGTGGAAAAGGACGACTACCCAATCTTGTGTAAGCAAGTATGCAGTGAAGTAATTGGTGTCAGCGTTGTAGGTACAATTGTTAATGCATAAGTATTCACAATATATTATTAATATCATTAGTAGAAACCAACATATACATTAAGAATATAATTACGAAATTTATTCGATAATTTTTCAAATATTATATTACACACACACACACTTGTATGTGTGCGTACTACAAACATATACACTTACTAATAGCAAAAATGTTAATTTTTTGTAAATAGGATTTTTCGTACTAATTTTATCAGTGAGAGAATGTTAATGTATGCTGTGTATATATATATGACGTAGTACGAATGTATACGAAAGAATGTGTATAAGAGAATAAATGATGTACGTGTATGTATATGTGCGCGTGAGAGAGAGAGAGATAGAGGGACAGAGAGGTTTGTGTAGATTAACTGCTATTTTCTGTATAGACTCGAAATATTTGCGCGAGCACGTGGAGACAATTTTTTCTAAATACATTTTTTCTACTTTGTAAATGAATAATTTTTTATCTTATCAATATTACATTAGGTTTTCAAAAATTGTGTGCTTTTAGGGTGATGTTTAAATTATTTTAGATAACTATATACACATATATACATACATACTTGTACAAATGAAATAAATTGTTCAATATTTTTATGCAATTATTTACTTTTCACAGGCTTATTATAAAAGTACGTTTCATCAATATTGAGGCATTGCGCGTTTACAATACGGGCAAATGTTTTGCAATGGCTCTCCTTGATAATTCTGGGGAGATACGTTGCATGGCTTATGACGAAGTTGTGGATATATTTTACAATTAAATAAGTTTGAAAAAATTGTACAATTTAAAAAAATTCGTATAGTATCGATATTATTTAAAAAAAGCTTTATTGAAACAAACATTTCTGATACTTTCTTAATTGAAAGCGTTGAATGTAAATTTTGTTATTTTTAATGAATTATACATAAAATTTCTAATTTTTTATTTTATTTTTGTTACAGGTTGATAAAGTGTACAAGTTTACTAAAGTTGATTTTTCTTTAGCTAATAAAAATTTAATAAATTACAAAACAAGCTTGAAATTTTTCTAAAATCAGATTCCATGGTTGAGGAATGCGAATTATCAAACATTCCTATTATATTATTCAATTTTATTAATTTCAATAAAATAAATTCATTATCAAAGGATACGCTGGTTGGTGAGTAAATAAACATTTTTTGTATTTTAAATTATTTAAATACTAATTTAATATGTTATACTTGCAGATGTTGTAGGAAGAGTTTCATTTATTGATGAATCTGAAACATTTAAAACGAAAGTGAACTTATGTAAACGAGAAATCTAAATAAGTGATTCTGATTGCAATGCTGTAAGTAAAAATTAATACACGATTACAATTGTCCTATACAGAATTTTATATTGTTTTATGTATATATAAAACTCGTTTTTCATTTGTTTTATTTTTAGATTATTCTTGTTTTCTGGAATCAAAAGGCCAAAATTGTGTTGTATAAAGTAGACGACATACTTGCAGGAGTAAAAATTTATGAATTTAATAATTCAAAATTTATTTCTGTTAACAATAACACTATTGTCAAAAAGAATTGTTATGATATTGCAGAAGTAGAAAAGTTCCATTTTATAATTTAAAATTTCAAATTAAAAATTTATATATTTTTAATTTAAAAAATAATTCTTTATTGTTTTCAGGCTAAGAAGTAAAAATGATTGACTTTTTGACAGAAAGGCTTTACTAAACCTCTTTGCGCTCCTATGTTTTTCCCCGATTAGCGACAGGAGTGCACCCTTCTGTCTGTTAGACAGGTTCGCGCGTGCCGCGCGCACTTGGTCTTTGGCACTCAGAACGAACAGGCCCGCGAGGGTTTGTAAGGCTAGAGGTTGAATAAAGAGTGTCTTCTCAATAAATCAAGGTGTTCTTAATAAGCCCAGTGCATCCCGCACTTTTCATATCCGTCAGGTTATGGGCCCAGGGCACGCTTCACTGCGTCAACTGTGAGTGCTGCTACAAATAGTGAAAAAATCATAAAGAGGACTAGAGACACTTGGAGGCATTTTATTTAGAGGTGCATACATTTTAAGAGGATTAGAGAAATTAACTCTTTCGTGCACATAAGAGTTACAGCTATGGTGCGGGGAAACTGTTTACATTTCATAGGGTCCCGAGCCGCGCTGAATCCGAATCCGAGGTCAGATTTTGAAAATTCAAGATGGCGGATCCAATATGGCGGACGGGAAAGTAAAAAAATCGAGATTTTGAAAAACAAAAAATTTTTTCGTATTCTACGTGAAAACACAAATAGATACTGTTTTTAGTATTTTTTCGATATCTCTCTTAGTTTTTGGGTAAAAAATTCATAAACTTCGAGCCGCGCTGAACCCGAATCCGAGGTCAGATTTTGAAAATGAATTTTTTACCCAAAAACTAAGAGAGATATCGAAAAAACAACAAAAACAGTATCTATTTGTGTTTTCACGTAGAATACGAAAAAATTTTTTGTTTTTCAAAATCTCGATTTTTTTACTTTCCCGTCCGCTATATTGGATCCGCCATCTTGAATTTTCAAAATCTGACCTCGGATTCGGATTCAGCGCGGCTCGGGACCCTATGAAATGTAAACAGTTTCCCCGCACCATAGCTGTAACTCTTATGTGCATGAAAGGGTTAAAAGAAGTCTTCATCTAGACGCATTTTCAATTCAAAGAGGACATCAAAGAATTCTACAGTCTGTAAAAGGTATGTGGCTTAATAACTTTCTTAAGTAACCGAGTTTTTAGTAGAAATATTTTAATACTGTTGAGACAAAGAGTTTTCCCCAGAAGTGCGGTCGTATCTGGGAGATGGTGGAGTGCAGTCTTAATAATTCAAAAAGAAAAGATAAATATATAAAAATTAGAGACGCGTTGATGTGAAGCAAAAGTGGGATTAAAATCGTGTGCATTGAGAGAGTGTATCGTTGAATTTTAATACATCAAAAACGACACGGGAAGCAGAGGAATATTGGCGGGGAGGGGTCGAGACCGGTCAATTCGGGGAAGTCGCGCACAGGCTCGAACGGGCGAGCGGTTGTGTAATTGTGTGTGCAGGCAACTCTCTTTCTCTCTCTCTCTCTCTCTCTCTCTCTCTTAAAACCTTTTAGCGGCTATTTATTTACCGCTTGAAAAATTATTCTCTCGAGTTGCCGCTCATTCTAACTGCTTATATTCTTTTATTTTAAAAAGAGAATATGTCCATTTTCCTTTGGATGTACACGGGTCTTATTGCAGTGCGTGGAACCAGTAAGCATTCGATATCTCTTTCTCTCAAATAGTTTGCTGTAAAAAAAAAGATCGGCAAATTTTGAGTTGCATATGCACAGCGCAGGGCCGATTTTTCCCGTTTTCGGCTCGGTTGATCCCTCTCTTGCTGTATCTCTTGCTCTCTCTCTCTCTCTTTCTCTCGTTCGTGCCGGTACAGGCCGCGAGACGGGTGAATCGCGGACGTGCAGCGGTTTTCGCTTGTATGCATTGGGCTAGGGAGTTTTCTCTCTTTCTCTCTCTCTCTCTCTCTCTCATGCGTGCGGCGGCTCCCACTTGCTCGCGCTGCACTAAAGAGTTTATCTCTCTCTCTCTCTCTCTCTCTCTCTCTCTCTCTCTCTCTCTCTCTCTCTCTCTCTCTCTCTCTCTCTTAAGTGCGACCCCTGAGCCAATCGCCCGTGATTTGGAAAAATCACGGATTTCTGACTCAGGAAGGATTCGCACACAGGTTCATCGGCGTCGAACGCGCAACCTTCAAGGTAATGACGATGATAACATCATAGAATTAAACTTGGATTCAGCTGATGAACCTGCGTCGAATCTTGGTTCGGCACCTGCCTTTGGAGGAAGCAGTGATAGCCAAGAGAGAAGAGGGGGCAGCAGCAGTGCGGGGAATATTGAGCTCATAGTCTCAGTAATAGTGGACTGCTCTAGAGCTGAAGCTGATCCTGTTGAGGTAGCTCATATTGTCCTCAGCACTGTTCTGCCCACTCTTCAAAAAGATGATATTATTAATGTTAGACCACTAGCTCCCCCTACAATGAGGGGTCGCACCTCCAGAGCAGGAGCTGAACTCGGAATGAATGTTGCTGCGAGGGTGAATGACAAATCGCCTAAAAGACCGCCACCTTTGCTTGTCCGTCTCGCGAACAATAGATTAGTTAATGAAATTATGTGCGCTAAGTCTGCGTTTACGCGCTTTAATACAGCTGATATTTATCCCTCTCGTCTGACCGTGGGACTGGCAAGACGTCTGTTCCACACGAACATTTTTATTAATGAATCCTTGAGTACTCCTGTTTATACCGAGTTCAAAAGTCTTAAGGTTATAGCTAAAGAACTCGGTTTTCAGTTCGTGTGGCACAGGCACGGAAAGTTTCTCGTCAGATGGAGGGAGAGACTACGAGCTCATACGTTTACTTCAGCTTCCGATCTATCGATAATTGTAAAATTATATAACATCGAAAGTATTGGTATAGAAACTAAAACTCACGATACAAACATAGACAGCAATGACAACTGCAATACCAATAATAATAATGGAGATAGTAAGGAAAATAACACGAACGCACAAAAACTAAAAAAACTACAAAAACTAATTTCGATCTTTGGATGGATTATTTAAAGTCAGAATTAATAAGTAATGATTTATTAGATGTTATAGAGTTAAATATTGATGGACCTGAAAATTTGTTTGAAAATAAAATCTTAAAAAGAAAAAGTTTGGTTAGAGACATTATAATTAACCATATTGATGAAATATATCACAAAAGAATTTTGAATATACAAGAACCTAAAGAGATTTTAACAAAATTAAAAACATACAAAAAGAGTGAATGTAATATGACACACACCTCAGTTAGAGCAAGATTATACCATATTAAAATGAAAAGAGAGGAAAAGGTGAATGATTTTTGCGAACGTTTTAAATCCATAATTAGATCCAGAACAAGAAATACGTTCAGCCTTTTATCAAGCTGTAGTTTCTATCATACCTGATATTCGAAATGTCGATGTAGTAAAGAGGCAAACAAATACTAAAGAAATGACAGTAGATGAAATAAAAGCATTCATGTTTTAGTTAGAGGCAGAAAAGAAGAATGAAACTAAAGAGGAAGCTTCGGCAAAAAGAGTGGTGCAAACCAAGGAAAACCAACTCCAGAAGGAGGACCGGTGCCATAGGTGCAACAAAGTTGGACACTGGGCGAATGACTGCCGATACAAAGAGCGAAACCGTTGGTTTTGCTACTACTGCCAAGGCATGAGAGAGCACAAAGGTGACGATTGCCCACAAGCTCCAAGCACCAGTCATCGCAACAATCAAAACAAGACGTATAATAATAAAATCTTTTCTAGAATACATAAAGAGGAAAAGAACGGATCTAGCTCATTTCAGTAAAAAAATAATAGTCAAAGAGGTTCTTATAGAGGAAATAATAGAGGAAGAGTAAATAAAAGAATTAATCACCAAATAAATAACAACAACAAATTAAGGTGGATTGCAACAAACAGCAAAACTTCCGATCAACGAAAATCTAAAGGTAAGACTACACAAACGGAAAGTTCAAATAATCAAATAAAACAAATAGAATTAATTGCGGATTCAGGCGCAACAGATCATATAGTAGATACGTTCTTGATTTTAACAGATTTTAGAATTTGCGAAAATGGAGTAATTAAATGTTCAAATAAGAACGAATTTGCTGATATTGTGATAGATGGTAGAGGCGATCGTTTGTTTCACTCTGAAACATCAGATGAGGGAAAAATTATTAAACTAACAGAAGTTATAACTGCTAAGGAAGTATCGGAAAATTTACTATCTTTGAGAAAGTTAGCAGATTCTGGTTTTAGCATATGCATGGATGACAACATTTTAAGAGTTTACAATAAACTAAATAATAGAACATTATTTGAGGGAACTTATGAAAAACCAAATTGGGTTGTACGATTTGAAGTTAAAAAGAATACCTTAGAGAACAGTAAAAATATAAAGTATAATAAGTATAGCTGTAATGCAAGAATGGATTCTCATTCTGTGCTTCCTAAACAATCACAAACAAACATTATATCTAAAGAGTTGTCAGGTCCGGAGGGAGAAAATTTGGAAAAGGAATATGTTAGTTCTGCGATTGGGAGGGAGAATGATGAGAAGCTCATGAATTCAACTAATAACAAAGAGTTAAACTTAAAATCAATAAATCCAACAACGATAGACTCTAGTCTAACAAGAAAAACGATTCAAATTGATATTCTAGAGTCATTAGAGAAAATAGAGGAAATATGCATTACTAATCCACTTCAAAATAAACCAAAAGATTTTATAAAACAAAATGAGGCTACGCTGTGGCATATTCAATTGGGCCACGCATCTTTGAATTATTTAAAAGAATTACAGAAAATAGTAAAGAAATTAGAGAAAGTAAAATTTGATGAATCTATTTTAGATTGTAAAATTTGTATTAGAGCTAAAATGGATGAATTAGCTTTTAAAGAAGTAAGAAACAGAGCACAAAGACCACTTCAAGTTGTACACATCAACATAATGGGACCCATAAAACCCACGTCCTACCCAGGATTAAAAAGATTTATTATAGTATTCGTTGATGATTACTCTAGATTTGCAATGACATATGCCTTGAAATCAAAAGATGAATCAGGTGAAGCGCTAGAAAATTATCTAGTGTCTGCTAGAAATCTGTTAGGTAAAAATGAGAAGGTCTGCTATTTAAATCAGATCAAGGAACTGAGTTCACAGGTGGAAAATTCTTAGAGATTATGAAAGTAGAAAATATAGAGGCTGAATATACTCCACCCTACACCCCCGAATACAACGGTGTAGCAGAAAGATTTAATAAAACCCTGCAGAGAAAAATAAGAGCATACATGTTTGATTCAGGTTTACCTAAGAGTATGTGGGAGTTAGCGTTAGATGTTGCATGCATACAACAGAACACCCCACAAAACCATAGAGTTTGGAATTCCATTGAATAAATTTACACCAAATGCAAGTTACAAAAATTCCAAAACCCAAATCTAAGTTTGATACAAGGGCAATTAGAGTCGTGCTAATTGGGTACAAATCAACAAGCTACTTATTGTGGCATCCAACTACCAAAAAGTTTCTGGAATCTCGAAATGTCAGATTCAATAAAAAACTAGTATACAAAGACGTATACAAAAATAATCAACTAGAGGATGAAAAGAACACACAAACGTTTAACGAAAATAAAGAGGAAAGAGATTGGAACTGGTTAAAGGAAATAAAAGAGGATGACGAAGAAAAAGAGGAACCAGAAAAATTAGAGAAAGGAAAGGCACAGACAAACAAAAGAGGACGATCAAGAAAACAAGAAAAAGAAAATACTATACAAGAACAAGAGAAAGTACAAAATGAAAATCAAGGCCCAATGACTAGAGGTAGAACCAAGAGAAAACAGGAATCTTTAGAACAATACAGCAGTGTCAAAACTGGAAAGCTTATAGAGGATATAAGTTACCCAGAAAATAAAGAAGATGAGCTTAGGCACATTCTTCTAGCAAATTTACATAAAGATCCAGCTTCATATGAAGAAGCAATGATGTTCAAGGACAAAGAATATTGGCAAACAGCAATAAAAGAAGAGTTAGATTCCATGAATAAAAATGAAGTATGGAGTTTGGTTAATAAACCAAAAGCTTCAAACAAAGGAACCAAGGCAAATGTGATTGATTCAAAATGGGTATTTAAGAGGAAAATAGAAGCTGACGGAAAAGTTAAGCATAAAGCAAGATTGGTAATTAGAGGATTTAAAGACAAAAATTCATATGATCTAAAAGACACATATGCCCCAGTCTCTAGATTATCACTCGTCAGATCAACTCTTTCAATACTAAACAAGCCTGAGTTATATGCTTGTCAAATGGATGTAAAGACTGCATTCTTGAACGGAATACTAGAGGAAAAAATATATATGGAAATACCAGATGGTTTAGAGGTAAATGAATGCACAAGGAAGTTAAAAGTCTGCAAACTAAAGAGAGCACTTTATGGCTTGAAAATAAGCCCTAAGAAATGGAATAAGAGGTTTACAGAGGAGATGCATAAGCTAGTACTACTGTACGTAGATGACATGCTTATCATAACTAATGATAAAGAAAAACTAAAAGAAATAAAGAATTGCTTAAATACAGCATTCGAAATGAAGAACCTTGGAGAACCTAAGAACTTTCTTGGCATGACAATAGAAAGGAATATAGAGGGTAAATGCGTGAAGATTCACCAAGCCTTATATACTGAAAGTATCTTAGAGAAATTTGGAATGAAGGATTGCAAGCCACAAAATACTCCCATGGTTACGAGACAAGTAAGTAATCGTAATAAAAGGAGCAAAATGGAGGACACAAGACTTGTTAAGCAAAACTATGAAATAAAGAGATTTCCGTACAGAAAGGCAATTGGAAGTCTCATGTACCTGACGAATGCAACTCGGCCTGACATAGCATTTGCAGTTAACTACTTAGCCAGAAAACAACTAGAGCCAACTGAAGAAGACTGGATGGATGTCAAAAGAGTATTTAGATATTTAAGAGGCACAGCTGATGTAGGACTGAAATTCATGTCCAAAACCGAAACTTTAGAAGCACTAACAGATGCCAGTTTTAGAGATTGCCAGGATTCAACTTCCACTGGAGGTTATATAATCAAGTTATTTGGAGATGTTATCGCATGGAGGAGTCACAAACAAAATTATGTGACACTCTCTACATGCCAAGCTGAATATTTGTCAATGAGTGAAGCTTGTCAAGAGCTGATCTCGTTGGACAAATCAATTCGATATATTTTGGGAAAGACGTTTTTCCCTGTAACAATTTGGTGCGATAATCGTTCAGCTGTCGATTGCACTAAAATGGATGGAAGTCATAAGCTTAAAACATTCGATGAAGATTTAGAGGAAATTAAGAAAATGCTAAGTAAAAGGGAAGAAACTGGCAATAGGCAACATATGGCAGAAACGTATGGAGACTTTATAAAACAATGCGTAGATCAAAGAAAAGTCATAGTAAAATCGATAGCAACTAAAGAGAATATTGCTGACATACTAACAAAACCTTTGCCTCTGGAAGCGTATAAATACTTAAGAGATAAAATAACGAATTCAGAATCCTGAGTTTAAGAGATCTATGTATAGAGTAACTAGATATTAAGAAATTGAGAAATAAGGAAAGTATGAAATTATTAATATGTAATGTTTTGCTTGATTACAGATAAATCTTAAGGATCGAGCCGCACATTAAAGAGGAACACGTAGAGAAGACGCATACAGATTATATAGAAGAATACTGTGATTTAATAACATATACATTACACTGATTAAAATCAAGATGAGAATTATAAAACAATAGTTATTAACTTAATTAAATTAAAATAAAGTAATGTAAATTGAAATTTGAATTATATTTGAAAATAACTATGACGTTAACTTGTTTATACGAGGGTAGTTCAATAAGTCTTTAGAATAAAGTATAAAAACAATTTTTTTTGGGTAAATTTTTTTTTATTTTTCAACATAATCTCCTTGGAGCTCTATACACTTGGTCAATCGCTTTTTCAGTTTTTTTAATCCTTCAGAAAAGTGCGTTTTCGGAAGTTCCTCAAAATAAGCACTTACAGAGGCAATGACGTCTTCGTTGTCCGTAAATCTCTGTCCATCGAGCCATTTTTTCAAGTTTGGAAATAAGAAAAAGTCACTGGGGGCTAAATCTGGTGAATACGGTGGGTGTTCGACCAATTCGAATTTTAGTTCTTCAATTTTAGCCATTGAAACGAAGCATGTGTGAACTCGGGCGTTGTCGTGATGAAAGAGAATTTTTTTCTCGCCAAATGTGGTCGTTTTTTTTAAATTTCTTCTTTCAGCTGCTCTAATAATGATGCATAATACTCACCAGTAATTGTTTTACCCTTTTCCAAGTAGTCAATAAGTATAATTCCACGTGCATCCCAAAAAACTGTAGCCATAACCTTACCAGCTGACTTTACGGTCTTTGCCTTCTTCGGAGCTGGTTCGCCTGTGGAAATCCACTGTTTGGATTGTTCCTTTGTCTCAGGAATGTAGTGGTGTATCCATGTTTCATCCACAGTCACAAATCGACGAAAAAATTCCTCAGGATTCCGACTTATGCGCGCCAAAAGAGCCTCAGAGGCGACGACTCTATTGCGTTTATTCTCAGCTGAGAGCAAACGCGGCACCCATCTTGCCGATAGCTTTTTCATGCCTAATTTTTCATGTAGAATTGAAACAACTGCAACTATAGATATCCTTGTGGCCTCAGCTAACTCACGCACTTTTAATCTTCTATCCTTCAACACCATATCGTGGATTTTATTGATGATTTCGGGAGTAGTTGCTTCTACGGGCCTTCCTGAACGTGGTTCGTCACTTATTGATGTACGACCACGCTTAAATTCATTTACCCAGTTATAAACCGTTGCTAAGGCAGGGGCAGATGTGCCATGAACTGAGTCCAATTCATTTTTTATCTCATATGGAGTTAAACCCTTTAAATGAAAATGTTTAATTACCGCTCTGAACTCGTTTTTTTCCATTTTTCTTAACAAGCAAATTTTTTTTATCAATTGGTTATAAAAACACGTAAACTCAGAAGATGTGGACTGTGACTGCACCATATATCTAGTCGGGAGTGGTGCTGACTGAAAACAGATGATTTGGAGCGATTCGCGCGCCATCTGTTGGTCATTCTAAAGACTTATTGAAGTACCCTCGTACACGAAAAAGTATATTGTAATTAATAATATTAAAGCGCATAGAGTTTAGCAAAGGGAGGGAGTGATAGAAAGGCTTTACTAAGCCTCTCTGCGCTCCTATGTTTTTCCCCGATTAGGGACAGGAGCGCACCCTTCTGTCTGTTAGACAGGTTCGCGCGGGCCGCGCGCACTTGCTCTTCGGCACTCAGAACGAACAGGCGCGCAAGGGTTTGTAAGGCTAGAGGTTGAATAAAGAGTGTGTTCTCAATAAATCAAGGTGTTCTTAATAAGCCCCGTGCATCCCGCACTGTTCATATCCGTCACTTTTGTAATTAAATCTTTTGTTAATAAAACTGAAAATTAATTACTTATTAATTAATTGAAAATTATTAAATTGCGAATTATGTATGTATGAGTGAGAGAATGTTAATGTATTTTGTGTGAGTATGTGATTCAGTACATATATGTATACGAATTAATGTGTATACGAGACTAAATGATGTGTGTGTCCGTATGTATGCGCGTAATAGAAAGAGAGATAGATAGAAAGAGAATAAGATAGAGTTACAAATTTAAGTTTTATTAGTTAAATTTTGCAATATAAAAAAATTTAAATTGATGATAACAATTCTATTATTAAGAAATAAAAATTTGGTTATTGTACCTTGTAAATTGTAATATATATATATCCTTCTTCTCCCTCGGCCATTACGTGTGCCATATCCTCCTCTCCTCTCTCATACACAGTCTTCCCTTTCAATTATATTTTGTTTAGAATAAAAAAAATATTTTACCACTAAATATGTTTCGTCCTACTATTTATTTTTCTTATACCGATCCTCTCGCATTTTCGTCACACGTCCCACCAGGGATACCATTATGTAGTGGGTCTTTTTTCCGTATATTATCTTAGATATTGAATATATTGAATAATTAATCTTTTAGTTATAGAGTAGGAGTTCGGGTATGTGGAATAAATAAATAGTAGGCAAAAAAGGTTAACAAGACAATTCATTTTATGTGATAAAATATTGGCTCTTGGCTTTTATTATTTTATTTATTTATTATGTTGATATAGCATACTAGGTATAATATATATATATATATATATATATATATATTTATTTATTATACCAATATTTCAATCTAGATTCCGACTCTACATTTACTTAATTAATTTTACTAATATCTACTGTCGCAGCCGGAACGGTTTCTATACAATTGCTGTGGAGAGAGTGCTGGAAAATAAGTTGGCAGTCAACGTAGTCTTAAAACATAAAGAAGTCAAATAAAAAAAAACCCGTAGTTAACAGAATGCATGCAAACATTAACCCAATATATATATATATATATATATATATATATATATATATATATATATATATATATATATATATATATATATATATATATATATATATATATATATATATATATATATATATATATATATATATATATATATATATATATATATATATATATATATATATATATATATATATATATATATATATATATATATATATATATATATATATATATACATGTATATATATATATATATATATATATATATATATATATATATATATATATATATATATATACACATATACTAGGGGGGTACCCCCCTGCTCGCTCCGCTCGCCAACCCCCAAAGCATCATGAAATTTTTTGTTTTTATGAAGGTTTTCTATTTTTCCACACCACCCGGGAGGTAAATAGATTGGCGCGTTTTTTTGTTTTGTTAATAAAGCTTTTTTATACATTCAAATTTATGTTTTATTTAATTCATTTATAAATAAATATATGTAACTCATACTTACATTTATTTATATTTAGTTTTAAGTATTCTATTTATTAACATATATATATTTATTTTAATTTTGTTTTTTATTTGAATGTAATATTGTAAAGCTCTTTTTAATTCGTATGTAATAATCTATATATGTAAATTTAATATTAATGAATATAATTAAAAAAAAATAATTCTTTTGAATGTAATAAGAATTTACATTACTTTAATTTTTGTTTTAAATTAACAATATATCTTGTTATATTATATTATGAAAAACTTAAAAATTTCACTCATATAAATCTAAATTAATTTGCATGTATTTTATTTATGTGTTATACATTTACAAAAATGTATTTAATAAAATTTAAGTCTTATAAATCTAAATATGGTAGCATGTATTTTATTTGTAATAATGTGCATAGTTTTTGCATATTATTTAGATTTATAAGAATAATTTATATTATATTAATCAAAAATATAACATTTAAAACATAAGTCTTATAAATCTAAACAAATTGCTTGTATTTTAGTTATGCATACTTTTTGCAAATTATTTAGATCTGTAAGAGTATATAATAAAATGGAAAAGATTAAAATAATTCAATTTCATTAATATCATTAATATAATTTTATATCATATATTATAAATTAGAATTATATTTTTGTGTATATTTTTAAAATTGATTTTAAAACTAGGATAAATTGTTAAACTATGTTGATTATTTAAATTGATTTTATACATAAAATAGAATAATTTATATTATATTAATGAATCAAAAATATAACATTTAAAACATAAGTCTTATAAATCTAAACCAAGAAATTATTGTTGAAAACAAAGAATCAGAAAATCAGTAAAATGGAATAAACTGCACTGATATGTATAATGAATAAAACACTTTATAAATTTATTAACATTCACAATTATTATTATAAACAGATTTTATATTTATAATATGTATATAGAAAAAAAAACAAAAATAAAAAATGATAATTGATAGAAATAAGTAAATGAGGAGGGCATGAGGAGGGCTGGGAGGAGGGCTATGAGGAGGATACAAATAGGAGGGGCGAGGAGGGGCGAGGAGGGCAAAAAATAAGATCAAAATAACGTATTTTTTGAAACTATATTACTTTGTTTTGAGAAGGAGAATGAGGCGGGCAAAATGAGGGGCGAGGAGGGGCGAGGAAGGCGTAAATCTTATAAGATTTACAAACAACTATATAATATAGGAAGATATATATATATATATAATGATAAGGGTCTGAATATTGTATAATATTCTTAGTTAAAACAAATTCCTTCGGTAGCATAAAGTTGGTTTATTTCCCCTTTATTCCGTTGGATCGTTAATGGATTAGTTGGATTTATTTTTTTATATTAAGCTTATTTTTTAAAGACGGGATTCTCGATGGAACCCGGGAAAACCTTAACGTCCTTGGGGATGTCGTTAGCCACAGGCATCACGATTTCCCGACGGAAAGGACGGAGGCAAGCTCCTTATTTTTACAATCCGTGCGGGCTCGTATTATGGATAGCGACAAAGTTGGGCGAATCAACTCTGCGGACTCGGCCTAAGCCTATTCCCGCAGGTCGTGAAATTGAAAAAGAAAAGAGTTATTAGATAGAGGTTGCCATAGAGAGCGGCAGCAAATGAACAAAACCTTTATTTACCAAGCCGTACCGCTTAGTACTATCCCAAATGATAGTATATATATATATATATATATATATATATATATATATATATATATATATATATATATATATATATATATTATATTCAGAGAGGCTTTTAAATTAACATATAAAGAACAAAATGGTCTTTATGCTATTTGTCTATTCATTGTCTTTATTTATATCAATACTGGTTTTCTGCTCCTATTGCTATAAAAGCTCCAAATAAAGATTTACAGTTTATAAAAGATCTATTTAAATATGAAAAAATTGACTCGAAAACCTCTCAAAATGATATAAATTCAAAAATCATTTATGGTACTTGAATCCTTAAATTTGTACCATTTCATTCTTCGACGATGAAATTTCAACAAATACGTTAATAAAGATATATATATATATATATATATATATATATATATATATATATATATATATATATATATATAGATATATATATATATAAATATTTATATATATTATATATTTTACAAAAAAGTTTTTCTTTGCTAAGTCATGAGTAAAATGCCAATACAACATTTTCAATTATTTTTCGTAAAATATCGATTTTACTCTTTTTCAAATACATTTTAATTATTTCATAACACAATAATAAATAGTTAAATAAATTACCAGAAGAATGGGCGACATCATAGTTTTCATGGGTCGCAACTATTTCTCCAGATTGTACCTCGTTTCCGCCTTCATTACTTAAATGGTCTGAAAAATAAAAATTAACTAAAATAAATACAAAATCGATAATTTAGATAATAAAACTTCTCGTGTAAAATTTTATTCTATAGATTGATAGTTTAAAGGCTGTTGAAAAAATTGAAAAAAAATTAAAAAAAATATACACTTAATTCTATAAATTGCTATTATTCAAGAGTATATAAGTAAAATAATTTAAAAATATGAATAAGTATTTTTTAATTACATAAATTGCTATTATGTATACCTATTTTTTCATTATATAAATTGTTATTCAAGAGTATTTAAGCATTACAAGAATATCAAAACTATATACAAAATATATTAAAACTTGACAAAAGTAAATAAAGCAAAAAAATTTTATCAATAGAAATAATGTATACATATTTTTTAATTCTGCTGTAGTCCTGTTTTATATGATATTTGTTATAATTTAATTGCGTAATTTTAGCATGCATTTTTATTATGTATTTCTATTATTTATTTTTATTACATACTTTACAGACAAATTGCAGTTTAAAATAGTACATATTTTTATAACATAAAAAAATTACATAGAAAATTTACATAGTAAAAATATGTATTTTTTTGACAAGGATACTATGTGTACAATTTCGACACAAATGAGGCAATTTTATTTTTAATATTAAAAACTGATATTACAAATGTTACCTGATATTGTAAGATTCTTCTGTGGTTCTAAAAGTTCTACAAAACCAAACTTGTGAACTGATCGCTGACTTAACAAAAAAATTTTCCTTTCCTCAATGAGTGTGTCAATAACATTTTTATGAGCAATATTGAAAATGTTTTTTAATTTGTTTTTAAAATCATCTTCAAGTTGGCTTGATGTGCTTCGGCTTTTGCTTCTTTGCAAATTTCGGTAATCATTGTATAAACTATCTAAATTTTTAAGCATAGTAAAATAACATTGGACTGGAATCTGTGCTTTATCCCAAATACACTGTACTTCTTTCAAAACATCAGTCATACTATTTTTCAAAGGTATATTTAATTGACGAGTTTTATAAAAAAGTAGTTGTAAAACTTGTTGGTTTGATGGTAATTTTTTTCCTATCATCTGAGGTGTTAGATTACCAATCAAATATAATTTCCAATCCTGATTTGATGACATTTTGATAATAAAAATTTTAAGAAAATATTCTATCAAAAACTTATATTAACTTTTGAAACTACAAAAAAAAAAAGAAAATTTATAGACATAATAAAAACATTTCATACCAAAATATAAATATAAGATATTATACCTTAAACAAATATAATACAAAATATTCACTTTTTCACAATTGGTATCTATGTAGTCGTTTATCCCTCTTATAATCAGAAAAAATTTATGATAAATTCAGGAAAAAAAGAAACTTTGATTCTGGTTAAAGTACAGTTAATACGAATCAGACCACTATTATAATATGTTATGTATTGTTATGTTCTAAGACTGACATATAGCCGCGAGTGTGACTGATAATATGCTGAACAAATATGCTGAATTTTTATGTTTTTTTATTTTTTATGAAAATCTACTCAAATTTTTTTGCACTTTTTAAGCGAACCTAACTTTTGATAATATAAGTAAAAATGTAAAAAGTATGTATTCACTTAAATAAAAGATTCTAAGACCAGTTTTCATGTTCCTAGTAGATGTGACGTACAGTGTGCGTACAAGAAAATAAAACATTCGAGTTAATATCGATTTGCTCAAAACATGAAATTTCGAAAAATTAGCCAAATTTAAAAAAAAGTCAAATGCGTCTATCTCGGGCTAAATTTAACGAATTAAATATACCCTTGAACCGCCAAAAATTGCGTAATGGGTGTACGTTTGAAAATACCCAAAAAATAACATAAAGCCGATTTTTCAGAGCAAAAATAGATTAAATACAATCAAATAACTTTACAAATGGGCTAAATAAATGTTCCTACATGTAAATATATCATTGTAGAATGGTATTCAACAGTTAGTAAACGGATTGTCTGAATTAGTATTTTGTAATCCCAAAAATACCAAGAAAAATGCCCTTCCCCATTTAAATACGAGTAACATGGGAAAAATGAAGTGTCGTGCGGTACGCGAATTTGCAACGGATCGGGCTGAAACTTGGGGAAAGCTCGTTTTTTGGGTCATAGAATCGAAATAACTACCGAACTTCTAATAATTTTAAAGTCGGAAAATAACGGACACCCTAATATATATATATATATATATATATATATATATATATATATATATATATATATATATATATATTGGATAACGTAAACATTATCTGGTAGTGGTCCCAGGTGGTGTCGTCCTTCCGCTGCGACTAGTCGGCCTTGCAGAGCCATGTTGTGCGCTATATATGCCTCACATATATTGCGCTTCGAATGCGTCACGTTCGCGCAGAGTCCTGATACCTTCAGGAAACACTTGATTTTGGTGCTATATTCAAGTGTGTGTGTATCTCTGTGCGGCAGTAGTTGTCCATTTTAAAATTCAATGTTTGGTAGGTTGGGTGAGAGTGATTTTTCTTGTCGTACCGGGGCACTCATCACCGCGGTTTTCCGGCGGCTCGAGCGGTGGTTGCGCGCCGCTACCAATTCGCATTTACTACCTGTTATATCGCGTCGTTTTCCGCAAAATACCCTCGCTGAAGGCTACTTATTTTCCATCCTTGTCTTCTATATATTTTCGTCGCAAGACCCCCCCCCCTGTGATTATCGCTGTGTTGCGTAATTGGAATTATATTATTTTCCTTGTGCGATTTATGATTTAAAAGTTATATAATATTATAAATGTTTACATATATAAAATAAAGAAAAATTCCGTGATTCTAAATATATGCTGTTTTCCGCATACTATTGTGCACTTTATTTATAATCTTTATCTGAAATTTATGTATAAACACAGCGCATGATCATGTGATTGGATCATAAGACCAAAACATTGTACTACATTTACACGCAACTGTAGCGCGTGCCGCGTACTCACCGATACTAACGCGAGCTAGCAAAATTTCTTCTTCTAGACCTCAATTAAGCTGATTTGTATTTTTTTCCGTGATACTATCCATCAAATGCATAAAATAATTAGTTGTTTAATAAATACAGTTTCCCCTTTCCCAATTGTAGAAACGCCCTGCTGCAATCATCCTTAGGCACGCCACGTCACGCTTGTTCAAGCTTTGGGCGCAAGCGTGCGAGCTCCAGTTCCTCCTACGGGTGCGCGGGGTTTCCATTCAAATTCCAATTTAACATTACCTAATATCATTATTGACGCGTTCTTTTATTGTTAATGGAAATGTATATCAACTCAGCATATATATATATATATATATATATATATATATATATATATATATATATATTGTATAATCGACATCATATATAGGCAAATCTTAACTTGCACTCATGAAATGGGGAATCCATTGCAAGATTTATGTCTAGGTGTTATCAAAGAATAGTATACGTCAGTCCTCATTAAAATTTCTACCCCCTAAAAGCGCCCTCACGTGAGAAACTTTTAAATTCTACATACAACATCTTCCATATAAATTAAAGGATTATCTACGTGAAACGATATTCTTCAAGCGCTATCAATCAAAACATATGTAGTAGATCAAAATTCCTATGATATCTTATCATGTAATTTTCATAGGTTTATGGTATATAAAATTTCGTGTGTCATTCAGTCAAATTAAAATATGGCGAAATTTGTTTGCAAAAGTAAGATAATTTTATTTTTCAATTCAAATTTATAGATACACACACACACATATATATATATATATATATATATATATATATATATATAAAATGTCATTTTTCATATTTTTTCTTTTTACGTTTTTGCCTTTTCTCACTCCTCTTAATTTGCACATCACTGAAATTAATTGGATATATAAATTATATAATAATTATATAAAATTTGGTTATTGTACCTTGTAAATTGTAATATATATATATATTACTTATTTGCCAGCACGCTCTCCACATCAATTGTATAGAAACCGTTCCGGCTGCGGCAGTGAATATTTGTAAAATTAATGAAGTAAATGTAGAGTCGGAATCTAGATTGAAATATTGGTATAATAAATATATATATATTATACCTAGTATGTTATATCAGTATAATAAATAAAATAATAAACGCCAAGAGCCAATATTTTATCACATAAAATTGATTGTCTTGTCAACCTTTTTTGCCTACTATTTATTTATTTATTACCCCTGGTGCGACGTGTGACGAAAAAGCGAGATGATCGGTATAAGAAAAATAAATAGTAGGACGAGACATCTTTAGTGGTAAAATATTTTTTTTATTATAAACAAAATATAATTAAAACGGAAAACTGTGTATGAGAGAGGAAAGGAGGATACGACATACGCAATTGCCGAGAGAGAAGAAGGATAAATGAAACAAGTCGGTATTTGGTATAGTGCATTCGTATAATTAGGAGGAAATGTTAAAGGGAAAATTAGCTACAGTTAGATAACTATTAGATTTTTCTTTTGAATAAGCGGTCTCATTAGAAATCAAGGGAAACAAATGTTAACGACAAAGGACAACAAATGTTGTCGATTGGAAAAAATGTATTGATAGATTTTGGATTTTGGGCACTAGGGCTGAGGTACTTAATATTGTAAAAAGATGTTAATGTGAATCTCCATGGTGCTTTTCAGTTGAGTTGCAGCATTAAATAAAATAAGGGTTGTTTTCTACTTACGTGTTGTACGGTTGGTGTATATCCTTGATGCTTTAAGTATCAACATAAATACTATCAAAGAATGTTAAGGCCGATTTCCACTAGAGTTGTCGTTGATGTCGAGTTGGGTTAAGTTTCACAAGGGTTGTTTTTTTTTTATTGATAAATAGAAACAGTTATCGGTGTATTCACAGTAAAGGGTAATCCGAGATTGTGTATTAGAAGATTGTTCTGTTAAGGGCTGTCTCCGTCAGCTTTTTATATATAAAGCATTTGTGTTGGGCGAGAAGACGGTGATAAAAATTGGATTCTACTAGTACGTACTTGAGTTAATTGAGGTAAAGGTTGCTTTCCACTGAATGTTTACAGACTCTGTCGTATTTAAGGTTAACTTATTCGTTATATATTGCCAGAGTGCGTAAAATAAGAAACATTGAGATCGTGCAGTTTAGGTTGTTAGTATCACCTCCATAATCACGCAAATTAGGGTACACATGCCGCGCATCAAGACCGGTGATAGGCTTCATTATCGGTCTACAAAAGTCCCTCTGAACAGGAAAATATTAATTTCCGGGTGCAAGTAAAGAAGCTATCGGTCCTAGTTGAGACATTGGTGCGACGCACACAATATCAGGATCAAATAATACGAGATCTTGAAGCCGATATCGCCTGCCTGACCGATACATGCAACGACTATAGGTGCGAAGTAGAAGCCGTCCGCGTAGGCAAAATAGCTTATTTAACAAAACAGCAGGAGCGGTCGGAATAATGGATGAGAGACACGAAGCTCTAAGAAATAATGTTGAGAAACAGGCCAAATTATTACTGAAATTATCTGCAATAATACAGACCACGGTACCAAAACAACAACAAAAAATAAGCGATAAACAATTGTGGAAAAAAAAGGATAAAACTATATAAAGGTATAAATAAAAAGGTGGTTACATGTAACTATACGAATTTAGTAACAAGAAAAAACAAAAGATAATTTCAAAATAATTTAGGTAAAAGAATTCTCGAATCCACGGTAGATAGAATAAAATCATACAAAATCAGATGGATTTTTAAAAAAAAAGAGAAAAAAACTTTGAATAGTAACGGATGCGAGCACTAGATGAAGGCGAATTTAAGCTGTATTGAAACATGTGAGTGTTTATAGATAGATAGCGAAATTAATAAGGTCGATATACCCAGGATAAGGGATCTTCAGGAAAATTAGGGCTAGACGGCAGCTTTTCCTCTCGGCCGTGCCGATCGAGAATATATGTCAAATTTCCTCATTAGGCTGCTCACTTCTTGAGACATCCAATATGGAAGACAGATCTAGGATATCAGGAAATTTTTAAATACCGAAGAGGGGACGGCCTATTAGAAATAATGGTCTGAGAGCGTCTCTACCTCGGGTCACAACGCGACATACGCGGGCAAATCCGGTAAATGTAAATAGTCAGGCAGAGTTACAACACGATCATACAAATAATAATATGCAAGACGCGAATGATGTCTGAGTCCCTGATCCCTCGAAAAATCATCTGTTTCATGATTTTAACGCCCCGACGGGAGAAGCAAACCCGGAAGCTTTTGTGGGAGAGGTTAAAGACATTTTACAAACCCTTCGCTCAAGGGACTATTATTTTAAAGACCGTACAGAGGGGCTAACAGCTAGGCTAGAAGAGATGGATGAGCTGTAACAAGTTATTAAATTGGAATACACGACTTACTAGTGAGGTTAACGCTTGCGGGAAAACGATACAACAAAATGTTCGGGATATCGCGTATAGGTGGTGTGTTAAAAAAATAACGGGAATTTTCACATTTCTCGAGCTTGAAGAGTTCAATTCTCAATATTTTTTTTATTATGTTGGTATACATGCCTCTAATATATGATAAAATTTTCAGCTGTATTCATTGTTTACTTTGTCTGTGATGGCCGCTAAAGCTAGACGTGTTTTTAGGAGCTCGGCGATTTTTGTTTGTTTGAAAAAATGGATTAAAGAATTTGTATCAAAATTTGTGTAAAAAATTAAATTAAGTGTCACAAAGTATGTGAAATGTTAATAAAGGCCTATGGTGAGTCTTCTATGAGTAAAACTAGAGTTTATGAGTGGTATAAGCGTTTCGAAGATGGTCGTGAAGACGTTGAAGATAATGAACTTGTGCGGTCGAACGTAAAGGTTCTGCTCACTGTGTTCTTCGACTTTAATGGTATAGTGCACTATGAATTCTTGCCACAAGGTCAAACGGTCAATAAGGAGTACTATCTACAAGTTCAACGCCGTTTGCGTGAAGCAATCCGGAAAAAACGCCCGGATTTATGGAAAAACAATTCATGGCTTTTGCACCACGATAACGCACCTGCTCACACTTCATTACTTGTTCGTGAATTTTTGGCCAAAAACAAAACTGTAACGATGCCTTAGCCTCCGTATTTGCCAGATATGGCTCCGTGTGACTTTTTCCTATTTCCAAAAATAAAGAAAACCTTAAAGGGCCGTCGTTTTACAAGCATAGATGACATTAACAGCGTATCGCTGAAAGTACTAAAGGCTATCCCAAATATCGAGTTCCAGAAGTGTTTTGAGGATTGGAAGAAGCGCTGGCACAATAGCATAATATCTAATGGGGACTATTTTGAAGGGGACAACATTGATGTAGACGAATAAATAAATATTTTTTTCAAAAGACAAAAATTCTCGTTATTTTTTAACACACCACGTGCATCCAAAACATGCTCAGACGCTAGGAGGATCAGCAGCGGTTATGGGAAGAACATTAAAAGGTACATGCTAGAATAGCCACACACTCGGTAAGAATTGGAGAGCTGATAGATGACCAACAACAGATACACGATCGAATCGACCAGGGACGGGCTGAAGTAGTACACATAATTAATACACGGACTAGAGGAGGGGGGGGGGGGGGCGAAAGCAACAGTCCTTTAGCTTGTATGAAGCTGGAGTTTCCAACATTTAGTGCTGCTGCGTATGATAGATCAGTGCGTATTTTAACTTCGTTAGTAAATTATTTAGAGGCGACGGACGCTTAAGATTATAGTTATAAGTTTATTGTGGAACAGTCTCTTAAAGGTCCCGTGAAAGATTGGTGGGAACACATGAAAGATCGTGTATCCGGATTAAGGGAATTCAGAGACCGATTTATAGAGAGATATTGGAACAGTTCTATTCCAGCAGGTATAAAACGAGATTTAGAATTTGGATCATACAAAGCGGAAGGAAATCTAAGTAGGAGCGAATATGTACTGCGATTATATAATTATGTAAGAACACTATCAGATCCTCCTACGGAACAATTAACGGTCGAGAAGTTCTCTAGGCACTTTGATGAGTAGGTACAGCAGTCGATTTTCTCTACAAGTATCCAAAACATTGACCAATTAGTCCGATTACTCGACACGCTCGACTCCATAGGATCGTTAAATTCTAATATAATGAATATTCGATATGTCAGTTTTTTGGATGAGTTTCCTCGAAGAGTAAGCCCATACAATAATTTTACACGAAACCTCGATGATTCTAGAGGAACGTATAGAGATCGCTCATTCACAGCAGTGTCAATAATACACAGGGATCAGTACCTACTATTCCATTGCTACGTCAGGTACAGCAGAGAGAGAGCACATAAACGAAATCGTGGATTATTATGAGGATGAAAAAATAAGGGAAATGGTAGAAGTAGTAGCCCTTCACAGGAAAACTAAGATACTTTGTACCAAAGGCCTCGGTAAATTTGAAACATATTCATCAAAATCTTTCCATCAAAAGAAAGTTTATTTTGTTTGGTACAACGTATAAAAATAACCTTTAAAAACAATTCTCCCATTTCATGAGAAAGAAGTTTGCTAACCCTTTGCCGGGAAAGGATAATATGCCTGATATGTTGCTGGAAAGCCTTTTGTGCCTCCTATTGGTTCTAAGGAAGCAGAAATTAATTCTGTATTTGACTGTCCAAGAGATTTTTTATTATCTGAAGACGATTCCGAAATCAAAGATTTCCAAAAAACTTCCGTTCACTGTCCAGAGATTTTATTATTAATAGACGGCGTCTCAGTTCGCGCGTTGATAGATACAGGTAGCCGCATTACTTGTATCTCTTCGGACCTATATTCTAAAAACATTGATATTTGGAAAGCATGTCCCACATTGCCCGTTGTAGAAATCCAGGCAACCGGCTATATCGGTGAAAAGTCGGTGACTATTAAGAGCCAGTTTCACTTAGAAGTGAAAATTGCGAATGTTGTTGCTGACATAACGTTTATGGTCATTCTGAAATTAGGAGGAGAGTGCATTATCGGTATAGATGCCCGAAGTTACTTCAAAATGGTAATAGACGTCGGGTTGAAGTCGATTTCTGTAACCACCCCACAATCTTCCCATAGCGTGAGTCTCCCATTCCTATATGGTAACATGCCAGAATGGGACAGAGAACGTATAAATAATGTTTTTCAAATCCTCATAATAAAAAATTTTGTTTTTCAAGTCCTCATCATAAAAAATATTTTGGGAATCGTTTTTCTTCTCTAAAGTAAAAAAGCTGGCAGCCCGCCTCCTCAGGGTATGCAATATATGCCAAAGAAACAAAACATACACAAAAGCGACCTCAACTAAAACCTCTCAGAAAAGTGTTTCACGGAATATGTTGAGAGTCCTCCAATAGGTAAAGAAAACAAAATTCTCCTAGACAGTTAAATTGAGGAGAAATTGTCACCTGTAAGTTTCCACAGTTCTTCGAAAAAAATTGCGTTGAGGAACCTAATTGTCAAATACAAAGAGGTTTTTAGAAAAAGGCCAGGGATGTTTTCCCCATATAAATATAAATTTGTGGTTAGAGACAAGGGAACATACTTTCATATATCCTACCCGATCCTGTTGCAACATAGAGAAAAGGTAGATGCGGAAATAAGCAGGATGCTTCGGCTAGGAATTATAGAGCGCTCATCTAGTCCCTATATCAATCCACTAGTGCCAGTGACCAAAAAGAACGGTTCTGTCCGACTATGCATAGACGCTAGACAATTGAATCTTCGACTGAAAGATGATCACGATCGGCCGGAGAAAATGGATCAGATACTTAAGCGATTCGAGGGCGCGGGCGTTATAACTAGCATTTTTTGGCAAATTCTCTTGGATCCTAATTCTCGTCCGTTCGGAGATTTCTTACATAATGGTAAAACCTACCAATTTAAAGTGGTCCCTTTTGGAACCAAAGTTAGCATGGCCGCACTAAAGAGAGCAAGTGAGTTTTGTACTCAAGGGCCTGGAGGATTTCATCAGAGATTTCGCAGACGACTGGGTCTGTATCTCGGAGAACTTCCACGAGCATTTGAAACACTTGGAAGTATTATTTGAAAGGATCTCACTAGAGGGTGTAACTATTAATTTTGACAAGGTAGTATTTTGTAGAGAAGAAATTCCTTTTTTAGGGCTCATCTTGACTACAAAGGGAATCAGGCCAGACCCAGGAAAAGTCCAGGGCATAAGAGAATTCCCCGTTCCTAGAAATCCCAAACAACTTAAGGGTTTTTTGGGACTATTAAATTTTGGCTCAAAATTCACAGATAGGCTTGCACATGAAATACTTTCACTTTTAACTCTTCTAAAAAAGGTGTGAAATGGGTATGGGGCCTGGACCAGGATATGTCGTTCGCGAACGTAAAAACTCTCTTTTGTGAAGTAGTCATGCTGTATGATCCCTCTCGCACACGACCGTTTATATTAAATGCTGATACCAGCCTTTTTGCGAGTAGGTCTTTAAAAGGAGCAGAGGTTCACTATTTACCACTGAGCTGTAGCTACTGGCAATAGTGTGGGCACTTCAGAAGTTCCGAACTTATCTCGTTAACTCCGAAATACAGTCAGATCACAAAGCATTGAGTTTCCTGCTGTCCTGCCGATCCTTAAACGGGAGCCTAATGGGATGGGCAATGGCAATCCAGGATTATAACCCAAAGATAATCTATATTTCGGGTACAAAACACGTAAATGCAGACGCCCTCAGCCGAACTGTTCATAACGAACGGAAGACAAGGGAGGACGAAGCCCTTATTGACATGGTTTTCACCAGAAAACCTAGTACTAGTCTCATGAAGGAAATGAAAGATGTAGCTAGTAAACAATTACACGAGCCTATTCTAGATCGCATTCGAAACCGTATTCAACAAGGACAATGCTTTCGAGATTTCTCACTGTACCAAGGGGCCCTGTTAAAGGGTAAAAGGGGGTATACCCGGGTAGTCTTAACGAAAGAGATTGCGAAGAACCTTATCCTAGTTATTCATGAGTTATATGGACATATAGGTCTTAACAAATGTTTAAAAATATTTTCGGAATCGTTTTTCTTCTCTAAAGTAAAAAAGCTGGCAGCCCGCCTCCTCAGGGTATGCGATATATGCCAAAGAAATAAAACATACCCAAAAGCGACCTCAGCTAAAACGTGTCCTATATACCTAAAGGACCGGGAGACCTAATATCGGTGGATTTTTATGGCCCGTTACCTATCAGCAGGGGAGGGACCAAACATATACTAGCAGTATATGATGTATTTACAAAATACGTAGCTTTATATCCCATTAGGAGGGCAGATACTAGGACCACTCTTAGTAAAATCTTTAACGATTGGATACCTAAGTATGGTAAACCACAAAGGATACAATCGGATCACGGGACGTAATTTACGTCAAAAGGGGTGGATTAACCGTCTCTAACTAGCAGGGATTAAACTGATTTTCTCGGCAATTCGGTATCCCCAAAGCAACACAGTTGAAATGCTAAATAAAGAATTAGGTAGATTTTCTTGCACCCTAATCTCAAATAATCATAAAGCATGGGCTAAATGAACCCCCTTTATTGAAGGAGGTATGTACCATGAAACGTACCATGAAACCACGGAATTCACTCCTTTAGAGCTTCAATTGAATACAAAACCCACAAGGTTCTGGGAAAAGTGGGTGATCCTCCCACAACGGGAACATCTACCATATGCCGAAAAAATAGAATTAGTGTACAACCGTATAAAGAGAAAGGGGGAAATGAGGGCCAAAAAATATAACGAATCTCATACCCACATTTCATATAAACTAAATGAATATATCCTGGTAAAAGCATGCAATATGTCAGATGCCTTGCAGAATATAAGCGCGAAATTCTTAGCCATACGTGAAGGCCCATATTGCATTACCAGGGTATTTAATGATTCTACCTATGAGGTGGGTTATATAAACACAAAAATAATCAGGGGAAATTTTCATGTAACAGCACTCAGGCCTTACTATGTCCACGAAGACACAAAGCAAGAAGATGAAGAGCCGGCTCGTGAGACAGATAGTCTGGATGGAGAAGAGGATCAGTGCATTGAAGTGGGAACTGGCACAGATGGAGGAAGAAAGAGACGAAGAGATATTCTCTCTCTACCTATCCGTCAGTACGTACGTGCGTTGGACCAAGGTCGAGAGGAAATATCGCATGCATCACATACGACACCGTCTCTTACTCCAGAAGGGGTAGAAGAAAGAGAGGACAAAAGGAATGAGTTCGCCAGGAAATATGGAATACTGAGGTCCAAACGAGGCCCCGTGCAGCCAGACCCCGATGTATTATAAATAACCATTTCAAATGACTGGCGCCTCATATAATGTGTGCGCAGGTAACCACCTATACATATGTATATATATTAATTTTTCACAATATTTATGTATCCTTTTATTATGGTAACAATAATAAAACCGAGTAAGGGCTCATGACCATACACTATCGTCCTTGTTTTTTTTTTAACAACTGACAACAGTTTTTGGGGGGGGGTCTATGCAATGGGTTCGCCATTTCATGAGTGCAAGTTAAGATTTGCCTATATATGATGTCGATTATACAATATATATAAATATGCTGAGTGGATATACATTGCCATTAACAATAAAAAAAACACGTCAATAATAATATTAGGTAATGTTAAATTGGAATTTGCCTAAGGATGATTGCAGCAGAGAGTTTCTACAATCGGGAAAGGGGATACTGTATTAATTAAAGAACTAATCTTTGTATGCATTTGATGGATAGTATCACGAAAAAAAATACAAATCAGCTTAATTGAGGTCAAGAAGAAGAAATTTTGCTAGCTCGCGATAGTATTGGTGTTTGTAAATGTACTACAATGATTTGGCCTTATGATCCTATCACGTGATCACGCCCTGTGTATATACATAAATTTCAGATACAGATTATAAATAAAGTACACAATAGTATTCAGAAAACAGCATATATTTAGAATCACGGAATTTTTCTTTATTTTATATATGTAAACCTTTACAATATTATATAACTTTAAGTTATAAATCGCACAAGGAAAATAATATGATTTTAATTACGTAACACAGCAATAATCGCACGTCAGAGGGGGGGGGGGTCCGACGACAAAAAGATATAGTAGACAAGGATGGAAAATAAGTGGCCTTCAGCGGGGGTATTTCGCGGAAAACGACGCGATATAACAGGTAGTAAATGCGAATTGGTATAGGCGCGCAACCACCGCTCGAGCCGCCGGCGACGAGATGCCGGAAAACCAAGGTGATGAGTGTCCCGGCACGACGAGAAAAATCACTCTCACCCAACCTACCAAACATTGAATTTAAAAATACACAACGACTTCCTTACAGAGATACACACACACACTTGGATATAGCATAAAAATCAAGTGTTTCCTGAAGATACCAGGACTCTGCGCGAACGTGACGCACTCGAAGCGCAATATATGTGAGGCATATATAGCGCACAACACGGCTCTGCAAGGCCGTCTAGTCGCAGCGGAAGGACGACAACACCTGGGACTACTACCAGATAGTGTTTACGTTATCCGATATATATATATATATATATGCTATCATTGTGACGAGTAATTACACATACCCTGTCACATGCTCTCTCCCACACACACACACAGAGGATTGTGAGCCGCATAGAAAGAAAGAGAGAGAGAGTATAAGTAGGGGGGCGCGCAGGGGCGCGATCCACGATAGTTTTTCGGTAGAAGGCAGAGACGCTTAGACAGTTCGTAGGGACGGATGCGAGTTGCGAGGATTGATTCGGCGAGCGCGAAAAAGCAGCGGAAAGCGAAGAGTACAATTGCGACGACCGCCCAGCACACCTTCGAGCCGGCTACAGCTACTCCCAGGGATTGTCTGGGGATAGTTACCTATCGTGCGGCGATCGCTGTCTAGGGCACGGATTAAGGTGAAATACTGGAAAACATCTCAGAAGCGTCAGATATATGGGAGCTGGGGTTTGCGGCTACCATACCTGCCCCTCGCGCACCGTGCGAGCGTAATTTAAAAGGCACACTATACGGGTGTTGCAACATTTTATTTACAATTTGCGCGTAGTTTTCTCAGGTACAATCCTCAAATATTTCCTGCCCTCTGGGATCGTCTAAAAATCCATGTCGCCGTGCAAACTCGATACGCTCACGTACTGGCTAGATAGGTTAGATGGTTGCTTACTTTTCTCACTTTTGGAGACAAATAAGTTTACTAGCGATATTCTACTTTTGAGCCAATTATCCAGCACGTAAACGATCAAGTAAAAGCATTTCAATCAATCAATAATTCATGCTATAAGCATAACCATTACATAGACAATTTAATAATATGTTTGTAATTTCCGGGAGCGATATACCTTATGGAGGACAATAATTTGTTAAATACACTAGTATTTACAGAGTCGCGAGTCATAAAAGGCAAGCTATTATGGATATGGATATCCTTCCTCATGTATTTGCCAATAAGAGCAAAAATAGCCTCGTGCGTTTTCTTCCTGTCAAATCGATCTAACAATTGGATGGTCTTTTCACTTCCTTTCTGTCAGCGCGTTTAGATAAGAAGGGCTTTTATACGCCCTTCCTTTTCTCTTCTCTCGGCTGCTTTAGGGGTTGCGTAGCGCTCGGTGGTTGAGATTTTCTTTCTTCAATTACGTGTCATCTTTTGATCACCTCGTCCTTTTGTCGATTCTTGTTAAAATTAAATTCGAAAGAAACAACTCAGTCAAAAGTACACGAGAATCGACAATATATATATATATATATATATATATATATATATATATTGTTAGTGCCGCGAATCTCAGTAAAAAATTAAGTGTTCTAAACTTGATTATCGCTCGCTTAATAACCAACGAACTGCTGGCGTTCACGGCGGAAAGGAAACGGAGAAATTGACACGTGGTTTTATGTAACAATAAAACGACAGAGATTTATTCTCTTTTTAAGGTAAAATTACAAGTGTACATGTGACTAGTGGTTTTAAACAGTAAATAAATTAATTGCGTAGTGTGTAAAAGTGTGAGTGTGTGTGTAGTAGTAATGTGTTCGTACCGAGATACAAGCACGGAGTTGCTGTTACTTATCTCGAGGTAGCCGAAAGAAGAGAACGAGCAACCCCGAGCGCTGGAGTTTTGTCCAGCGTCGGGGAGTTGCTAAGGTGAAACGGGGGGATACTCCTTTAACACGGAGAATCCCGGCTCCGCGTTCAAATTAGGCCGAACGGGGAGGCCTCGCGTTACGGTGCGACCTCGCAGTTGCGCGGAGTTGCATGCGCGCGTGTGTCACCGTTCAAAGCGCGCGAAAACTGAAGGTGTTTAAACGGTCCCAACATATATATATATATATATATATATATATATATATATATATATATATATATATATATATATGTGTGTGTGTGTGTGTGTGTGTGTGTGTGTGCGTATATACATATTGTTATCGCTGTAAATTATATATATATATATATATATATATATGTGTGTGTGTGTGTGTGTGTGTACGTATTGTTATCGCTGTAAATTATATATATATATATATATATATATATATATATATATATATATATATATATATATATATATATATATATATATATATATATATATATATATATATATATAATATATATCGCTGTAAATTATATATATATAATTTACAGCGATAACAATACGTATACACACACACACACATATATATATATATATATATATATATAATTTACAGCGATAACAATATGTATAATATATATACAGAGCTTCCATCTCAACTATTTTGATTGAATCTAAAAAGTATTTTTTCATCTTCTAGTGTACTTTTCACAAAAATAATTAGTTGTCCAAAAATATGGAACTGATTATTTTGAAAAATTCATTCGCGAATGTGCATTTTTCGATTTTTAGGTTATGTATGATCATCTGTTATTTCTATAGCTCACCGTAATTAAAAACAAAACAAAACCTTGAAAAAACCTTCAATTTCTTTTATAAAAATGGCAAAAAGGTCACGTTGACCAGATTAACAGCTATTTTAACTTTATGCTATTTTGAAAATTCGCTAAGTTGGCACCCCTGTAATTTTTTGATAACGTTGCAGCTCGTGAATTAAAGATGTCCCAAGACATTTTTTAAACGTTTTTACCATAAAAAGAGCTATCTTTTCCGGCAATTTTCGTAAAACTTCGAGTTCTGAACGAAAAGTTACAGGGGTGCCAACTTAGCGAATTTTAAAAATGTATATATATTCCCGTACTTTTTTATAAAATAGGGTCGGCGGGGGCGGGGAAGGGAGGGGGTGCGGGGTCAGCTATATGGGTCACCGATTTCTTATATGAAAGCAGGTTCCAAAATTTTAGCCCTTAAGGTCCCCCAGATGATTTTGAACTTTCTTCGTCCAGCATTTCTTCGTCTTTCTACAAACTTTACGAAAGAAAATATTAGACCCCTTTGGCAGCTCAATGGGTCACCCCAGCGGAGCTGAATATAAACCTAAAATTTTGTGTTTTTCGGGTTATGTTCGATTGCTTGCCATTTATGAAATCGATATGGAATTATCTCTACCAGGTTTTATATTCTTTCTTTTGAAAAGACATTTATTTCATGTTTTGGAAATCGTCAAATTGGCACCCCCTTAATTTTCTCCATCATTACCTTTTGAGCTCTACCTTTTAGGAAACATAGTTCAAACATCCTACAAAACAACGCACTTGGTTTTATTGTGTATATTTGAGGTCTAGCATAACTACGAATTTTTTTTAGTTTGCTTTTTCAACCTAATGTAAACGTTATACTATTGAACTCTGACGTAATTTACATGACACATTATACATTACGGACAACTATGTATATATCCAAAAAATAGCTCACATTGAGACATTTAATTTGAGTGATCGGAGCATCTTTGAGGATATTTGGATGAAAAGTTAGGCTAGATTCAAAATTATGAGAAAATTTAGATGACCAACTGGGGGACCGCAAGTTGACGAACAAAATGCGTATTGTTTTGATTAAATTTACGGTGACCTGTAGAAATAGCAGAAGATCAAACATACCCTAAAAATCGAAAAATGCGCATGCGCGAATGGATTTATGAATCATTTTCATATTTTAGGTCAAGATTATTTCTTGTTAAAAGTACATTAGAAGATGAAAAAATCCTTTTCAGAACCGTTCAAAACGGTTGAGATGGAAGATCTGCTGAATTTTAGGAGAACGGCACATTTTCAGCCAATTATGATCATTCAAAAAGTTCTAGGGGGCGCCACAGTACATAAAAGGGGCTGAACATTTTTGGGGCCTTCTCTTGATATGTACTGTCATGTAAAAAGTTTGCAAGAATTTTCATGAACCACATGAGCATGGATTTTTACAAAAGTAATAGATCTACTCATATATCTTTGTTTTCTCTCACTGTCTACAAACCGTTTAATAGAACGAATATATATATATATATATATATATATATATATATATATATATATATATATATATATATATATATATATATATATATATGACGTTCCACATTAACCGGAACACCCCCCTACCAAAAGTTCCTTTCGACCTTACAATTTTTAAAAATATGGAATATTTAGCATTTTTATATACTTTCGATTCCCTAACCTTAAAGAAATACTACTTTACGCAATGATCAAGCTGTTGGAAATCAGAGGAGTTCCGAAAAATTCCAAGCAACGACTATTTTTATGTATTTTGAGCTGATGAACACGAATCTGACCCTCCCTTTTACCGATACCTCAAGCGTTCGTCCCTAACCTCAAACAACATCCCTAAATTGCTGTTTTACGTAGTAGAAAACGTAAGCCTATTGAGGAACATTATCGACGGAGACTATTTTGTAATTTCGAATTTTTTTTAAATTTTTAATTTTTTAATTATTGTCATTTTTTGTATATTCGTATTATTTTGTTTAAATTTTTTAAAATTCAATTATTAATATTGTATTATTGATAATGGATTTGGTGCATTAGAGTACCTAAACACAGTAATTTTTTTGTTGGAAGAAACTAAAAACGCGTGTCCTTCTGAAATTTTTGTAACAGATGGTGCAGTTGAGAATCTTTTCTTTAGTGATCTTCATGTTTTATCATAATCTTTTTGGGAATAGTGAAAGAATGTTATTGTTTGGAACTTTTGTCTCACCCAGTCATAAAGTTATTTTGAATTTAAAATCGCATTCGTAGCTTTGGCCTGCAAGCTGGTACGAGTAGCTTCTCTTTTTAACACGGCCCCTACACCGTCACATGAACCCTTTCCATGATCAGTAGCATGGAAATGCCACTCTGCCGTTATTTGAAAATCTAACTCATGATTTACCAAGTTTATCATTTGATATCTGTTTTTATAGTGATGCTTTGCACCATCTGTGACATGTATAACCTTATTGATTTTCGGAAATCTTTTCTTTATTTCAGGAATAATGTTTCCCTGTAAAATATAAACTGCGGACGTATCATGAGTAGTACATTCAGAAAGTGCTATAAAACTACAATGCCTTATTTCATTACCTTCTCTCTAATATAGTACTGCAACATGTATTGTACACTGAGCATTGTTAAAATGAAATTGTTGAGCAGCATTCTGAACTACGTAAGCAAAATTTTCAGAATAATCCATTTCCATAAGCCCTTCGTTCTCCTGTAAAATGTTTTTCAGATCTTTTATATGTTTTGATTGTTTTTTTGCGATAAAATGATGTGGTATAAGTTTTTTTAAACTTAAAGACAATTGGGAAATAAAATCATCCACCGAAAGACATTCTTTTTTTAAAGTACATTTATTTATTGACTGCCAGAAATTGAAAATTAATTCTTCAATCTTATTTTCGTACAGAAGATACATATTCTTCGAATCTTAAAAATTTACCACATTTTTCACAACTTCCTAAAAAACAGGCAGGATTCCGCTATATACATCTTTTTTTCCGCATAACTCGACTATTAATATCACATTCATAAAATTCTTTTACCTTTTTAATTGTACTTTCAGGTAAACTTTTCCCATTTTTCGGATCAGGGATCGCTAAGATACCAAATTCATTTTTCAAATACCTCGCCTAATTTTTTAGGTTTTAAAAGAGCTTGGATCCCTTAATTATATATACTCAACTGATAGAAACTAAATAAAATTAGATTCGTGTTCGTGTTTAGCGGCTCAAGATACATAAAAATACGGTCTGTCAATAATTTCCCTCCCGTAGATCACAAGACCTACCTCTCAACCGCGTGAAACAGCAAATTTGGGGTGTTTTTTGAGGATAGGGAAGAACACTTGAGGTACCGGTAAGAAGGAGGGCCGGATTCGTGATCTGCAGCTCAAGATACAGAAGAATACACTCCTTCAATAATTCTCCTCACGTAGATCACAGGACCAACCTCCCACCCGCGTGAAACAGCAATTTTGGGGTATTTTTTGAGGTTAGGGACGAACGCTTCAGGTATCGGTAAATCGGAGGGTCGGATTCCTCTTCAGCAGCTCAAAATACATAAAAATACGGTGTGTCAATAATTTCCCTCCCGTAGATCACATAACCTACCTCTCAACCGCGTGAAACAGCAATTATGGGGTGTTTTTTGAGGTTAGGGAAGAACACTTGAGGTATCGGTAAGATGGAGGGCCGGATTCATGTTTTGTAGCTCAAGATACAGAAGAATACGCTCCATCAATAATTTTCCTCGCGTAGATCACAGGACCAACCTCCCAACCGCGTCAAACAGTAATTTTAAGGTGTTTTTTAAGGTTAGGTACTAACCCTTGGGTATGGGTAAAAGGGAGGGTCGGATTCGTGTTCAGCATCTGGAGATACATAAGAATACACTCCGTCAAAAATTTTGTTCACATAAATCACAGGACCTACCTCTGAACTGCGTGAAACAGCAATTTTGCGGTGGTTTCTGAGGTTAGGGACGAACGCTTAAATTATCGGTAAAAGGGAGGGTCGGATTCGTGTTCAGCAGCTAAAGATACATAAAAATACGCTCTGTTAATAATTTTCCTCCCGTAGATCACAAGACCTACCTCGCAAACGCGTGATACAGCAATTTTGGGGTATTTTTTGAAGTTAGGGAGGAACACTTAAGGTATCGGTAAAATGAGGGCAGGATTCGTTTTCTGCAGCTCAAGAGACAAAAGAATACGCTCCGTGAATAATTTTCCTCACGTAGATCATAGAACGTACCTCTCAACCGCGTGAAACAGCAATTTTGCGGTGGTTTCTGAGGTTAGGGACGAACGCTTAAATTATCGGTAAAAGGGAGGGTCGGATTCATTTTCTGCAGCTCAAGAGACAGAAGAATACGCTCCGTCAATAATTTTCCTCACGTAGATCACAGAACCTACCTCACAGTTCACGTTCACATCAAGTTCACCTTGATGTGTCTGATGAGCTCGAGACGAAGTTGCAACGACTTCAAAATTCATGTGTGAGATACATATGTGGTGTTAGAAGGGATGAGCACATCACTCCTCACAGGAAATATCTTGGCTGGCTTACAGTAAAGGAAAGAAGAGCGTACTTTGCGGGGTTATTATTGTATAGGGCAATAAATATGGAACAACCTCCGTACCTTGCGGCTCTCTTTAGTAAAAACACAGCTAGGACTTCCAGTAGGAGCGGTGTGAAAGAGCTCTCGGTTCCGGGTTCGCGGACTGATAAGGGTCTCTATTCGTTTAGAGCCCAAGGTTCGCGATTCTGGAACACCCTCCCCTGCAGTGTGAGGTATCTGCCGTCCTTATGTAAATTTAAAACGGCGTTAGGCACCTCAGACAACTGCACGGTGAGTAAGTTGACATTTTTTCATGATGACGGAGAATTCACATACATGTAGTTATTTATTTATTTATTGACTTATTTATTTGTTTATTTCTTTATTTATTTAATTATTTATTTATTTATTTATTTATTTAATTATTTATTTATTTATTTATTTATTTATTTATTTATTTATTTATTTATTTATTTATTTATTTATTTATTTATTTATTTATTTATTTATTTATTTATTTATTTATCTATTTATTTATCAATTTATTTATTTATTTATTTATTTATTTATTTATTTATTTACTTATTTATTTATTTATTTATTTATTTATTTATTTATTTATTTATTTATTTATTTATTTATTTATTTACTTAATTATTTATTTATTAATTGTATCTTTTTATTTTTTTATTTTAATTTATCCGTCCTCCCGTGTTCTGTATTCTTAGTCGTGAAAAATGTTGTAATGTACAAAATATAAAGAGTACATTTTAATAAAGAGTAAATATAGCTGCGTGTGTGATGAGTGTATGTATCGGCTGAATTGTAATTGTTTTTAAATTGTGACGTGATGGATGTACGTGTATGCAAGATTGAGTAGACTTCAGAAATTGTTATGGAACTGTGATATAAACAAACTGTGATATTAGATAATGACAAATTTGTGCAACAATTTTTATATTTATACACTGACGAACTGTGATAGTGATCAAAGCCTTAATGTAATGACAAAATAACAATTTTTATGTAATGTATTTTTGCCAAAATTGACAAATAAATCGTATATCTATCTATCTATCTATCTCAACCGCGTGAAACAGAAATTTTGAGTTATCGATAAAATGGAGGGCCCGATTCGTGATCTGCAGCTCAAGATACAGAAGAATACGCTCCGTCAATAATTTTCGTCACGCAGATCACAGGACGTACCTCTCAACCGCGTGAAACAGCTATTTTGAGGCATTTTTTGAGGTTAAGGATGAACGCTTGAGGTATTGGTAAAAAAGCAGGGTCGGTTTCGTGTTAAGCAGCACGAGATACATAAAAAAACGCTCTGTTAATAATTTTCCTCCCGTAGATCACAAGACCTACCTCGCAAACGCGTGATACAGCAATTTTGGGGTATTTTTTGAGGTTAGGGACGAACGCTTCAGGTATCGGTAAATCGGAGGGTCGGATTCCTCTTCAGCAGCTCAAAATACATAAAAATACGGTGTGTCAATAATTTCCCTCCCGTAGATCACATAACCTACCTCTCAACCGCGTGAAACAGCTATTTTGAGGCATTTTTTGAGGTTAAGGATGAACGCTTGAGGTATTGGTAAAAAAAGAGGGTCGGTTTCGTGTTAAGCAGCACGAGATACATAAAAATACGCTCTGTCAATAATTTCCCTCTCGTAGATCACAAGACCTACCTCTCAACCTCGAGAAACAGCAATTTTGGGGTGGTTTTTGAGGTTAGGGAAGAACGCTGGAGGTATCGGTAACAGGGAGGGTCGGATTCGTGTTCAAGAGCTCAAGAGACATAAGAATACGCTCCGTCAATAATTTTTCTCACGTAGATCACAGAACCTACCACTCAACCGCATGAAACAGCAATTTTGGGGTGGTTTTTGAGGTTAGGGACGAATGCTTAAAGGATCGGTAAAAGGGAGGGTCGGATTCGTGTACAGCAGCTCAAGATACATAAGAATATGCTCCGTCAATAATTTTCCTCACGTAGACCACAGGACCAATCTCTCGAACGCGTGAAACAGCAATTTTGAGGTATTTTTAAAGTTACGATCGTACACTTGCGGTATCGGTAAAAAAAAAGGGTCGAATTCGTCTACGGCAGTTCAAGATACATAAAAATACGCTCTGTCAATAATTTTCCTCCCGTAGATCACAAGACCTACCTCTCAACCGCGTGAAACAGCAATTTTGGGGTAATTTTTGAAGTTAGGGACGAACGCTGGAGGTATCGGTAAAAGGGAGGGTCGGATTCGTGATCAGCAGCTCAAGATACATAAAAATACGCTATGTCAATAATTTTTCTCACGTAGATCACAGGTCCTACCTCTCAACCGCGTGAAACTGCAATTTTGGGGCGTTTTTTGAGGTTAGGAACGAACTCTTGTGTATCGGCAAAAGCGAGGTTCGGATTCGTGTTCAGCAGCTCAAGATACATAAGAATACACTCGGTCAATAATTTTCCTCACGTATATCACCAACCTCCCACCCGCGTAAAACAGCAATTTTGGGGTGTTTTTTGAGGTTAGGGACGAACGCTTGAGGTATCGGTAAAACGGAAGGCCGGATTCGTGATCTGCAGCTCAAAAGACAGAAGAATACGCTCCGTCAATAATTTTCCTCACGTAGATCACAGAACCTACCTCTCAACCGCGTGAAACCGCAATTTTGGGGTGGTTTTTGAGGTTAGGGACGAACGCTGGAGGTATCGGTAAAAGGGAGGGTCAGATTCGTGTTCATCAGCTCAAGATACATAAAAAGACGCTCTGTCAATAATTTTCTTCATGTAAATCACAGGACCTACCTCTGAACCGCGTGAAACAGTAATTTCTAGCTATCCGTAAAAAGGACGGCCGGATTCGTGATCTGCAGCTCAAGATACAGAAGAATACGCTCCGTCAATAATTATTGTCACGTAGATCACAGGACGTACCTCTCAACCGCGTGAAACAGCAATTTTGAGGTATTTTTTGAGGTTAAGGATAAACGCTTAAGGTATTGGTAAAAAAAGAGGGTCGGTTTCGTGTTAAGCAGCACGAGATACATAAAAATATGCTCTGTCAATAATTTCCCTCTCGTAGATCACAAGACCTACCTCTCAACCGCGAGAAACAGCAATTTTGGGGTGGTTTTTGAGGTTAGGGACGAACGCTTAAAGGATCGGTAAAAGGGAGGGTCGGATTAGTCTACAGCAGCTCAAGATACATAAGAATATGCTCCGTCAATAATTTTCCTCACGTAGATCACAGGACCAATCTCTCGAACGCGTGAAACAGCAATTTTGAGGTATTTTTAAGGTTACGATCGTACAGTTGCGGTATCGGTAAAAAAAAGGGTCGAATTCGTCTACGGCAGCTCAAGATACATAAAAATACGCTCTGTCAATAATTTTCCTCGCGTATATCACAGCACCTACCTCTCAACCTCGAGAAACAGCAATTTTGGGGTGGTTTTTGAGGTTAGGGACGAACGCTGGAGGTATCAGTAAAAGGGAGGGTCGGATTCTTGTTCATCAGCTCAAGATACATAAAAATACGCTCTGTCAATAATTTTCTTCACGTAAATCACAGGACCTACCTCTGAACCGCGTGAAACAGCAATTTTGAGGCATTTTTTTAGGTTAAGGATGAACGCTTGAGGCATCGGTAAAAAAAGAGGGTCGATTTCATGTTCAGCAGCTCAAGATACATAAGAATACACTCGGTCAATAATTTTCCTCACGTATATCACCAACCTCCCAAACGCGTAAAACAGCAATTTTGGGGTGTTTTTTGAAGTTAGGGACGAACGCTGGCGGTATCGGTAAAAGGGAAGGCCGGATTCGTGATCTGCAGCTCAAGAGACAGAAGAATACGCTCCGTCAATAATTTTCCTCACGTAGATCACAGAACCTACCTCTCAACCGCGTGAAACAGCAATTTTGGGGTGGTTTTTGAGGTTAGGGACGAACGCTGGAGGTATCGGTAAAAGGGAGGGTCAGATTCGTGTTCATCAGCTCAAGAGACATAAAAAGACGCTCTGTCAATAATTTTCTTCACGTAAATCACAGGACCTACCTCTGAACCGCGTGAAACAGTAATTTTGAGCTATCCGTAAAAAGGACGGCCGGATTCGTGATCTGCAGCTCAAGATACAGAAGAATACGCTCCGTCAATAATTTTTGTCACGGAGATCACAGGACGTACCTCTCAACCGCGTGAAACAGCAATTTTGAGGTATTTTTTGAGGTTAAGGATGAACGCTTGAGGTATTGGTAAAAAAAGAGGGTCGGTTTCGTGTTAAGCAGCACGAGATACATAAAAATATGCTCTGTCAATAATTTCCCTCTCGTAGATCACAAGATCTACCTCTCAACCGCGAGAAACAGCAATTTTGGGGTGGTTTTTGAGGTTAGGGACGATCGCTTGAGGTATCGGTAAAAGGGAGTGTCGGATTCGTACTCAGCAGCTCAAAAGACATAATAATATGCTCCGTCAATAATTTTCCTCACGTAGATCACAGAACCAATCTCTCGAACTCGTGAAACAGCAATTTTGAGGTATTTTTAAGGTTACGGTCGAACGCTTGAGGTATCGAGAAAAAAAAGGGTCGAATTTGTGTACGGCAGCTCAAAATACATAAAAATACGCTCTGTCAATAATTTATCTCACGTAGATCACAGGACCTATCTCTCATCCGCGTGAAACAGCAATCTTGGGGTATTTTTTGAGGTTAGGGACGAACGTTTGAGGTATCGGTAAAAACAGAGGGTCGGATTCGTGTTCGGCAGCTCAAGATACATAAAAATACGCTTTGTCAATAATTTTTCTCACGTAGATCACAAGACCTACCTCTCAACCGCGTGAAACAGCAATTTTGGGATATTTTGTGAGGTTAGGGACGAACGTTTGAGGTATCAGTAAAAAAAGAGGGTCGGTTTCGTGTTAAGCAGCTCAAGATACATAAAAATACGCTCTGTCAATAATTTTCCTCCCGTATATCCCAAGACCTACCTTTGAACCGCGTGAAACAGCAATTTTGGGGTGGTTTTTGAGGTTATGGAACAACCCGTGAGGTATCGGTAAAAAGGAGGGTCGAATTCGTGTTCAGCAGCTCAAAATACATAAAAGTACGCTCTGTCTATAATTTTCATCGCGTAGATCAGAGGACCTACCTCTCGACCGCGTGAAACAGCAATATTGCGGTGTTTTTTGCGGTTAGAGACGAACGCTTTAGGTATCGGTAAAGTAGAGGGTCGGATTCATGTTTACCAGCTGAAAATACATAAAAATAGCCGTGGCATAGAATTTTTCGGAACTCCTGTGATTTCTAACAACGTGATCATTGCGTAAAGTAGTATTTCATTATGGTTAGGGAATCGGAAGTACATAAAAATGCTAAGTTATCCATATTTATAAAAATATTTAGGTTGAAAGGAATTTTGGGCAGGGGATGTTCCGGTTGACGTGGAACGTCACATATATATAATTTTTTAATTTTTAATTTTTTCTGTAACTTCTAACGTTCATCTATTTTTAGATGGTTTTCTTCAACTCACTATCATGTACGTTTCTACCCGTATTTTTCAATTCATGCACAATGCATTTAACCCACTTCCCCATGTCGCACAGGGCTGAAAATTGGCACAGATACTCATCTTAGATGACAATACAATATTCCATCATAATATTGAGACCTGGACGTCCAGGTCGCCGATTACGAGGATATACTTGGGGTCCATCTTCGACCAATTAAAAATGATGATTTTGGGCAGTAAGAGTTCAGTTTCTTTATTATTCAATTAAGAAATATTTATAAAAAATTCAAAAATTTTGAAAGTCAATAAAAATTTTGAAAAATTTTGAAATATTTAAGCATTTAAACATTTCTTAAAATTATGAAAATTTTTGAAAAATTTCAAAAATTTTTAAATAGTTGAAAAATTTTGTAAATTTGTACAAAAAGTTCTACGTAAAAATTATACCATTATAGTAGTAGACTATTACGAATTACCGCTAGGTGGTGCCGTCTCAAACACACGCAGGTAAATTAGTTATTTAAAATATTTATAATAAAGAAAAATATTATGTGAAATAAAAATTAGTTTTGACTATAAAATTTTATCAACTTTTACATCTGAATACCAACAATGAGATTTTTAAAATTTTCATAAATTTTAAAAAAGTTTACTCATAGTTGTGTAGGAAAAGCTAGCAATTTTCAATGAAAATTGATGTTTTTTCAAAACTGTAATTGCGCATAGGAATGTTAGTATAGCATTTGAAAAAAATTATGTAATATCTAACACCCGTACGATACATATCTGTGAACTCCAAATTTTTAAAAACACAATTATAAAGAAAAATAGAATTATATTGAATTTTCATTGTAAATATAACCTAAAAAGCGACATTTTTAACTCTATTCATGGGCAACATTTTCTTATTAATTCTTTCTGAAAAATCCGAGTTCATAGTTGTAATGCGAATAAGTTGAATAAGATATCCTTTACGTTTATGATTAATTCATTGTAATCCTTTGCGCATAAGACTTACTTCAGGAAAACCATAAATGGAGAAAACCGCACTTTTCTAAAAAGAAAGAAATAATGTTCTGATGTTTTGAAAATAATTTTTCTATCGCAAAATATCGATAAAAACTTTATTTTAATAATTTTTATGTTATCTGAAGTTTGTCTGCCTAGTACTAGAGTACATTTGGACACGGGTTTGAATTCGGTTAGTGAAGGAACACGCTGGATTGTGTGCAATAAAAGTCGGAAGAAAAATACGTACAAATAAATATTAAGCTCATTAATAGTATATTACATAATTAGGGGCCAAAATGGGTATTTCCAAGCGAGGATGATGATTGAGCACAAGAGGAAGTCGAGGGCGCCGCAGGCACCCGAGACGTACACGACTGCTCATAATCATCATCCGAGTCTGGAAAGACCCTGTTACCCCAAGTTGCGTACCGTATTTTTTATAACTAGTGCATAAAGAAGGACATTCTTTGTCGTCTACAAAGTAGATTGAGAATAGAGTTTTTCGAGTCGTCCACTTTATTAAGGAAATGGAGAAAAAATAAATAAAGGGCGACGAAAATACTCATTTTTGCTACCGAAAATAAAAGGTAGCGAAAATGAGTATTAAAACGAGAATGGTTCTTTTTATTCACGTGTTATAAAATAGCATATTACGCAACTAAGGGTGAAAATGGGTATTTCCAAGCGAGGATGATGATTGAACACGAGTGATCAAAATCATCATCCGCGCACTTTTGTTAATAAATTTGGTAAAGAAATGAATTAAATTTTATAAATCAGGGCAAAAATATTTTAGTAACTTAGCGTATCGCTACAATAAGAAGATAACCATATCCGTTCATTAAAAAAAATTTTGTGAGACCGTATTTTTCATTGTCCAAATTTTCTACCTAAAATTTTTCAAATTATTAAAATAGACATACCTTTAGATCCAAACAACATCACAAATGTTGCGATCACACAAACTAAAGGTTTTATAATCAACTTTTTATATATTTATGTAAAAAAATTAAAATAACATGAAATATTGTTAAATTATTATTAAAATTCAAATTTTGGCAATAAAGTCATATTTAGCTTCAAACAACTTTAAACATATGGGCTTAAAAAAATATGAAAAAATTTACAAGCATTCTACATACTAAAGTGAACATATTTTCTGAAATGAAAAAAAATAAATTTTTTTTTCGATTTACCAAAGAATTATCCAATTATATATAAAAATATAGGGTATTTTCTGTAAATATGAGAATATAAGAATATATATATATATATATACGAGGGTAATTCAATAAGTCTTTAGAATGACCAACAGATGGCGCGCGAATCACTCAAAATCATCTGTTTTCAGTCAGCACCACTCCCGACTAGATATATGGTGCAGTCACAGTCCACATCTTCTGAGTTTACGTGTTTTTATAACCAATTGAAAAAAAAATTGCTTGTTAAGAAAAATGGAAAAAAACGAGTTCAGAGCGGTAATTAAACATTTTCGTTTAAAGGGTTTAACTCCATATGAGATAAAAAATGAATTGGACTCAGTTCATGGCACATCTGCCCCTGCCTTAGCAACGGTTTATAACTGGGTAAATGAATTTAAGCGTGGTCGTACATCAATAAGTGACGAACCACGTTCAGGAAGGCCCGTAGAAGCAACTACTCCCGAAATCATCAATAAAATCCACGATATGGTGTTGAAGGATAGAAGATTAAAAGTGCGTGAGTTAGCTGAGGCCACAAGGATATCTATAGGTGCAGTTGTTTCAATTCTACATGAAAAATTAGGCATGAAAAAGCTATCGGCAAGATGGGTGCCGCGTTTGCTCTCAGCTGAGAATAAACGCAATAGAGTGGTCGCCTCTGAGGCTCTTTTGGCGCGCATAAGTCGGAATCCCGAGGAATTTTTTCGCCGATTTGTGACTGTGGATGAAACATGGATACACCACTACACTCCTGAGACAAAGGAACAATCCAAACAGTGGATTTCCACAGGCAAACCAGCTCCAAAGAAGGCAAAGACCGTAAAGTCAGCTGGTAAGGTTATGGCTACAGTTTTTTGGGATGCACGTGGAATTATACTTATTGACTACTTGGAAAAGGGTAAAACAATTACTGGTGAGTATTATGCATCATTATTAGAGCAGCTGAAAGAAGAAATTAAAAAAAAACGACCATATTTGGCGAGAAAAAAAATTCTCTTTCATCACGACAACGCCCGAGTTCACACATGCTTCGTTTCAATGGCTAAAATTGAAGAACTAAAATTCGAATTGGTCGAACACCCACCGTATTCACCAGATTTAGCCCCCAGTGACTTTTTCTTATTTCCAAACTTGAAAAAATGGCTCGGTGGACAGAGATTTACGGACAACGAAGACGTCATTGCCTCTGTAAGTGCTTATTTTGAGGAACTTCCGAAAACGCACTTTTCTGAAGGATTAAAAAAACTTAAAAAGCGATTGACCAAGTGTATAGAGCTCCAAGGAGATTATGTTGAAAAATAAAAAAAAATTTACCCAAAAAAAATTGTTTTTATACTTTATTCTATATATATATATATATATATATATATATATATATATATATATATATATATATATATATATATATGGGTAATAATATTGAAAAATAGAAAACAAAACAAAAGTGATTTTTTATAACACGTGAATATAAAGACCATTTTCTGCGCCTATAAAGTGCAGCGAAAATAGAGTTTTCCGAGCATCAAATAAAGGGTACCAAAAATACTTATTTTCGCTACCTTTTATTTTCGGTAGCGAAAATGAGTATTTTCAGTACCCTTTATTTATTTTTCTCCATTTCCTTAAGAAAGCTTTTAGAAACTTTGAAAACTGTTCACAAATGTTAGAAAGTTCTGGAAAATTTTGGAAAATACTGGTAAATTTTGAAATATTTGCATATATATACATGCACACATATACATATGTATAATATGTCATAGATTTAATTGGACGACTCGGAAAACTCTATTCTCAATCCACATTGCAGACGACAAAGAATGGCCATCTTTAGACACTTGTTATAAAAAATACGGTACGTAACTTGGGGCAAAAGTGTATTTCCAGACTCGAATGATGATTTCGAGCACTCGTGTACGTTTGGGGCGCCTTCGGCGCCCTCGACTTCCACTCGTGCTCAATCGTCATCCTCGCTTGGAAATACCCATTTTCACCCCTAGTTGCGTAATATACTAGGCTTAACCCTTTCAGGGGCACATTTTTCTTCTGTACATACATTTAAAGTCATTAGTGGTATATGGGTTTTCGGGGTCGCTGAATACGAATCTGACGTCAGAATTACAAAATTCAAGATGGCGGATCCAATATGGCGACTAATTTAGGTTAAATTCGTGGTTTTATTGCCGGTTAGGATAAAACTTTGTATATAGGGGTTTTCGGAGTCGCTGAATACGAATCTGACGTCAGAATTACAAATACATTCACAAAAATTCATATAAAAAAATTAAATTTTTTAAATTTTCAAAAATTGTATCAAAAAAACTTCAGAGCTCTAGAGTTTTTCGTTCAAGAATAAACGATTTTTTACAAAGAAAAACGAGTTTTTTGTGATTCAGTTGTTTATAACTATTTATAAATAAATAAATTTGCATACTTTTCTATACAAAACTTATAACTTATCATCTCACCTTTTTGCTTTCAGTTTTTTATATACAGGGTGTCAATTAAGTCCCGGGACGGCTGAATATTTTCTAAAGTACTGCTTTTCTGGAAGAGGTCAAGGTCATTCCTCAAGTAACTTTGAACAAGGAACCCAACGGTGACCTTGGATTTGACTTTGAACCTCATTTTCAAGGTTAATTTGAGGTCAACCTCATTTTTTCAAACGGGAACCCCCATTTTTTATAGCGGAATCGGAAAGAGCGGAAAATTTTACATCCGGATATGTATTGAGGTATGGGGTTGAGGTAACCCCTAGAAGTCAAATAGAGGTCAAATAATGACTTCTTAAAAATCTCGCGAGTTCAGTGGTAAAACAAAACAAACAAAGGTTATACCCTAGGTAAATCTTTACGGAGTATCCGACGGTGACCTTGGATTTGACCTTGAACCTCATTTTCAAGGTTGTTTCGAGGTCAACCTCATATTTTCAAATGGAAACCCTTATTTTTGATACCGGATTCGGAAGGAGCGAGAAATTTCAAGTATGGATGTGTTGAACAAGGGATATAATTGTGACCTTCAATTTGACTTTGGACTTGACCTTGAAGGTCATTTGAAGGTCAACTGGTTTTTTTAATCGGAAATCCCAGTAATAATACCGGAAACCGATAGAGCGAGAAATTTTACATCCAGTCCTTATTCTCACTTTTAGCGTTACCCAAAAACAACGACGTGGACGTAGTAAGATCTGTTTCCTTCAAGGTCAAGTCCAAAGTCAAATTGAAGGTCACAATTACATCCCTTGTTCAACACATCCATACTTGAAATTTCTCGCTCCTTCCGAATCCGGTATCAAAAATAAGGGTTTCCATTTGAAAATATGAGGTCGACCTCGAAACAACCTTGAAAATGAGGTTCAAGGTCAAATCCAAGGTCACCGTCGGGTACCCCGTAAAGATTTACCTAGGGTATGACCTTTGTTTGTTTTGTTTTACCACTGAACTCGCGAGATTTTTAAGAAGTCATTATTTGACCTCTATTTGACCTCTAGGGGTTACCTCAACCCCATACCTCAATACATATCCGGATGTAAAATTTTCCGCTCGTTCCGATTCCGCTATAAAAAATAGGGGTTCTCGTTTGAAAAAATGAGGTTGACCTCAAAATAACCTTGAAAATGAGGTTCAAAGTCAAATCCAAGATCACCGTTGGGTTCCTTGTTCAAAGTTACTTAAGGAATGACCTTGACCTCTTCCAGAAAAGCAGTACTTTAGAAAATATTCAGCCGTCCCGGGACTTAATTGACACCCTGTATATATATATATATATATGGGTAATTCACTGGGAAATTGAAAACAAATAAAGTTATTTTTCAGTTCAGAAAAAATGTTCTTTCCAGTATGTAGAATGTATGTAAATTTTTTCAGATTTCTTTAAGGTCATAGGCTTATAGTTGTTCTGAGCTAAATATGACCATATTTCCATCTACATAGATATGCATGATTATTTGGGAAATCGAGATAAAAAAAAATTATTTCGGCAAAAATGTACCTTTTAGTATGTAGTCGAGAATTATTCCCGATTTTTTTAAGTCCATATATTCAAAATTGTTTGAAGTTAACAATATTTCGTGTTATTTTGTTTTTTTTTATATAAATATTGCACTTCTGCCATTTTGCGACTGTGGCAGTCACTTTTGTACTGAAAAGAGCTTCATAATTTTTGGTGTAAGGGTTCGAGTGATCAAACCCACTTTACTCATGATTGTAAGATTCGAAATCAGTTTAATTAATCGTAACGGGCATTAAAATATTTTAAAACCATTTTTCATTCTCAAAATTTCACCGTATTCACATTATTTCATTGTAGCCCGAAAAATGATTTATGAATTCTAAGCTCTTTTAACGGGCCAAAGGGCACATAAGAATTCTGTATAATTTTCAGAAACAAAACATGTTTAACTGCTGAAATCAAAAATAAATATTCATATTATGTTAGTAATGTTTAATATCTTCAGAAAATTTTATCCTTTAAGAGAATGTGTCTCCAAAGGTATTACCTTAAATTTGAGAGGCCTCAAATATATTTATACTCACAATAGCGTTAACAACAGAAAGATAATTATTCGAGCTCCTTCTCATCGACTATCCATTAGGTTCTAAAGGCAAAAATGGACCAAAGCTGGAGGAATTAGCAATATACTTTTCAAATACTTTGTTAATCTTACATAAAACATTTTATTCCTATCAAAATTAACGTAGTGAATAGTGGATTCCCTAAATATGGATAATTAAATCAATGTTATCCTAAATCTCTCTCTCTCTCTCTCTCTCTCTCTCTCTCTCTCTCTCTCTCTCTCTCTCTTTCTCTCTCTCTCTCTCTCTCTCTCTCTTTCTCTCTCTCTCTCTCTCTCTCTCTCTCTCTCTCTCTGGTACACGGGTAAGTTCGTTAGACGCGTCGCTCCGTCTTTACGACCTTTTTTCATCAGATATACTGCCTTGTACGAGGCGAGATTTTTTCCAGAGTGAACTTAACCACGCTGGCTTTCGCTTTATACAATTACAAGCGACGCCGACCTCACCACTGAGCCAGAGATTTGCATTTTTTGCACGCCAAAAACACGGACTTCGCGCCTCTTTCGCCGCCATGCTGACCGGTCATCGTCGCTGCTGCTGACTATCGTCCTGACCGTCACCACCCAGCCATAGCCGCCTAAACAGCCTCGCAGAGCCAATTGCTACATTGCGCCTATCACCACACACACCTGTTCATCGCATCTGTTCTCGATCGGCGAGTGACGTGTTCAGTGACTGTGCAAGTACCAGCACACATAAACTGAGTACAAAACTGCGGCCCTAGCCATAAGTGTATGTGTGTGCGAAATTGTGCTAAATCCCTACATATTCGTACGCGCATTCATCTCCGTGCATACTAATTGCGTGTCATAGTGCATTGTTTATGCGTATTACAGCTGCAGCTAGAATCATTCGTGGTAAACCTGTCAATTGTCCAACGTGCGCATGCCCCGCGGCCATCGTGACTTGCGTTGCGTGGTGCGATCTCGCGCGAGTCGGTAATTAGAATTTTGCACGTGGTACTTTAAATTTCCACGAACAGGTGGCGTTATACTAATTACTTCTTATGTACCGACTCTTAGTGACGTATCGCAACTACGAGTCACAGCGCTGTTTCGTTCCGTGAGCGAGTTCATTGTGCCATTCTGCGCTAACAATTCGTGCCTGCAATGAGCAGATCATGCAAAAATCCGCGTGCAGAAAGTGCAATGCGCCACTAAATCGCCGCGATATCGCGTTACAGTGCAGCTTCTGCAAGACACTCTACCACAAAGACTGCTGTGCTCTAGAGTGGTATAAAGCCCCAAACATCATATTTTGTTGCGCGTCGGGCCGATCAGCTGTTTTTACTACACCTTTGCAACCACTACTCCCCCCGCAACCACTACTCCCCCTGCCTCTCTCTAATCCAGGTTCCCTCAAGCGCTCAGCCATCTCCCCTCCCTCGCCATCCAACACGTCGCGTAGCAAACAGCACCGCACTACGACTTTTCTCACGCCAGCTGCTTCAACAAAAATACTAACACCGCGTCGTTTGATTCAGCCACAGTCGTTCACAGCACCCACAAATATGTCCGATCCAGATGCTCCTGCATATTTTCGTACCTTTTTAAACGAATTCCGGGAAGCTAACTCCGAGAACAAGACAGCACTTGAAAACAATGTCGCTGAAATTAAAAATCTTGCGACCCGCGTCAGTGCCCTAGAGAGCAAATTTCAAGAAGTAGACGTTAAGCACACTACCGAACTCAATGTTTTAAGGTCCGAGATCGCCGCCGTTTCTCAGAAATGCACTCTGGAAGACCCGTGCGAAATACGAATTTCTGGTATCCCCGTTATTGCCGATGCCCAACCACCTCAACTAGCCGAAAAAGTACTCTCCGCAATTGGGTTCGCCAACCTCATGTTCCACTCACTCGAGATGCGACCGTGGCCCGGCAAGGCCCATCTAGAGCAGCCCGGCAGTTCGGCTAACGATTTAGACGGCGTTTCCGCGCCTCCTCCCGCTCAAGCCTTCGTAATTAAGTTTACGTCACTAACCATACGAGATGCAGTTCTAAAGAAAGCGAGCAGCCTAAAAAATACAGACGAGCAAACCATCTTCGGAGTCGGCGGCAAAGGCAAAGTCTACATAAGCCCTGTGTGGCCCAAGCTCGTATATATACTTTATAGTAAAGGGCTTACTGCGTCCAAGGCTCTCCGCTACGACCGACCAATCGTGAAAAACTTGGTCGTTTGCATGCGACAAACACGAAACTCACCTCTCATCCCTGTTTATGACGAGGCCGACCTCGCGGCGCTCGAGCCCTTGCCCGAGACCTTAGCCGCGCCCACAACTGCATGACAGTCTCTAGCTCGGTCGGTGCCAGCACGAAATCGCGATTTCTTACGAATTGGCCACATTAATGCTAACAGACTGAACACCCCAGCCCACTTCGCCCTTATAGAGCAGCATTGTTCCGCTCGTGCGTACGACATTCTCGCCGTGACTGAAACCTTTTTGGTAGAAAATGAGCCGGATGCTCACCTAGCGATCGACAAGCTTAACCTCTTTGGAGTGGACCGCGATGGGAAAGCAGGTGGAGGCATCGGACTATATGTGCATGATAATTACAAAGTAAAAATATTAGCGCAATCTAATCCTATATACGATAATACGCCCGAATTTCTTATATGTGAATTAATAAACACTTCTATAAAAATACTTGTAGCTGTTGTTTATCGGCGCCCCTCTGCAGCATATCCTATGCACTTCTTCAATTGTCTCTCCACCTACCTCCCACATTACACAAACGTTATCGTCACAGGCGACTTTAACATCAACATGGCCGTCCCAAACGCCGCTTCCAACCACCTAAGCGCCCTTATAGAATCGCACTCCCTTTCTCTAGTCCCGTCCGAACCCACCCATCACACCAACCGCTCCCACACATGGCTTGACCTATTCGTGGTCAAAGACCTCTCTTCAGTCCAATCACTGACCAAATCTGAGGCTCCTTTTATTGCAGGCCACGACTTCATCGAAATTGACATTTGCTGCACCAAACCTCCAACCTTCACTAAGGTTATACGCACGAGAAACCTAAAAAACATCGACCACGAAACACTAATTTCCTTACTACGTACCAACCTCGCGCGCGTCTCCCGCTCACCCCCCTTCGCTTCAAACACATTTCTCGCCACGTCACCCTCTTCCTGCCTCATCCTCGGACCCAATTCACATAACATCAATGAATCCGAGCGGAACCTAACTACCGCTCTCGTTGCAGCTTATGACGCCGTCGCACCACTTCGCTCGATAACAATTTCGTCGAAGCATAAACCATGGATCTCACCTACTATACGAGCTCGAATGAAACAACGCGACCGTGCCTATAAGATTTCTCGCACCACCGGCCAACAACCCGACCGCACAAGGTTCGAAACTTTACGTGCAGAGGTTAGTAACGCTCTCGACACCGCGAAAAATAAGTTCTTAGAAACGAAACTCGTCAACTCGCCTGACTCTAAATCGAAGTGGCGCGAGCTGCGACACATGGGGATGTCGGCGTCTAATTTGCCATCCCCATTCCTATACTTCGACACCGCGACCTTAAACAGGCACTATGCCTCCACCGTGAGTCACTCTCTCCCCTTATCAGAGACCGTTTATCAAAAGGTCAGGGACACTCTCTTTAATACTAACATTTCCACTTACTTCGACTTCTCTCCGGTTACACAAAATGAGGTTAAGAATGCGTTACTCAACTCATCATCTAAAGGCTCAGGCCTTGATGGAATGTCAGTGGAAATGCTAAAGGCTCTACTACCCGAATTACTGGGCCCCCTCACCGACCTTTGCAACTCGTCTCTCAACAGCGCCTCGTTTCCGTCTTTTTGGAAGAAGGCACTCTTAGTACCACTCTCCAAGACTAAAACCCCCAGCTCACCCTCTGACACACGGCCGATCGCTCAGCTGTCAGAACTTTCGAAAGTCCTAGAGCGCGTCGTGCACAAACAGCTTCTCGGGTACCTCGAGGTCAACAGACTTCTTGATCCACGGCAAGCAGGGTACAGGTCGGGTCATAGCACCCAGACAGCACTTCTAGGCGTACTTGATGACGTCAGACACGCGATAGACAAACGCATGCTCACTATACTAGTGCTATTCGACTTCTCCAAGGCGTTCGATTTCATACCGCATGCCTTGCTTCTGGCTAAACTACGAGCATTAAACGCGTCGGATCGGGTCCTGCGATGGTTTTTTAACTACCTTGCCGATCGCCTTCAAGCAGTCATCGATGATGGCGGCTTCATCTCGGAATGGCTTAGTGCTGCTTCCGGCGTCCCGCAGGGCAGTGTACTTGGTGCGCTTCTTTTTGCGATATTTATAAATGATCTTCCAAGCGTCATTAGGCTCGCCAAGTACATGATTTTTGCAGACGACACGCAACTGTACCTTCACTGCTACCCGTCTGATCTCTTAGAAGCCCTTGGCTCTTTGAACCGCGATGCTCAAGCAGTGGCTCAGTGGGCGAGAGACACCGGTCTCAAACTTAACCTCGCCAAGACTAAGGTAATGATACTCGGCAGCCAAGCCTACATCAACACTATAAATTTAGCCCACATTCCTAAATTATCCGTGGACGGTCATTTGCTGGAATACGTGTCTCAAGCATGCAACCTCGGGGTCTGGATCACGCTCACCCTCGATTGGCAACTGCACGCTAGACACGTCACTAGGAAAGTCTATGGCGCTCTTTACGTGCTTAAATTTTACAGACGCGCCCTTTCAAAGCACATAAAAAAGCACCTTGTAGAAAGCCTGATTTTTCCGAGTTCTGACTACGCGTGCGTTGTCTACAGCGACCTTGACGCAACTCGCCGTCTCAAGTTGCAACGCATGCGTCCGGTTCGTAGTAGGCAACATCCCTCGGCGAGCTCACGTCACCCCTTTTCGGCTCGAGCTAGGTTGGCTTTCGGCACAGCGCCGCCGTGAATACTTCAGCGGCTCGCTCGCCTACTCGGTAATTTCTAACGAAAGACCTGAGTATCTGGCTACGCGTTTCACCCGGCTGGACGTTGACCTCTCCCTCCGCCGCTCTGAGAGGAACCCACCGCAAGTACTCCTATACCCTGCTCCACGTACTGAAGCTTTTAAGCAATCTTTCTGCATTCAAGCATCAGTCTTGCTAAATTCCCTCTCAGTGATTGTCTTTTCATCACACCTATTGGGTTCTTTCAGATCGTCGCTCAAGAATGCTCTCTTAGAGCGTTACGTCATGGACTGGGAAGAGCGTGTCCGCGCCGAAGGCCTGCCGTCCGCCCCCGAGCGACTCCGCACACGCGAACCAATATTATGCGCACGTCGTTAATTCTACATTGCTTAATTCTACACTGTGAATGTACATATAAGTTTGGTAGTCTAAGATAAGATAAGTTAACTAACAAGCCGCTGCGTAAATAAGAGAGCACCGTTATTTATGTACCTCTACCTATCAGCATTTTTATTAATAATTAAGCACTTCGATTGTAACTGTATAATTAACTGTAAAATATAAACCTGTAATTCAGCTAGCACCAGACGGGGTTCTACCCCAAGGTGTCAAATAAAGTCAAATCAAATCAAATCAATCTCTCTCTCTCTCTCCAGCAGTATATACTTTGGCACTTTCAATTGAATCCAAGCTGCAAAGAGGAGATGAAAAAGGAGAAGCAAGTGCTTTGTCAAGAAATAGATAACCTAAAAATTAAAAATAAAAAATTACATGATAGTAACGTCGAAACGAACAATTTGTTGACCAATACAGAGGTAAATTATAATATTTTAATTGAAAAAAATGATAATCTAGAGCAGACTAATCTTGAGTCACAGACTAAAATTGATAAATTTATATTAAACACTTTTGAAAACGATTTCCAAAACTTAACTAATAAAATCAATAGAGTTGACTGTGACAACAAGGAAATAATAACAAAAATAGAAAAAATAATAACAAAAGAAGACTTTACCTCTGCATATACTACTACTATCGACAAAATTGAACGAAATGTAGAGAACATCTAAAAAGATAACCAACTTATATTAAATAAAATTGAATTCCAAGAAATCGCAGTGCTCCCCAGTACACAAAACAATACCGTTTCTCTGACAAGTACAAATAAATGTAATAATAATAATAATAATGCGTCTGCTACAAATAGTACTTTACTCGACAATTATAGTAATATAAGCGACACAATTGACAATTGTAATATCAATAATGACGGGTTTATCCAAGTTGTAAATAGTAGAAAAAAAACATCTAGTCGTTTGAATAAGTACAATATCGACAATGATGATGCTGCAGCATCACCTGCACGAAGCATGCGGGTGCAAACGATTGATGGGGGGACAATGCACAGTAAAAACATTAAAAGCGGTAATACGGAGCTCATTATTTCAAACATTTTCGACGGTGATGTCTCTAAGCGTGTTGACGTTGCACACGCGATACTGTGCCGTGTCCTTCCATCAACACGAATAATAGATATAATAGGCATACGCCTGCTTCGGTCAGAAGAATCGACAGCTGCGGCATTAGCAGATACAAATAGCCAACGTAGACGGTCACCATGGGTTGTTACCCTTTCCAGCAGTGCGTTAGGCGAGAAAATAATGCGAGCCAAAAAGCTTATCACTGGCTTTCATGCTAGAGATGTCGACATTGCAGCTCTTGACCAGGACACAAGGGATGGGATTATAAATGGGAAAATTTTTATAAATGAATTATTAACAAGAGAATGTTTTATTAAATATAGAAGTCTCAAGGCCCTTGCGATTAGACTTAATTTTAAATATGTTTGGCATAGAGGGAGCCGTTTCCTGGTGAAGAGGCGCGATGGCGACGTCTCTCATGAATTTTCATCTGCGGCTGATTTACAGACAATAGTGGCATCATAGGCCATTAATCAACCATCACAAACTGTAAATAATATAACAAAAAACGTTGATAATGAAATCGTAATTGATAAAAATGTAATTCCGTCAACTGCTGCAAAAAATTGACTATCCGCAGACACTGCTGGGGGGGTTCACTGTAAGGGACTAAGGGCAGGTTTTGTCAATGTTACCTCACTGATGGGGCACATTGGCATGATTAAACAACACCTTTCAGCTCGTCCTGCCTACCATCTCTTTGGGGTTGCTGAGTCGCACCTTGACTCTGATGTTGGGAGTGATCTCATTCAGATCGACGACTACTCACTACTTAGACTTGATCGCAACAAACTAGGGGGCCGGCTGGTCCTGTACATTCATAACACTTTCAAGGCCAATTTACTATGCAGCTCTCCAACGACACAGGAGGGCAGGCCATTTATACCTGAATATTTAATGTGCAGTGTTCAGCAGGGCAGCCTTCCCCCCGTCTTTGTTGCTTTAATATATAGACCACCACACGTACCGTTTTTACAGGGCTCTGACCTAACAGACAAACTAACAATACATACTCAAGACTTTAGTCACAAAATTATTATGGGAGATCTGAATGCGAACCTACTCGGAACGTCAACCGATGCAAAATTTGTTAGGCGGTTGGCTGATGACCTTAACCTTCAAATAATTGATCATGGTGCGACTCATCATCTCACAGATTCTCACACGTGGATTGATGTGATCTTGACAGATAATAATGACGTTGTACTGAGCAGGGACAATCGGCCGGCGCCTTTTCCCAGTCATCATAACATCATAGAGGTCGATATTGGGGTCGAAACTGCTGCATCCCCTGTGGCTGAATCTTTCAGCTACAGGGATTTTAAATCGATCCAGCAAGACGACCTCCTGTCTCACCTAGCTGACTGTGATTGGTCGCAGATCGATGGTCCAGCGGCGGGTGTTGACAGTCAATTAGAGTGCCTCAGTGTCAACCTCATGGCTGTGATAGATAAAATTGCACCGTTAAAAGAATTCACGCCGAAAAAGAAAACAAATCCACCACGGGTTGATGCTGAACTAATACATCTTTACAAAAAACGTGACTCCGTACGACGACGCTATGCGCGGACCAAAGACGACAGACTGTGGCGAGAGTATCAGGGCCTTGCAGCTGAAGCTGAATTACGAACGAAGGAAACAAGGGAAAGATTTTTACAAAATAGAATTTCTGAAGCGATTGATAATAAGAAAGATATCTGGAAAGAGCTCAAGGCTCTGGGCCTTCTGCCAAAGACGAGAGAGGAGCTTCATGGTTTCTCACCGGAAGAGCTCAATGCCTACTTTGCAAGGGTGTCGATCTCCCAAAATGAGGGTGATGAAGAACTTGACAACGTCCTGACCACTGCCAGTGATGACGGCTTTGTTTTCCGACAGGTCAGCTTCTCGGACGTGGTCCTGGCTGTTGCCCACTTCTCATCACAGGCCAGAGGGGAAGACGGCATTCCCCAAAGTATAGTGGCTAAGGCTCTTCCGTTTGTGGGAGATCATATTGTTAAGATCTTTAACTCCTCTCTGTCCAGTGGCATTTTTCCGGGAACTTGGAAGGGAGCTCAGTTGGTGCCTTTGAAGAAGAAGCCTGTCCCATCTACGGTGTCAGATTTCCGACCAATTGTCCTACTGAGTTTCCTTTCTAAGGTCCTTGAAAAAATAGTACACGACCAAATAACTGACTTTTTACGAGAAAATAATACTTTGGACCCGATGCAGACTGGTTTTCGACAGAATCACAGTACACAGACAGCACAACTAAAACTGACGGATGACATAAGATCAGGCATTAACAACAACAAAAAACTATTGACGATTTTGTTAATGTTTGATTTTAACAAAGCATTCGACACCATCTCGCACACTAAACTGCTGCGTAAGCCGATGCGCATGGGATTCTCCAGGAGCGTTCTCCTGTGGCTTAAGTCATATATTATGGGGAGACGACAAAAAGCCGTCACAAACACAAACGGGGATTCAGGTTGGCTAACCACCAATCTTGGCGTTCCACAGGGCTCAGTCCTGGGACCCCTCCTTTTCAGCCTGTACATAAACGACTTACAAGACCCACTAGACTTAGATGGTGTTGAACACATACTTTACGCTAACGACCTGCAAACCTACACACAAGTGACCCTGAAGGATCTTCGTGATGGTATCAGTCGCATGTCGGCTGTAGCACGAGCAGTGTCGAACTGGGCAACGTCAGCTGGCCTGCGCCTCAATGTCGGCAAGACAAAGGCGATCATTTTTGGATCTGATCATAACATCAAACAGGTTCAGAACCTTGACTTGCAAGGCATTGAGATATTGACCGGCGTACACGTTCCCTTTGTCGATACAGTCACCAACCTCGGCGGGGTGATGGACGGAAGGTTGACATGGAAGCCGCAACTGAATGCGGTCAGTAAAAAAGTAAATAGAGCTCTGTATAGCTTAAAACTTTTCCGTTCAAGCACCACAGAGATACTGAGGAAGCATCTGGCATGTGCACTGGTACTACCTCACTTGGACTATTGCTCAGTGGTTCTTCTTGACGTGTCAGGGGAGCTCCAGACACGACTACAACGTCTGCAGAATGCATGTGTGAGATACATATGTGGTGTTAGGCGAGATGAGCACATCATCGCCTACAGGAAAAAACTGGACTGGTTAGATCTGAATGTGAGGAGGGAGTATTTTATGGGACTGCTGCTTTACAAAGCGGTTGTCATGCGGCAGCCACCATATCTTACTGCCCTCTTTGACAAAAACCAGGCCAGGACTTCAAGTAGGGGTGGTATGAAAGAGCTCTCGGTTCCGGGATCGCGCACCGATAAGGGCCTTTTCTCATTTAGAGTTCAAGGTGCGCACCTCTGGAATTCGCTCCCAAGCAGTGTGAGGTGCCTGCCATCCTTTTGTAAATTTAAAACGGCGTTTAGCAGGCACCTTAAGCAATTACATGGTGAAGAGAATGTATAGAGGTGACTCGGATATTTATTTAAGCTATTTATTTATTTGAATTATTTATTTATTTAATTAATTTATTTATTTAAATTTATTTATTTAAATTTATTATTTATTTATTTAAACTTATTTATTTATTTATTTAAATTTATTTATTTATTTGTTTAAATTTATTATTTATTTATTTAAACTTATTTATTTATTTATTTAAATTTATTTATTTATTTATTTAAATTTATTTATTTATTTATTTAAATTTATTTATTTATTTATTTAAATTTATTTATTTATTTATTTAAATTTATTTATTTATTTATTTAAATTTAATTATTTATTTATTTAAATTTATTTATTTAATTTAATTATTTATCTTGTTTATTTATTTATTCGACTTATTTATTTATTAATTTATTTATTTATTAAATATGTTTAGTGTTAGGTGTGAATGTATTTATTAGCGTGATTGTTAAAGTGCCACGAATGAGTGTGTTTTAAATTTTGACGTGATAGTATACGTAAAAATTTAGCAAAGTATGTGTATGTATTCTTTTATTTTTATATGTTATCTCTATTGTATTCATTTTGTTCTATGTATTATTTTTTGACGAAGCGTGTTTCTGTGATATCTGACTATGACTAGTTCATTATATTTAAATTTTATAAACTGACGAACTGATAAAGCGAATGATATTATTTAATAAGAAATGCAATAAGTGAAGGTTAAGATACCAAATACATAAAATTGACTGATATTTTAATTATAACTACATGTACATGCAATTGTAAGATTTTCGTCTCTTGATGAATAAAAAGTATATCTATCTATATCTCTCTCTCTCTCTCTCTCTCTTTCTCTCTCTCTCTCTCTCTCTCTCTCTCTCTCTCTCTCTCTCTCTCTCTCTCTCTGTAGAGTCTGTGCTCTCTATACGTGCACACACGCATCTGTATCGCTCTCGTTCAAAGTTTCTTTACGCCGCCGCCGTACCTTCGGGTATGCTATAGTGTGACCCTCAAGTAGGGCCACAGTGCAAGACTCCTCCACCACAGTTATTTTTCATCAGGTGTGCTGTATTTATACAGCAATTTCTTTTTTGCACTGGTGCCTCAGGTTTGAGGTTAGTTATATTATAATCCTGCTGCCTCACCTCGAGCGCTAAAGTCTGCGCATGCCCGAGTCTCAACATCGACAGGTACGTGCGGATTATATCATCGAGGCGTGAGAGTGTGCGTGTATGTGTCACGGTATGGAGGCCAGCATTAAAAGCTGTGCTGAATGTGGTCTGCCTCCTAGTAAGGGCAAGACCTATAAGTACTGCTGCATTAAATGTAATAAGGCAGGTCATGTTAGATGCATGATCCTGCAAACTAATGCAGCAGTAAAGCAATACATGTGCAAAACATGCACAAAAGGTGTTGCCAATACATCTCGCAGTAGTAATAAAGCAGCGGCTGGACATAACGTGACGTCACGCCTAACAGCAAGTGTGTCTTCTGGTATAGTGCGTGCGAGCATACATTCAAAGCCGCAACGTTCGCTGCCTCGTGGGAAGGCTGCCCCCACCACGCCGAGAAGTTCCTCGCCGCTACTCGCTGCCGGCACACCTTTAACACCTTTATCATCGCAAACGACGCTGATGCGGCAGCCGCAGACCAGTGTGCTCTCTGCTCCCACTACACCGCGCTTGCCTCTGTCTCTCTCTAACGCTGACGCAAGCCTAAGAGGCAGTACTACCGATCAGCTCAGCTCCAGCGCGGGCCAACACCAAGGGAGTCTCGTACCTGCGCTGCCTGCTGTACAGCGGATTGCAGGCATGAAGGCGCTGAATCTTCACTCTTCGTATACGGACAGTGTTTTTTCACACACCTCGACGCCAGCTAAAGACGACATCGTTCTCCCTGGGGCAGTTTCGACGCCTTCAACATCTACCACGGACAAAGAAGAACTAGCTTCTAGATGTAAATCAACAGTACAAACAAGTAATTTCAGCAGCGTAAATGATGTTAATGCGTCGGTAATACGTATGTTAGACTCTACTACCTTTAAAAAAGGGACGACAGTCTCCTGCTTGGTAGAGTACGCCAATTCGACATCTAGAAACATTGACAATGCACTTACTAGACATTCGTCCTCTCTTGAAAACAGATTGGATGCAATTGTTAAAAGGCTAGACTCGTTACCAGCAATACATACTCTAGCACTGACAATTGGGTACAAAATGCATAAAATAGAGGATAAGATGTTAAAACAACACTCCCAGCTGGAGGAGATGTTAAATGATAAGCAAGTGCTTTGTCGAGAAATTAATGATTTAAAAATTCAACAGCTACACGAAACATGTCAAAATATAACAAATAATATGTTGAATAAGATCGAAGTTAATTACAATGCAATTATAGAAAGAGTCAATAACATTGAGCAGTCTAATATTGAAGTGAAAAATCTAGTCAAAAATAATAGTGAGACAAAGAAATATGATAATGACCTTAAAATAATAATTGATAAAGTTAATAAAATTGAAAGTGACAACTCCGACATATTAAAGGCCATAAGAAAAATTATTGCACACGAGACCACAAGCAATAACAATCATGAAACTGCAATAAATAATAATAATAATAATATTATAGAGAAAACTTTGAAAATTATTCAACATAAACAACAAGAATTTTTAAGTAAAATTGAAAATTATCAAATTGGCCTGCCTACCAGTAAGGCAAATACAACTTTTTCGCCGCATAGTATTAGAAATACAATTATTAATGATAAGATAAATAGTGTATTTAGTAATAATGTAAATAATAATAATATATATAACATTGATAATAATTTGAATAACGAAAGCAACGATACACTGCAAGATACGGCGTCGACGTCATCTGCACGAAGCACGCGGGTTAAAATGGTAGGTGGGAGGACAATAAAAAATAATAATAATACAATATGCAATAATGACTTAATAATTTCAAATATTTTTGACGGTAACAGCACTAAGCTTGTTGATGTAGTTCATGCTATACTGCGTCGTGTCCTCCCATCGATACAGAAAACGGATATAGTAAATACCCGCCTGCTTCGGTCAGATGAGTCGCTTTCGGTGACATCAACCGAGGTAACTAGCGAGCGCAGACGATCACCGTGGGTTGTTACACTCTCCAGCAGTGAATTAGGAGATAAAATCATGCGACAAAAAAAGTTTATAACAGGCTTTCACACTAAAGATGTCGACATCTCGGTACTTGACCAGGAGACTAGTGATGCAATATTCAATAGTAAAATTTGTATAAATGAACATCTACCAAGGGAAACATTTAATAATGTTAGAAGCCTTAAAGACCTTGCGATGAGGCTCAAATTTAAATATATCTGGCATAGGGGGGGCCGTTTCCTGGTCAAGATGCGGGATGGCGATGTTTCCCACGAATTTTTAACAGCGGCAGACCTCCAAGTAATTTCAGCCTCGTATGAAACTCCACAAATTGCATTAGATTCACATAAAAAAGCAGGAAAAGTAAATATAAATGAAATAGATAAGTTGGACATTCAAACAAATAATCAAACGGAGGCTGTCGCAAATGAATGACTATCGTTGGACACTGCTGAGGGGGTGCACTGTAGAGGACTGAGAGCAGGATTTATCAATGTGACCTCTCTAGATTGTCATATTGGTACACTCCGTCAACACCTTCTATCTGGTCCCTGCTTCCACCTTTTTGGAATTGCTGAGACGCACCTTGCTCAAAACATTGACGACAATCGCATTCAGATCAAGGGCTATTCAATTTTAAGATTAGATAGGAATAAATTTGGGGGTGGGGTAGTCCTGTATGTACACAATAGTTTTAAGGCAACCATACTAAGCCGCTCACGTACCACCCAGGATGGTACGCCGAACATTTCTGAATATATTATGTGTAGTGTGCAACAGAGCGACCTTCCCCCCGTATTCGTTGCTCTGATTTATATGCCACCGCATGTACCATTCCTGCAAAATTCAGACCTAATTGATAAGCTAGCTACATACACGCAGGACTATAGCCATAAAATCTTGATGGGTGATCTGAATGCGAACCTGTTGAAGACGTCGGCTGATGCAAGATTCGTTAGGCGATTAGCCAACGATTTAAATCTAAAAATAATAGAGCATGGTGCGACTCATCACCTCGAGGGGTCTCACACATGGATTGATGTCGTTATAACAGATGACAACGACGTGGTGCTGAATGCCAGCAATCATGCGGTGCCCTTTGCCAGCAATCACACAATTATAGATGTTGAAATAGATTTTAAATTAAACAATAGCCCCATCACCGATACTTTTAGTTACAGAGATTTTAAAACAATAGAACAGGAAGATCTTCCATCTTACCTGAGTAAATGTGACTGGGCGGCGTTTGATTGCTTGGACAACAACGACATGGACGATTTATTGGGACAGCTCAGCGCCAATCTCATGGGGGCAATAGATGAACTCGCTCCACTGAAGCAATTTACACCAAAAAATAAAGCTAATCCTCCATGGATTGACGCAGATCTGGCTCACATAATAAAAAAACGTGACGCCGTACGCAGACGACTACAGCGCACAAAAAACGGTAATCTTTGGCAGGAGTACCGGTCTCTCGCGGTCGAAGCAGAACAACGCATGAAAATCGCGCGGGAGACTTACATGCAGAATAAGATTTTTGAAGCCCTAGAAAATAAGAAGGATATTTGGAAAGAACTAAAGGGCTTGGGGCTCCTGCCAAGGGCACGGGGAGGGGGGTTGCATGGCTTCTCGCCGGGTGAGCTGAACTCGCACTTTGCGGGGGTATCGGTCTCCCAGAGTGAAGGTGACGTTGATTTGGGTAGCATCTTGGACTCGGCCAGTGACGACGGCTTTGTTTTCAAAGACGTTACAGTGACGGACGTAGTCCTGGCTGTTGCTCATTTCTCGTCGCAGGCTAGGGGTGAGGACGGTATTCCCCAAAGCGTTGTAGCTAAGGCCCTCCCGTATATAAGTCATCATATAGCGAGGGTCTTCAACTCCTCTTTGTCTGGTGGTGTCTTCCCAGGGGCTTGGAGGCGGGCTCACTTGGTGCCTCTAAAAAAGGTTTCAGTGCCGTCTATTTTATCAGATTTTCGCCCAATAGCACTATTGAGCTTTCTCTCCAAGGTGCTGGAGAAGATAGTACACAACCAGATTAATGATTTCTTAAGATCCAAAAATATCTTGGATCCTCTGCAAACCGGTTTCAGACAGCATCACAGCGCCGAGACAGCTCTAAAACTAACCGAGGACATACGAACTGGGATAAACGACAATAAGAAACTAATGACTATACTGCTACTGTTCGACTTTAGTAAGGCGTTTGACACTATATCACCATCTAAATTACTTCGTAAGCTGATACGCATGGGTTTTTCCAGGAGTGTTCTTCTGTGGATCAAATCATACATCTTTGGTCGCAGGCAAAAAGTCATAACTGACAACAACGGAGAATCTGATTGGCTAACCACCAATCTAGGTGTGCCACAGGGTTCAGTCCTGGGGCCCTTGCTATTCAGTCTTTATATCAATGACTTACAAGACGTACTGACTGGTGGTGATGTTAAACACTTGCTATACGCGGACGACTTGCAAACTTACACTCAAGTGACATGGCGAGATCTTTATGTAGGTATCAGATGCATGTCGGCTGTTGCGCGGGCAGTGTCGGAGTGGGCCGAAGCATCCGGACTGCAACTCAATGTCGGCAAAACAAAAGCGATCATTTTCGGCTCCGAGCACAACATCAATCGGTTGCAGGATCTTGGTTTGCCCGGCATTGAGTTTCAGGAGGGTGTACATGTGCCATTCTCTGACTCGGTCACAAACCTTGGTGTTGTCATGGACTCTAA
>OX424575.1:104062168-104064668 GCA_949152435.1 Gastracanthus pulcherrimus | reverse complement strand
TTCATTCATTCATTCATTCATTCATTCATTCATTCATTCATTCATTCATTCATTCATTCATTCATTCATTCATTCATTCATTCATTCATTCATTCATTCATTCATTCATTCATTCATTCATTCATTCATTCATTCATTCATTCATTCATTCATTCATTCATTCATTCATTCATTCATTCATTCATTCATTCATTCATTCATTCATTCATTCATTCATTCATTCATTCATTCATTCATTCATTCATTCATTCATTCATTCATTCATTCATTCATTCATTCATTCATTCATTCATTCATTCATTCATTCATTCATTCATTCATTCATTCATTCATTCATTCATTCATTCATTCATTCATTCATTCATTCATTCATTCATTCATTCATTCATTCATTCATTCATTCATTCATTCATTCATTCATTCATTCATTCATTCATTCATTCATTCATTCATTCATTCATTCATTCATTCATTCATTCATTCATTCATTCATTCATTCATTCATTCATTCATTCATTCATTCATTCATTCATTCATTCATTCATTCATTCATTCATTCATTCATTCATTCATTCATTCATTCATTCATTCATTCATTCATTCATTCATTCATTCATTCATTCATTCATTCATTCATTCATTCATTCATTCATTCATTCATTCATTCATTCATTCATTCATTCATTCATTCATTCATTCATTCATTCATTCATTCATTCATTCATTCATTCATTCATTCATTCATTCATTCATTCCTTCATTCATTCATTCCTTCATTCATTCATTCATTCATTCATTCTTCATTCTTTCGTTCGTTCGTTCGTTCGTTCGTTCGTTCGTTCGTTCGTTCGTTCGTTCGTTCGTTCGTTCGTTCGTTCGTTCGTTCGTTCGTTCGTTCGTTCGTTCGTTCGTTCGTTCGTTCGTTCGTTCGTTCGTTCGTTCGTTCGTTCGTTCGTTCGTTCGTTCGTTCGTTCGTTCGTTCGTTACGGGTTCGTTCGTTCGTTCGTTCGTTCGTTCGTTCGTTCGTTCGTTCGTTCGTTCGTTCGTTCGTTCGTTCGTTCGTTCGTTCGTTCGTTCGTTCGTTCGTTCGTTCGTTCGTTCGTTCGTTCGTTCGTTCGTTCGTTCGTTCGTTCGTTCGTTCGTTCGTTCGTTCGTTCGTTCGTTCGTTCGTTCGTTCGTTCGTTCGTTCGTTCGTTCGTTCGTTCGTTCGTTCGTTCGTTCGTTCGTTCGTTCGTTCGTTCGTTCGTTCGTTCGTTCGTTCGTTCGTTCGTTCGTTCGTTCGTTCGTTCGTTCGTTCGTTCGTTCGTTCGTTCGTTCGTTCGTTCGTTCGTTCGTTCGTTCGTTCGTTCGTTCGTTCGTTCGTTCGTTCGTTCGTTCGTTCGTTCGTTCGTTCGTTCGTTCGTTCGTTCGTTCGTTCGTTCGTTCGTTCGTTCGTTCGTTCGTTCGTTCGTTCGTTCGTTCGTTCGTTCGTTCGTTCGTTCGTTCGTTCGTTCGTTCGTTCGTTCGTTCGTTCGTTCGTTCGTTCGTTCGTTCGTTCGTTCGTTCGTTCGTTCGTTCGTTCGTTCGTTCGTTCGTTCGTTCGTTCGTTCGTTCGTTCGTTCGTTCGTTCGTTCGTTCGTTCGTTCGTTCGTTCCTTCATTCATTCATTCATTCATTCATTCATTCATTTATTTATTTATTTATTTATTTATTTATTTACTTAATTATTTATTTATTAATTGTATCTTTTTATTTTTTTATTTTAATTTATCCGTTCTCCCGTGTTCTGTATTCTTAGTCGTGAAAAATGTTGTAATGTACAAAATATAAAGAGTACATTTTAATAAAGAGTAAATATATCTGCGTGTGTGATGAGTGTATGTATCGGCTGAATTGTAATTGTTTTTAAATTGTGACGTGATGGATGTACGTGTATGCAAGAATGAGTAGACTTCAGAAATTGTTATGGAACTGTGATATAAACAAACTGTGATATTAGATAATGACAAATTTGTGCAACAATTTTTATATTTATACACTGACGAACTATGATAGTGATCAAAGACTTAATGTTATGATAAAATAACAATTTTTATGTAATGTATTTTTGTCAAAATTGACAAATAAATCGTATATCTATCTATCTCTCTCTCTCTCCCTCTCTCTCTCTCTCTCTCTCTCTCTCTCGATCCTCGCTCCTGCTTCGCGGCTGGCTGTCGGGCGCTGTGACTGGTGAAAGTCCTTGACGGGTTTTTAACTTGTGTGCCTCGAGTTTAAGTACGGTTGCAGACATTAAATTTGTTTTTTTGGTGCTCTTATTAAACTGTGGAGTGTTTTCTGGCCGTCATATCATCGTCTCATTGAGGTTAGACTCTCATCAAGTGCCGTATTCACCGTCACGACAGACTCTTGATCGATTGATCGATTGATCGAAATATTTTTCCACAAGGCACATGGAAACCAGCTATTAAGCTACTGGATTTAGTCGCGAGTAGGAGGTACGTGTGCGATCTGTAAGCTA
>OX424575.1:104058005-104061968 GCA_949152435.1 Gastracanthus pulcherrimus | reverse complement strand
AATTGATAAAGTTAATAAAATTGAAAGTGACAACTCCGACATATTAAAGGCCATAAGAAAAATTATTGCACACGAGACCACAAGCAATAACAATCATGAAACTGCAATAAATAATAATAATAATAATATTATAGAGAAAACTTTGAAAATTATTCAACATAAACAACAAGAATTTTTAAGTAAAATTGAAAATTATCAAATTGGCCTGCCTACCAGTAAGGCAAATACAACTTTTTCGCCGCATAGTATTAGAAATACAATTATTAATGATAAGATAAATAGTGTATTTAGTAATAATGTAAATAATAATAATATATATAACATTGATAATAATTTGAATAACGAAAGCAACGATACACTGCAAGATACGGCGTCGACGTCATCTGCACGAAGCACGCGGGTTAAAATGGTAGGTGGGAGGACAATAAAAAATAATAATAATACAATATGCAATAATGACTTAATAATTTCAAATATTTTTGACGGTAACAGCACTAAGCTTGTTGATGTAGTTCATGCTATACTGCGTCGTGTCCTCCCATCGATACAGAAAACGGATATAGTAAATACCCGCCTGCTTCGGTCAGATGAGTCGCTTTCGGTGACATCAACCGAGGTAACTAGCGAGCGCAGACGATCACCGTGGGTTGTTACACTCTCCAGCAGTGAATTAGGAGATAAAATCATGCGACAAAAAAAGTTTATAACAGGCTTTCACACTAAAGATGTCGACATCTCGGTACTTGACCAGGAGACTAGTGATGCAATATTCAATAGTAAAATTTGTATAAATGAACATCTACCAAGGGAAACATTTAATAATGTTAGAAGCCTTAAAGACCTTGCGATGAGGCTCAAATTTAAATATATCTGGCATAGGGGGGGCCGTTTCCTGGTCAAGATGCGGGATGGCGATGTTTCCCACGAATTTTTAACAGCGGCAGACCTCCAAGTAATTTCAGCCTCGTATGAAACTCCACAAATTGCATTAGATTCACATAAAAAAGCAGGAAAAGTAAATATAAATGAAATAGATAAGTTGGACATTCAAACAAATAATCAAACGGAGGCTGTCGCAAATGAATGACTATCGTTGGACACTGCTGAGGGGGTGCACTGTAGAGGACTGAGAGCAGGATTTATCAATGTGACCTCTCTAGATTGTCATATTGGTACACTCCGTCAACACCTTCTATCTGGTCCCTGCTTCCACCTTTTTGGAATTGCTGAGACGCACCTTGCTCAAAACATTGACGACAATCGCATTCAGATCAAGGGCTATTCAATTTTAAGATTAGATAGGAATAAATTTGGGGGTGGGGTAGTCCTGTATGTACACAATAGTTTTAAGGCAACCATACTAAGCCGCTCACGTACCACCCAGGATGGTACGCCGAACATTTCTGAATATATTATGTGTAGTGTGCAACAGAGCGACCTTCCCCCCGTATTCGTTGCTCTGATTTATATGCCACCGCATGTACCATTCCTGCAAAATTCAGACCTAATTGATAAGCTAGCTACATACACGCAGGACTATAGCCATAAAATCTTGATGGGTGATCTGAATGCGAACCTGTTGAAGACGTCGGCTGATGCAAGATTCGTTAGGCGATTAGCCAACGATTTAAATCTAAAAATAATAGAGCATGGTGCGACTCATCACCTCGAGGGGTCTCACACATGGATTGATGTCGTTATAACAGATGACAACGACGTGGTGCTGAATGCCAGCAATCATGCGGTGCCCTTTGCCAGCAATCACACAATTATAGATGTTGAAATAGATTTTAAATTAAACAATAGCCCCATCACCGATACTTTTAGTTACAGAGATTTTAAAACAATAGAACAGGAAGATCTTCCATCTTACCTGAGTAAATGTGACTGGGCGGCGTTTGATTGCTTGGACAACAACGACATGGACGATTTATTGGGACAGCTCAGCGCCAATCTCATGGGGGCAATAGATGAACTCGCTCCACTGAAGCAATTTACACCAAAAAATAAAGCTAATCCTCCATGGATTGACGCAGATCTGGCTCACATAATAAAAAAACGTGACGCCGTACGCAGACGACTACAGCGCACAAAAAACGGTAATCTTTGGCAGGAGTACCGGTCTCTCGCGGTCGAAGCAGAACAACGCATGAAAATCGCGCGGGAGACTTACATGCAGAATAAGATTTTTGAAGCCCTAGAAAATAAGAAGGATATTTGGAAAGAACTAAAGGGCTTGGGGCTCCTGCCAAGGGCACGGGGAGGGGGGTTGCATGGCTTCTCGCCGGGTGAGCTGAACTCGCACTTTGCGGGGGTATCGGTCTCCCAGAGTGAAGGTGACGTTGATTTGGGTAGCATCTTGGACTCGGCCAGTGACGACGGCTTTGTTTTCAAAGACGTTACAGTGACGGACGTAGTCCTGGCTGTTGCTCATTTCTCGTCGCAGGCTAGGGGTGAGGACGGTATTCCCCAAAGCGTTGTAGCTAAGGCCCTCCCGTATATAAGTCATCATATAGCGAGGGTCTTCAACTCCTCTTTGTCTGGTGGTGTCTTCCCAGGGGCTTGGAGGCGGGCTCACTTGGTGCCTCTAAAAAAGGTTTCAGTGCCGTCTATTTTATCAGATTTTCGCCCAATAGCACTATTGAGCTTTCTCTCCAAGGTGCTGGAGAAGATAGTACACAACCAGATTAATGATTTCTTAAGATCCAAAAATATCTTGGATCCTCTGCAAACCGGTTTCAGACAGCATCACAGCGCCGAGACAGCTCTAAAACTAACCGAGGACATACGAACTGGGATAAACGACAATAAGAAACTAATGACTATACTGCTACTGTTCGACTTTAGTAAGGCGTTTGACACTATATCACCATCTAAATTACTTCGTAAGCTGATACGCATGGGTTTTTCCAGGAGTGTTCTTCTGTGGATCAAATCATACATCTTTGGTCGCAGGCAAAAAGTCATAACTGACAACAACGGAGAATCTGATTGGCTAACCACCAATCTAGGTGTGCCACAGGGTTCAGTCCTGGGGCCCTTGCTATTCAGTCTTTATATCAATGACTTACAAGACGTACTGACTGGTGGTGATGTTAAACACTTGCTATACGCGGACGACTTGCAAACTTACACTCAAGTGACATGGCGAGATCTTTATGTAGGTATCAGATGCATGTCGGCTGTTGCGCGGGCAGTGTCGGAGTGGGCCGAAGCATCCGGACTGCAACTCAATGTCGGCAAAACAAAAGCGATCATTTTCGGCTCCGAGCACAACATCAATCGGTTGCAGGATCTTGGTTTGCCCGGCATTGAGTTTCAGGAGGGTGTACATGTGCCATTCTCTGACTCGGTCACAAACCTTGGTGTTGTCATGGACTCTAAACTCACGTGGAAACTGCAGGTTGATGCAGTTGGAAAAAAGGTAAATCGTGCTCTTTACAGCCTACAATTTTTTTATTTCATGCACAACTCAGGCGTTGAGAAAGCAGCTTGCATGCGCGCTGGTAGTGCCACATTTAGATTATTGTTCCGTGGTTCACCTTGATGTGTCTGATGAGCTCGAGACGAAGTTGCAACGACTTCAAAATTCATGTGTGAGATACATATGTGGTGTTAGAAGGGATGAGCACATCACTCCTCACAGGAAATATCTTAGCTGGCTTACAGTAAAGGAAAGAAGAGCGTACTTTGCGGGGTTATTATTGTATAGGGCAATAAATATGGGACAACCTCCGTACCTTGCGGCTCTCTTTGGTAAAAACACAGCTAGGACTTCCAGTAGGAGCGGTGTGAAAGAGCTCTCGGTTCCGGGTTCACGGACTGATAAGGGTCTCTATTCGTTTAGAGCCCAAGGTTCGCGATTCTGGAACACCCTCCCCTGCAGTGTGAGGTATCTGCCGTCCTTATGTAAATTTAAAACGGCGTTAGACAGGCACCTCAGACAACTGCACGGTGAGTAAG
>OX424575.1:103858005-104055505 GCA_949152435.1 Gastracanthus pulcherrimus | reverse complement strand
ATTCATTCATTCATTCATTCATTCATTCATTCATTCATTCATTCATTCATTCATTCATTCATTCATTCATTCATTCATTCATTCATTCATTCATTCATTCATTCATTCATTCATTCATTCATTCCTTCATTCATTCATTCCTTCATTCATTCATTCATTCATTCATTCTTCATTCTTTCGTTCGTTCGTTCGTTCGTTCGTTCGTTCGTTCGTTCGTTCGTTCGTTCGTTCGTTCGTTCGTTCGTTCGTTCGTTCGTTCGTTCGTTCGTTCGTTCGTTCGTTCGTTCGTTCGTTCGTTCGTTCGTTCGTTCGTTCGTTCGTTCGTTCGTTCGTTCGTTCGTTCGTTCGTTCGTTCGTTCGTTCGTTCGTTCGTTCGTTCGTTCGTTCGTTCGTTCGTTCGTTCGTTCGTTCGTTCGTTCGTTCGTTCGTTCGTTCGTTCGTTCGTTCGTTCGTTCGTTCGTTCGTTCGTTCGTTCGTTCGTTCGTTCGTTCGTTCGTTCGTTCGTTCGTTCGTTCGTTCGTTCGTTCGTTCGTTCGTTCGTTCGTTCGTTCGTTCGTTCGTTCGTTCGTTCGTTCGTTCGTTCGTTCGTTCGTTCGTTCGTTCGTTCGTTCGTTCGTTCGTTCGTTCGTTCGTTCGTTCGTTCGTTCGTTCGTTCGTTCGTTCGTTCGTTCGTTCGTTCGTTCGTTCGTTCGTTCGTTCGTTCGTTCGTTCGTTCGTTCGTTCGTTCGTTCGTTCGTTCGTTCGTTCGTTCGTTCGTTCGTTCGTTCGTTCGTTCGTTCGTTCGTTCGTTCGTTCGTTCGTTCGTTCGTTCGTTCGTTCGTTCGTTCGTTCGTTCGTTCGTTCGTTCGTTCGTTCGTTCGTTCGTTCGTTCGTTCGTTCGTTCGTTCGTTCGTTCGTTCGTTCGTTCGTTCGTTCGTTCGTTCGTTCGTTCGTTCGTTCGTTCGTTCGTTCGTTCGTTCGTTCGTTCGTTCGTTCGTTCGTTCGTTCGTTCGTTCGTTCCTTCATTCATTCATTCATTCATTCATTCATTCATTTATTTATTTATTTATTTATTTATTTATTTACTTAATTATTTATTTATTAATTGTATCTTTTTATTTTTTTATTTTAATTTATCCGTTCTCCCGTGTTCTGTATTCTTAGTCGTGAAAAATGTTGTAATGTACAAAATATAAAGAGTACATTTTAATAAAGAGTAAATATATCTGCGTGTGTGATGAGTGTATGTATCGGCTGAATTGTAATTGTTTTTAAATTGTGACGTGATGGATGTACGTGTATGCAAGAATGAGTAGACTTCAGAAATTGTTATGGAACTGTGATATAAACAAACTGTGATATTAGATAATGACAAATTTGTGCAACAATTTTTATATTTATACACTGACGAACTATGATAGTGATCAAAGACTTAATGTTATGATAAAATAACAATTTTTATGTAATGTATTTTTGTCAAAATTGACAAATAAATCGTATATCTATCTATCTCTCTCTCTCTCCCTCTCTCTCTCTCTCTCTCTCTCTCTCGATCCTCGCTCCTGCTTCGCGGCTGGCTGTCGGGCGCTGTGACTGGTGAAAGTCCTTGACGGGTTTTTAACTTGTGTGCCTCGAGTTTAAGTACGGTTGCAGACATTAAATTTGTTTTTTTGGTGCTCTTATTAAACTGTGGAGTGTTTTCTGGCCGTCATATCATCGTCTCATTGAGGTTAGACTCTCATCAAGTGCCGTATTCACCGTCACGACAGACTCTTGATCGATTGATCGATTGATCGAAATATTTTTCCACAAGGCACATGGAAACCAGCTATTAAGCTACTGGATTTAGTCGCGAGTAGGAGGTACGTGTGCGATCTGTAAGCTATTTTCACTGTCGACTGCTAGGCCTGTTTATAATGGACACTTTGAGCTGCGCCAGCTGTCAAAAGGCTGTGCGCAATACCAACGCGCTAATTAAGTGCTCTACGTGCACACGCAAATGCCACTCTGCATGCATAAAGTCAGTGCAGAAAACGCGTAGTAGCACTGCTCTCAAGTGTACCTATTGTATAAACATCAGCAACAGAGCCAATACCAGCATCAATCAGCCGACAAAAACACACAGTAGCATAGACGAGAGAGAGAAGAATATAAGCAAGACGGGCGACAACAACAAGCCCGTCGTCAAGTCTGCAGTTGCAGGCACGCGTACCGGCGAAGCCGCCGAAACAGCCGTACGCTGCGAATAATTTTTCGCCTCAGCTGCGGGCCCCCGCTCCCCTACCTCAGTCTCTATCCATCACTAACACCAGCACGGAGGAGAGGCTCAGCGCTCCTCCAGTCAGCCAGCAGGAGGGGACGGGGGAAATTATGCTCGACACGGAGAACAGCAGCAGCACGCGTGTGCCATTGATGGCCTCTACCCCGTCCAGCACAGGTACATGGCGGGTTGCTGTCGAGCAGGGGCACCGCTTCTCCGGCAGCCCAAGCATCACGGTGAGCTCTAATATCGGCAATGACAGCAAGGCAACAATAAGTGGGAAGGAGTCCCCATCTACTCAGCGGGATGCTGTGCAGAATACCAGGAGCAATACGTCTACCACCAGCATGCGGGCAGTGAACGCGTCTCAGTCCCAAGAGGTATTGCATACATCAAGCACGGCATCTAACATCACTAACGCTGCAAATATTTCTATTTTAAAACAACTTGACGAATCTGTATTGAGGAAAGGTACAACGATTTCTCTCATAACTGAGTTTGCTAATAGCACGTCGAAAAATGTTTACAGTGCTCTGAACAGACATAATGCTTCGCTTGAGTCTAGGTTGGATGCTATTACTGATCGACTAAAGCCTTTATCAGCAATGCATGATTTGGTCGGTACTATAGAATCCAGGGTAGATAAAATCGAATCGCGATTATCTGAGCAAAACTCCCAGCTGATGAAGTTTTTGCAGAAAAATGAAGAACACTGTAAGCATTTAGTAGACATAAATAATGAAAACTTATTGTTAAAAAGAAAATTAATTGCATTAGAAGAAAAGTTAGCAGGTAGACTCGAAGAACACTGCAATAAGGTTACGAACGAACTTTTTAATATTAATAATAAAATAACAGACACCAGTGAAACTATGCTAAATGAGATTGACACCATAAATATTGGCACACTCATAAATAATGAAATAAATCGTTCTAGCTTAAGTTACGATAATATTGACGGGCGCAATGACGAATGCGAGAATTCTGCGAATATTGACGAGGTATCAAATGACCGTAATATTGATAATATTGTTACTATAAATCGTAGCATGACCTCTCCGACAGAGGCAACTATTGTTACCGGAGCTAAGCCGAAAAAAGCAACTTGTTCGGTGCGTAGTAGGCGGGTCCCCTTAACAAATGGTAAGATATCCACTACAAGTAAAAATGATAAATTAATAATATCTGCCAAATTAATAGCGGATAGAGCAAAAATTGAAATTAAAATTGTAATTCCATTATCAGCTATTTTTGGAAAGTGTATTTTATGTAATTAATTGTAATCTTACTTTGGCCAGACGGGGTTTTTTATCCCAAGGCAGAATAAAGAACAAATCAAATCAAATAGCTCTCTCTCTCTCTCTTTCTGTCACCAATCAGTATAAAATATCTTTATATTAACGAATTTACCGATTTCAGCGATGGTCCATTTTGCCTCACCATGTCCCATATTACATGAACGAATTTAGCTACTTCAACCGTGGTCCATTTTGGCCCACCATTACCCATATTACCTAGTGTCCCATATTCTTCGAATCAGTGTAAAATAATGTAATATAATAACGAATTTATCATTTTGTCCATGGACCATCAGGGTAGTCCAAAATTTTCAAAGTTTCGATTTTCCTTCTTGTAACACTTTCAACAGTTAACAAATGTGAAAATAATAACTCTCCTGCAAGACAGGTGCTGGACGTTGAGATTTAAAGGATCCTACCTTAATTTCAAAGTTTTTTAAGTCCATTTTTGCACTTTTTAAAATAAATTAGGTAAAAAAATGATTAAAGCTTTATAAATCACGGCTAAAACATTTTAGTAAATTACCGTATCGCTAAATTGGAAAGCAAACCACATCCTTTTCATCAAAAATAAATTTTGTAGGTCCGTATTTTGCATTGTCCCAATTTACTACCTAAAATTTTTCATAATATTAAAATAGATATAACTATTGATTCAAACAAGTTCAGAAATGCAGCGACGACTCAAACTAAAGGTCTTATTATCAGCTTTTATCTAAAATTATGAACAAATCTGCATGATGTGAACTACCGGAAGTAAATTACATCAAACTATGACAATTAGATTATATTGAGATGGAACCGTTTCTGTATTTAGATTTATTTACGTTTGCCAATCTTTATATAGATTGTATTCGGAACAAAGATTTATAAAAATCGGTTTTGAAAAATCATAGAAAATTAGAGTTTTGAAAAATGTTTAAAGATGTTTCTTGTTAAAATTTTATACATATGGTTCTTCACTTAGAAAAAAAATTTTGTTTGATAAAGCGGATGTAGTTGCCTTTTCATTTTAATGATATGGTAAGTCACTAAAAATGTTTGCCTTGATTTATAAAGATTTAATAATTTTTTACCAAATTTATTAAAAGTAGTCTACTAATGCACTTATAATACTTTGAAATCGAGGCAGGAACCTTGAAATCTCAACGTCCAGCGGCTGCCTTGCAGGAGAGTTATTATTTTCACATTTGTCAACTGTTGAAAGTGTTACAAGAAGGAAAATCGAAACTTTGAAAATTTTGGACCACCCTAATGGTCCATTTTGTCTCATTATGTCCCATATGACCTATACACAGTCACACACACTTACGTTCTCAGATTTATAATACTTATTAATCACGACAAAAATTATCCGCGAACTTGATTGTATTTACACAAATCTGCCGACTTCAACCATCGTCAATTTATTCCCGTCATACTCATATTACCCTCAGTAAGTAACACTCAAATATCACACATAGCAATCCCAATCTCATCAGAGACAGTACCCATGTGACGTGTGCAAACGATCACAGTCGATATGATGCTGTTATAACAATATCTATGGCAGCAGTGTACCCCCAAAATTCTTCATGAATATACACAGTTATACAGACACGTACACGCACACGCACACACACACACACACACGCTCACGCTGACGCATACGCACACGCCCACGCACACGCACACGCATACGCTTAGCAGAGGCATGCGTGTGTGAAAATTTGTGAGTGTGCGTGTATTTTTACTATAAACCATGACGTGATAGATATTATCAAAGCAAAATTGTATATGTACCTGACAAACATAATTGTGATTATCCAGTAATGTACATCCGTGATTCTATTCTTATTCAATCCTAATTCATTTTAATTTAATGACATACTATGCTTTTACAATAACAAATTGATGTAATATTATTTATAATATAATGTTGAAACGAAATGAAAAATTATTATTACAATTAGTATAGCTATGTAAATTTTTTTAATGCACATATTCTTTTCTATATTCATACAAAATAATATCTCTCTTTCTCTCTCTCTCTCTCTCTCTCACTCTCTCTCTCTCTCTCTCTCTCTCTCTCTTTCTCTTTTCGATCTTGCAAACGTTCTGGACCCTAAGCCTGCCTGCCTGCCTGCCTGCCTGCCTGCCTGCCTACTTATTTATTTATTTATTTATTTATTTGTTTGTTTGTTTGTTTGTTTGTTTGTTTGTTTGTTTGTTTGTTTGTTTGTTTGTTTATTTGTTTGTTTGTTTGTTTGTTTGTTTGTTTGTTTGTTTGTTTGTTTGTTTGTTTGTTTGTTTGTTTGTTTGTTTGTTTGTTTGTTTGTTTGTTTGTTTGTTTGTTTGTTTGTTTGTTTGTTTGTTTGTTTGTTTGTTTGTTTATTTATGCCCTGATGGCCATCATTCGTATTGGCGAGACTTAAGAAAGGAGCCTGAATATTTTTCCCGTAGAAATTTTGGTGGTGGTAGCTTGATGGTTTGGGGAGGATTTTGTATCTCACATAAATTGCCTCTAGCTTTTCCTTCATGTAAAATGAATTCACAAGAGTATATTAATGTACTGAAAGATCACCTTTTGCCATTGTTAGATAATAATGAAACAGAAGATTGGATATTTCAACAAGATAACGCATCAATTCACGCAAGTCGTGAAACGAAAGTGTGGTTTACAATAACGATATTATTGTTCTAGCCTGGCCAGCGTGTTCTTCAGACATTAATCCGATTGAAAATTTATGGGTTATTCTTGTTCGTAAAGTTTATGCTGAAAATAAACAATATGGTAGTGTTAATCAATTAAAAGATGCTATTCTAAAAGCTTGGCAAGAAATTAATGAAAGAATTTTACGAAATTTAGTTGAAAGTATGCGAAATCGCCTTTTTGAATTAATAAAAAATAATGGAGGTACAATTAATTATTAAATTAAAAATTACAGTCTTTTCTTACTATTTACAAATAAAACATATTATAATTAAAATATTGTACATAACGAATTAAATTCTATAGTAATATTTATATATTACTATATAAATATTACATACAATATTATAATTCTATAGTAATATTTATATTTATATAGTAATATCATATATTCCAATACTATCCAGGCCAACATGGCGGCGGGAGGGAAAGATCCTCCGGATAAGACCAGTAAAAAGTTTCTGAAATGTCACTCACAGAATGAAGTAACAACAGTTATTTGTATTATATGTGATAATGCGTACCACCAAAGTTGTGCAAAACAAAAAAGTCTAATTTTTAGTAGTGAAAGGCTAATAATATGCCAAGAACATAAAAACATAACCTCAAAAGTTGATGAAGAGGTTTTGAGTGAATCAACAAAGGCAATGATTGCACAGATAAAATCGAGGCAATCAGAAGAAATAAGGAAGGAAATACTGAAGGAATTAAAGTGTAAAGCACAAGACCTACTGAACTCAACAGTGAGAGATAGTGCAGCTGATCTTGAAATCATGCAAAAAGAAAATGAACTATTAAAACAACTTAACAGAGAACTTTTTGAAAAAAATGATCTACTGAAAGAAATTATAGGAAAACAAAAAAGTTACCAAAGAAGCAATAAATCTTTTGCTGAAATAACAAGTGCTGTGAAACCTCTACAAAAACGAGTTCCAAAACTTATAGTTAAAACCTTAAATAATGCAAGACAAACAGATGTCAAAAAAAGTATAGTAAAATGTTTAATAGATGAGAAAAGCATTCAAACAAAAGAAATATACAGCAAAAATAAAGATGAGATTGTTATTAAATGTATGAATAATGACTGTGTTGAAAATGCTGAAAGTTTATTAAAGAACTGCTTAGATGGAGATTGTGAAGTGAAAATAGAACAATTAAATAATCCAAAAATTAAAATAGTTGGAATTGATAACAATATGAACATGGATGAGAATGAAATTGAAGAAGATATAAACATAAGGAATTTCGCAAATTTTAATACTAAAGCTCAGGTGTTACACTTGTATACAAACAAGACGACAAAACTCAGTAGCGTTTTAGTGTAAGTGACAGCTGAAATTTATAAAAACATCAGAGATAACAAGAACAGAATCTTTATTGGATGTCAAAGCTGTAGAGTTTTTGACCTGATAAATATAAAACCATGTTTCAACTGTGGTAGGTTGGAACACAATGGTACAAAGTGCAATAATAAAATAACATGCCTAAAGTGTGCAAAAAATCACAAAACTATTGAATGTGATAATGAAGTATTAGTATGTATAAACTGCAGTTGCAGCAATAATAAATTTAATACAGTTTTTAATACGTGTCATAATGCAGCAGATATAAATTTATGCGAAATAATAAAAAACAAGATTAAAAAATTAATTGGAAACACTGATTATCCTGTGATACCTACATTACCAACAGTGTATACAATACCGAAGCATTATCAACTGAAGATAACTAACCAATAAAAAGAGAATGCAAACAATATGCAAAGTGAGAAATTTTCTCAACAACAGCAACAACAGCAGCAAGAACAACAGCGAGGACAGCAACAAAACCAACAACGGCAGCAACAACAGCAGCAAGAACAGCAACAAGAACAACAACAAAATGTTCAACAGCAGCAAAAACAACAAATAGTAACAAGAAATAGCACAAGAAAAAATACAAAGACTTAAGTTTTAAATAATTAATATGTGACAATATCAATTATCTAAATAAAATCATTAACAATAAAAATGATATTATAATGCATGTAAATATAAGAAGTATGTCTGCAAATTTTGATAAGTTAAAAATTCTATTACAAAGTCTAACTAGTAGACCATGTATTGTTATATGCACTGAAACTTTTGTACAAGTAAATTATAAAATACACGATTTAGAGGGATATAATAGTTATTATAATGAAAGTAACTTAAATCAGAATGATGGTGTCATGGTTTTTGTTGATAAGAATATTGTACACAAAACTAAAATTATTAAGTATGGAAAGATTAAAATAATAAATACTCATATTACATTAACAGTAGTATGGAATTTTCCGCTATATACAGATCTCATCACATACCTAAGGCAGAATTCATTCTAGATTTAAACAAGTTCTTGAACAATAAGAGAAATACTAAAAATCATTTAGTTATAGGTGATTTTAATATTGATTTACTAGAATCTGATAATATTAGTCAAGAATTCCTCTGTAACTTCTTACAAAATGGATATTTTCCTGGTTTCGTGGGAATTACAAGGCCACCTAGAGGAAACTGTAAAGGATCTTGTATTGATAATATCTTCATTAAAACTAATAGATTAAGTACAGTTACATATAAATTAAAACTTTCTTTAACAGACCATTACCCTATTTTTATTGCTATAAACAAGATGAAGACTAAAAGTAAAGCACCCACTAAAATAATAGACTATAAAAAATTAAGAAACGTTGCCAAGACAATAAATTGGAATGGAACTATGTCAATACATGATCCTAACATTGCTACTGATACACTGTTAAGCGAAATAAAAAAATGCATTGAATTAGCAAAAATAAAATTGAGGAAAGATAATAAGAAACAAAGGAAGAACTGGATTACAGATGCTATAATAAAATCGTGTGATACTAAAGAATTTTTGTATAATTTATGGCAGATGGATCGTGCGAATGATCAACTTAAAGTACAGTACAAAAGATATGCCAAAATATTAGATAAGGTAATTACAGATGCAAAAGTCAAATACGATAAAAGTCTGATCCTAAATAATACAAATAATCCTAAAAAACTGTGGGAAATTATAAACACAAAAATAGGGAAAAAAAATAAATCTAATGATACTATTAATTATATTAAAGTTGATAGTGAGAAAATAACAGATAAAATTGATAAAATTGAGTGAGAAAATTGATAAATATTCGGATGCTGATTTAAAATTACCAGATATGAATGCAAGCTCCATCTTCTTAAAACCAACTAGTGCGCATGAGGTTGCAAGTATTATTAATAATTTGAAATTAAAAAATGGAGGAGTTGACAAAATAAATGCCAAAACTTTAAAAATACTTTGCAACAATATTGCTGAACCTTTAGCGCATTTAATTAATTCTTGTATTGAAAACGCTGTATGGCCTGATGCACTAAAAAAAGCGGAAATTGTTCCTATATACAAGTCTGGAGAGAAACATAATATATCAACTTATAGACCTATTTCATTAATATCAAATGTAGCTAAAATTCTTGAAAGAATTTTATATAACAGAATTTATGATTTTATTAAAAAAAGTAATATAATATCTGAACACCAATTTGGTTTTATGAAAAAAATAGGTACAAAGAATGCTCTCAATTACATAACAAATACACTATACAATAACTTGGATCAAAGTAAACCGATACTTATAACGTTTCTAGACTTAGCAAAAGCTTTTGATACTGTAGATCATAAAATATTATTAGATAAACTTTATTGTTTAGGAATAAGAGGAAAGGCGTTGGATCTACTTTCAAGTTATCTTAATGATAGATATCAAGTAGTTAAAATAAATGTTAATGAAAGTGATAGCATGTTAATAAATACGGGTGTTCCACAAGGCACAATATTAGGACCTCTACTTTTTATACTATACATTAATGATATCCTGAAAGTGATCCCGCTAGAGACAATATTGTCATATGCTGGTGACACTGCAATAATAGCAAATGGTAATACTTGGAGTGAAGCGCAAACAACTATGAATAAGTATTTAATAAAAATTGATAAGTGGTTAGCAGTAAACAAATTATCTTTAAATGTTGAGAAGACTGTTCTTATGACCTATGGTAACTACACTGATAGTGTTCCAACTCAAATAGATATTAAGATTAAGGATAGAAATATAACTAGAGTAGAAAAGTGCAAATATTTGGGAATAGTATTTGACTACAATCTGAAGTGGGATAAACACGTTCAATATATAATACAAAAAACGAAATATCTAGTCTATATTTTCTATAAAATTGCCAAATCAATGCCAACAGAAATATTAAGAATGATATATTATGCATTTTTTCATAGTATAATAAGTTATGGGATATTAGCTTGGGGTGGAGCTTATAGAAATAATAGAGATTTATTGCAAAAATTACAGAGTAAAATTTTGAAAGCTATTAATAAGAACAATTTTGTTGAAGATAATCCTATGAACTTGAAACAACTATTTACTTTTGAGGCGTTAAAATATCATTATACAGACCTAAAAAGCCAATATCTTGCATCAACTAGTATAACTAGGAGAAAAAACTTAACTATACCTAGAAATAGCAAAAGGGTTAGCGACAAAAATAGTTTTAAAAAAGCAATTACAACTTTTAACAATTTACAAAATGAGTTTAAAACTTTAAATATAACTAAAAATTCTCATAAAAAGTTGCTAAAAGATTGGATAAGATCTAATTAAGAAGCGCTGTGATACAAAATTACTGTTTTGTATATAATTTATCGCTTTATATAAAAATACGAAAATTGTTAAGAAACTAAAATTTTATATGCTTAGTTTTTAAGTCACTTTTAGTATTAAGTTAGTATTAAGTATATATATATATTTTTTTATTTAATATTTTGTATAATTTTTTTTTTTTGTTTCATGTCTTAATACCAGACCTGCGTATAGGTAACTAAGTTTACCTCTGCAGGGTTTTGCAGTTTGTATATAAACTGTATCTCTTTCTGGTTTTCAATAAATAAATAAATATATCTCAAATATACAATAAAAATATTGTACACATAATATTAAGCTCTAATAATAATTATAATGTTTTCATATGCAGCTTTAATTACAATAAATTACATTATTAATAAATCTTATTTTTTTAATTCTTTTCCGCATATTATATTTTTTATTTTAGAGTTTAGAAATAGAAAATTTTCAGAATTTTAAAATATAATGACAAATCATAGTTTAAATTAATTTATTGTAATATACAGTAGGAATAGTAATAAAATAATATAACTTTACAGTGGTCTTATTGTTATGAAACAGCCTAAAATACGATATTTCGTTATTTTAATACTACGAAAAATGTTTAAATTGTCTAAATAGCGTAAAATGTTGAGAAATTTGATTATTTTTAAGATTATAAAATTTATGTATCAATATAATATTAAATTACAGTGATTTAGCGCAAAATGTGGGTGGTCTTAAAGTTATGAAACGCACTGTAGCAGAGCAAGAATCTGTGCATTAGGCGAATACGTGTACGATTATTTATATATGTGTGTGTGTACCCCATAGTGGAGTATAACGCATGGTACTAGAATTCTCCGCAAGGTAGCTAAGACTCATCTTTTGCTATCACGTAGATAATGTTAGTTATTTTAGCTTATTTAAGGAACTCGGTCTAGTTATCTTAATATATATAGTATTACTTATACATACTAAGATTTCTCTTCAATTATGGCTGAAATTTATTTAACAAAGAGGCGCAAGTGTCCAAACTTTTTTGGATCACACAAAAAAAACGTATATGATGCCACTGTTAAATTTAGAAAATTGGAGAATTTAGCAGAACTTCTTCGACAAAGTTTTCCTAACAAAGTAGTGCAGAATTCGGATTATGTATGCTTCAATTGTTATGAACGCGTTAAAAATATTGAACCAAAGGAAATAATTGATGCGATTCATTCAGACAATTATACTGACTTGGACAGTGATACTGAAGACCATGATTTTCGAGCTAGCACCCCAGAGCGGATTGAGGATTTAAACGAAACCTTAATTTCAAGTTCTTTTGGTAATGTTTCGCCACTTAAAAGGAAGAGAGGTATTGATGATTCATCTGTACAATGATACATTATTAGAAAAAAATCAGAACTAGTATCTTCATTCTCATCTGCAACTAGCTCAAAATTGTCAGAAGCATACAATGTTTGCATTGATGAATCACATGATGATTTGACTCAATGCTTCTGCAATGAATGGCTCAATAACTTGCGAGTAGCGCTTGAAAATTGTGACAGTATCAATGAGAAAATTAGAATTTTAACGTTGCTTCCTTCGTCATTAACAAAATCTAGTATTTTATCAGCATTTCCCGAAGTAACTGTTTATATGATTGACAAAGCAAGAATGCTTGTAACAACTAAGGGAATATATTCTGATCGTGACGCGTATACTGGTCATCCATTGGACGAAAAGTCTACAAAAATTGCCATGGAATATTTTCTAAACGATGATTTTAACTGTACACGTCAAAGCCCTAATAAATGTGATGTTGTGACTGTTCAACAAAATGGAACAAAAGAAAAAAAAATAATACGTTAAAAGAGTGGCTTAAGGCTCCTAAATATAACGGCATTCAGAAAACCCATGTATGGAAAGTAAATGTAGGTAAAAAGAAAAAATCTTACACAGGTCGAACTGCTCTTCATTCTTTAACAAAATTGTTAAATAAAGAGAAACAGAAGAAGAAGAAAATCAACTCAAAGAATCGTGTTAGCAGGAAAGTTAGAAAAAGCAATAAAATGTCTAAAAATCATAAAAAAGGGAAAAATACATAGGATTTTTTCTTGCACGACAGTGCTATGGGGGAACATAAAATTTTTTTTTTATTTCGTTTATATCTCTTAAAAAACAAAAATATTCCAAATGTCATGTATGTGACCATATAGGTATTGAGACTAGTTATCTATAAAAAAAAATTCCGTCAAAAAAAAGATGGCTTTTTTGAGAAAAAAGACTTTTTCATTGTTTATAAAAAATGCCATATCATCCTTGATTTTTTGTAAAAAATTTTTTGAACTTGGCAGATCGAAAGAGTATCACCAACAGCATCGAATATGTACAGAATTATTTTCAAATATCCATAAAAAGACGAATTAGAACGATTTAAAAAGAAAAAAGTTTTCGATTTTTGAGAAACGAAATTTGAGGAGTCATTTTTGAAAAAAGCATAACACATGCAATTTTGATGCTATCGAAAAATCAAAAAATACGTATACGCTTATTTTCCGAGTAGAATAATATACTATAATTTGAGCTGATTCGGAGATATAGGTGCTGTCGGCCTGCATGATTTGAGGTGAAATCGGTCATATTTAAAAAAAAAATTGAGTAAAAAAAATACATAATGGCTGATTTATAGCCGATCTCTTGAGGCCTCTTGCATCGAAAGCGTTCCGCGGCACGCAGTGTACCAATCGCACATTTCTACCTGGAACAAAAAAAATCCACTTATTCTTGATGTTAATAGCTAGTGAATAATGTAGGGGATTTTGAAAATATTGATTTTTGCAGATTTGGCAGTGAATTAAAAATAATTTAAAAATTTTCATGAAAAAAAGGCACGTTTTTGGTTATAAAAATTGTTTAAATCAATTTATTAAAAATCCCGTACGTGATTCACCTCCAAATATAATAATTAAGATTTAGTTAAAATTTCAAATGGATCGGATGGAAACTGTTTAAGTTGTGCTGCGTGCCCGTTGAGAAAAACTCGTTTCGAGAAAAATCAACTTAAAGTTTCAAAATCAGTTTCGGACGTAGAAAATGATCTGTCGGACGTAGAAATGTCTGATGCGCTTATCGTCGGCTTCACAACAAAAATTGTAAGCCTGCAGACCTGTATCCATCTCCAGAGCTTTCATAATTCGAAGGACACATTTCAGGCCATCATTAAAACTAAGTTCCAAACGATCGTATTGAAACATTCGTTGTTGTTCTGAGTATAACCTTCTAAACAACGGTGCAGCAACTCATCTCGACTCAACTCTGTATAAATAGGCTCAATGGCTTCGTAAACTTCTCCAGGAAGTGGCGGTTCATGATGAAACGTGCCCAACGAACCTTCAGCTTGTGCGTTTTTCCAAGCACACCAGGAATCTGAACAATTATCGTGCTGAGGATTGTCGTCGGTCGATATTTTATGATACACAGTTGCCCAGATTTCATTCCTCATTTTCTCTATGCAATTTGGATTCCTCCGTATTGCCAAACCATAATAAATTGTTAACTTATGAATCAACTTATTTGTTAATTTACCTTTTCCTCCAAGGACTTTCGTCTATTTTTTAGATTTCGAAGACGCGTTCCCATTCTTTTCTGTACATGATCGATGAATTCTGTTTTTATACTTCAAAATTAGTGTACAGTTTAGAATCCAATATGCATTTGAAAGTCTTACTGTCACCATCACCAATATAATTCACATACTTTAGGCCTTGGAAATTGTTGGAACGAGAAAACATTTCAATAACAGCATCTACCTTCATTTTACCAGATGAACCTTCATGATTTGCTTGACAGAAATCGGTGTGTGATGCATACCATTTTTAGTATTCAGATGCTTCTGCTTTATTTTTCCAGTACTCTCAAGACTTACAATATTTAGATTTTACAGTCACATCGACGATTTTTCCAGTAAGCCATCCAATCAAAGATACAATTCCAAAAAGCGACGAATACCCTCGCTTCCTCCAAGAACCATCTCCTGAAACGGTAATCCCCTGAGATTGACCATTTTCTTCGCTCTTTCGTCTCTCCTCTTGTCCAGCTTGCGTCATACTGTTATCACGAACTGTTGATGTTGCTATTGAAATCAGATTCACTATTTTATCGTAGAAAGATTGGAAAACAAGACGTGGTAATTCCATAAAGGCAAAACATTTCATCATTCCATTCATGCCTACTTCTATCAGTTGCATTGCTAACACTATCCGACGATTAATTTCATATGCATTTTTTATAAATTTACTGTTAGGTATAACAATTTCTGGACACTTTGGGCAAACAATCACAGCTTAGAAGCCTGATCTCCGAAAACTTCTTTCATGAAAGTTATATTAGAACCGCACTTTTTACACTTCACATTCTCAGAAATTGCAGAAAATACTGCCAAAAAGTTAATGATTCGGTATCCAAATGTATAATTTACATCGAAATCGTCCTCGGATGTCTTCAGATTTTTTGCCGATGCACTGACGCCACTGGAATCACTTTCAGCTTCGTATCGATTCATCGGACGATTCACTGAATTACGGCTCCGATGCCGTATTGGATAGTTTTTTATCGTGCCTTTTCTTCCTGCGTACACTTTTCTTTTTCCATTTTACTCAACGTAATAATAAATAATTAAAACTTTCACAAAAATATACTTTTGAAAGCGAAAATGAGAGCGTCGTTTTCTTACGATATACAGACGCTACGCTAACGTACTTTGTTTTGAAACTAGCCTAACTGACTCATAATAGCTTGAGATCGACATACATAGGAGCATTAGGGAAGTTTGCGAACAATAGGCAAGCCATAAGGCGGTCCTTCTCATCAGGTACATATCTCTCGCAAGTAAGCGATCAGCCGTTTCTGAGTAAATAAAAATTTTTGTTTTCGGGATGGGACCTTCCGTACCATATTCTAGAAGGTTCAAAGCATGTTTTAAGCCAATTTAAAAATCGATTTTTTGACATTTCTACAGTGGTGTTACCCTTTAATGTAAAAAATTCTTGATATCCTAAAATATCGTACTGACTTAATTTTTAACAAATGCGCTACACGAAATAGTATATTGTATGCCAAAAGTGAAGAGTAGCCTTTTTTGTCACGTCTGGTTTGCAATAAAAGTCGAGGCGAGCAAGTACGATCCGAAGGCGAGTTTGTATTGCGAGCTAAAGACGAGTACTGCAATCACACAAGGGCAAAAAAAAAGGATTTTCGCTCGTGGTAAACACCGTACCTACGCATGTCTTGATTTCGCAGTATACATGCACACATGTATGCACATCGATATATATTGATTCTTTTAATAGCGGGCGAAACGAAAACCCTCTCTACGCCCGCTGGTCAGAAATTAGCCGCATTACGCCCGATTTTGAGGCATGAAAAAACGCGAAAATCATGCTTGTGTGACAAATTAGTACATTTTGCAAAATCACCTGAGCAAACGCGTTGCACATACTATTTTTTCAAACGAGTGTGAGAAGGTCGAATACGAGAGGCACGAGAATTGTACGAGTAGTATATTATTAACTCAAATATTACTACCTTCTTTTCCAAATAGTATCTGATATTGGCTACGTCCTTAATAAATATTCGTATAGGAAAAAAGAGTAAAATAAAGTTCTATGAGCATGGCAGGGAGGGGCACTGAAGGGCGCAGCCCCACCGTGAGGTTGGGGGGGGGGGGCTAGCAAAAAATATACTTATGAATCATTCAATAACTATATTTTTAATTATATAACAATTCTAAATTAATTTTCCCCATTTTTTTTTAAACTTTTTAATTTTTCAATTGATAAAAAAATTTCCATTTATTACAAATTTACAAAATGTTTATTTTCCAAAATTTTGAATTTTGAAATTTCTTTACAATTTTTTCAAAATTATTCAATACTTTCAATATTTTTCAATATATTTAAAATTTTTTAATTTTTATCACTAGATATCTACAATTTATTTGCGACAAAATGATTGCGGCTACACGACATGCGCGAAGCACTTTACTTCGCGTACGCTTGGGTAAAAAGGGGAAAATCGGGCATTTCGCGTACGCTATCCACGCATGGAAAGCCGGTCCTCGTATACAGAGTTTCAAAGAATATTTTATTAAATATTTATTTACGAGTTAGATTAGAAATATGGTTATAGTGTGTTAATAAAAAATACGAATTATTTTGCTGCATTATAGTAGGAATATTTAGAAAAGATATAACATTGCAAAATTTTATAAGTTATAATTGTTTACTTTTCTAAGATCAATTTTATATGAAAATACAGTAATAATTAACTATACTACTATTCTTTGACCCTGTAGCAAACAGTAAGTCATTGAAATAATAGCTTCAAATTCGAAAATATGATGAGATATAATACTAATAATGGATAATTCAAAATATTTGATAGATTTGATAATATTGCTGTACATTTTATTAAGTTTAGTAGTGTAATATAATACAAGGTAAAGTATAAAAAGATGTCATCTAATTATACATGGTTTCCTCATATAAGGAACTTTGTAGTGGTAAAAAAATTTCTGCTAAAATAATTGTACGAACTCGTTTTAAGACAGGTGAGTGATAGTTTAAGATAATAAAAAAATTTACTTTAGGATTCAGTATTTTTATTTCCCTGTATAAATTTAGCACTAAATGACTCCACTTTGCATAGAGAAAGCTTTTTTTAGCCTCAACCGAAATAATGTTGAAATAACGAATTATTTTTTTTAAAAGTATAAATGGAGGTCGGGTGAAGCTTGATTTTAATACCTTACTTTGATACTTTACTTTGATTGATTTTAGCTTCAATTCTGGTAAATATGCGACCCATAAGTAAAAAACGTATAAAAGTTAAAACAAGAAGATTGCTTTACTGTACTTACAAGTTATTGCAAAAAATATTTACATCAAATACCAATATACTTAGAATAAAAGAGAACAGAGAAAAAGTAACACGGTGAGGCTGAGCCACATTTAAATGACACTGATCGCTACTCTGAAAAACGTTCACATTACTATTTTATAGGCAATATAGAGCCAGAAACAAGTGAAAAAAGAAAAATCCGCTTAGCCCTTTTTTCTTAACACTAAGAAACCATTTTTGTCCGAACTTGGAATAAAGGATAAATAAAGGAATAAAAATAAAGTTTCCTTTACGTAGTTGACTAATGTTAAAATTATTTTCGTAAATCTTCTAATTGCGTTCATATTTGTGGTAAGCTTCGTATCCCAGTACGGCATGCTCCAGAATATATTTTTAGCAATTCAATAAATAAATATATACGTTTTTATAATTTTAAATACCTATGTACTGGTAAGATATTGACGAGTTGGATCGGTCAGTTTAGTAACTATTACATAGTTCAACCTAGGAAAAAGCTCGCTACGAACTTGTTATTTCACAGTAGAAGCAGACGACGAAGACCGAGCACGACGGACTAAACTGACATATAAGGAATTGAAAGATTTGCGAAAATAATTTTAACATTAGTCAAGTAAGTAAAGAAAATTTTATTTTTATTCCTTTATTTATCTTTCATTCCAATTTCGGACGAAAAATAGCTTTTTAGCGATTAAAAAAAGGGCTAAGTAGAATTTTCTTTTTCCACTTGTTTCTGGCTCTATATTGCCTATAAAATAGTAATGTGAAACTTTTTTCAGAGTAGCGATCAGCGTCATTTAAATGTGGTATAGCCTCAGCGTGGTAAGAATATTCGGAAATACAGATAGTGCTCATTTGACGCAGTGTGGACATCTCACCCCGGCCATCTATACATACCCTTTTCAAAAATACTTATAAACATTTTAACTTTCTAACGGTGTGAAATTTTTACTGAAAGTTCGTCCAACAGCTACTTAAGCGACTTTGCAGCCCTGTGACAAAAAAATAATATGTGTTTTAACGCTTAGCGTCCAGGAAAGCACACGAATAGTTTGAATGCGTTGTCGAGCAGAATCGCCTGACTAACGGTAAGAACTTTTTACTTAAAGTTTTCCAGCAGCTGTTAAGCGATTCTTCAGCTTTGCGTAGGAAAAGTAACTTGTGTTTTCACGCAAAGCCGTCAGGAAAGCATAGGAATATATTTAAATGCTTTAGGAGGCTAAATCGCCTAATTTGCCGTATGAACATATTACTTAAAGTTGGACAAGCAGCTGTAAAGCGATTTTTTATCTCTACCTCAAAAAAATATCTTGTGTTTATATGCACAGCTCTCAGGAAAGTTTACGGATAGTTTTTAATGCGTTCGCCGACAAAATCGTCTTACTAACTGTATGAACTTTGTATTAAAAGTTTCTCTAGCTGTTGCTAAACGATTTTTTATCTCTATGTCAATACAATATTTTGTGTTTTCACGTATAGCCCTTAAGAAAGCATACGAATAGTGTTCAATCCGTTGGGAGGCAAAATCGCCTAACTAACTCTATGAACTTTTTACTTAAAGTTTACGCAGCTGCGGTTAAGCGATCTTTTAGCTCTGCGTGGAAAACTCACTTATGTCTTCATGCACAGCCCTCAGAGAAGCATACGAATAGTTTAGAATGGTTTGCGGAGCAGAATCACCTGACTATCGATAGCAACTTTTTACTTAAAGTTTCCTCAAAAGCTGCTAAGTGATCTTGCAGATCTGCTTCGGCATACTTACTTCTATTTTCACGCTGAGGCCTCAGGAAGGCATACAAATAATTTTTAATGCATTGCGAAGGAGAATGCCCTTGACTAACTCTATGAACTTCGTTCTAGAATTTTCCCCGACAGTTGTTAAACGATTTTTCAACTCTGAGTTGGAAAACTAACTTGTGTTTTCATGCTCAGCCCCCAGGAAAGCATACAAATAGATTTTTATGCGTTGTGTAGCAGAAGTGCCTGAATAATGGTATGAACTTTTTACTTAAACTTTTACCCGCAGCTGCTAAGTGATTTTGCAATTCTACTGCGAAAGACTAACTTGTGTTTTCACTCTGAGCCCCAATGACAGCATACGAATAGTTTTTAATGTGCTGTGGAACAGAATTGCCTGACTAACACTATGAACTTTTTACTTAAAGTTATTGCAGCAGCTGTTAAACGTTATTCAGCTTTACGTCGTAAAACTAACTTGTGTTTTCATATACAGCACCCAGGTAATCATACGAATAGTGTTCAATCCGTTGGAAGGCCAAATCGTCTAACTAACTCTATGAACTCTTTACTTAAAGTTTTCGCAGTAGCTGTTAAGCGATTTCTATCTCTACGTTAAAAAACTATATTGTCTTTACACGCACAGCCTCCAGGAAAGCATACGAATAGTTTTCAATGCCTTGGGAGGCCAAATCGTCTAACTAACTGTATGAACTTTTTACTTAAAGTTTTTTCAGCAGCTTTTGAGCTATTTTTCTGCTCTCCGTCGGAAAATTAACTTGTGTTTTCACGCTCAGCGTCCGGGAAAGCATACGAATAGTTTTTAATACGCTGTGGCACAGAATCGCCTGACTAACGCTATGATTTTGTATTAGAGGATTGTTTACCAGTTTCAAAACGATTTTTTATATCTACGTCAAAAAATTATCATGTGTTTTTACGCACAGCCCCCAGAAATGCATTCGAATAGTGTTCAATCCGTTGGGAGACCAAATCGCCTAACTAACTCTATGAACTTATTACTTAAAGTTTACGCAGTAGCTGTTAAGCTATCTTTTAGCTCTGCGTCGGAAAATTAACATGTGTTTTCATGCACAGCCCTCAGAGAAGCATACGAATAGTTTTGAATCGAAGCTATTAAAAATGGCGGTTGCTCCTATTGAATTCGTAGGCATGCTAATCTTTAAAATATTGACATCAAGGCGTATGATGTTGCACCATGTAGTTAAATAATACAAAAGAAATTTTCTGCTAGACTAGTCTTGACTTTCTGAAGCACTTACTTTAAACAGTATTGGTAAAGTGGTAAATTTTTAACTACTTATAACTTCCTTACGTAAAACTCAAAGAGTGAATTTTTTCGCAAAGAAATTCATGAGTTATTACAGTTTAATGTTCAAATAACATGTCTCAATTTTTGCCGAAGCCTCAAAACCCTAACCCTAAAACCCTAAGTATGTAAGAAAGTTCAAATAAATAATGTTGTTATTATTTAAAATTATTAAATTCAAGTTGACCCCTGAAATATGTGCATTTGAATAGAATTGAGGGACAAATAAATAAAAAAATATTAAATAAAAAATCGGTTGGCATATAAAACCCAAGTGAGCCCAATATCCCTTATTTTTTCTACACATAGTACTTTTTTTACTCTTCAAAATGGGACGTCGAGCGTGTCAATTGGTTAACATATGCTGGCTTAAAGGACCCCGAAAATAGCAGATTTTTTTAGTGAAGAATGAACAAACTACAATTTTGATTTGGAGGGAAAAAATTTATTTGGCTTGCCTAATGCAGTGAAATTGTTAAGAAACTTATAATAAACGTAAAAAAATGGTAGTTGGATAAATTAACATACAATTATTTTTAGTTTATCTAATGGAATAAAACTTTGCTGCAATTTATCTATAATGAATTTCTACAAATTTGTTGATTCATGTGTTTCGTAGAATTTCCTTTAGTCCTGCCATTTTCACTTCGATTGTTATATTTTTATAACAATTTCTACCTTTGTTTCTACATACCGTATCACACCGTTTTCGCATCGTTTTTTATCTGAACATAAATTTTCCTTTTAAAAGATGCCTTTGACCATTACTTCTATAACTGAAGAAAGAATATTTGACCAGTTATATTTTTAGAACTACTCATCTTTATTTTAGGGCTTCCCATCCTTCTTAGGATAAAGGTAAACTGTTGCTTTATAGTTTATGAACTACATGAAAATTTTTGCGTTAGTGTCTCATCCTTTATATCTGATGGTCTAACAGTCATAGCAACGCCTAGTGTCTTTCTTTGTTATACTGGCTGTTCTCACCTTATCTGTTTCTCCACTAGCTAGATTTCTATTCACTTAAAAATGAGTTTTGATTGTTCGAATAAAAATATAAGCTTTACTATTAAATTATAATCAAACTTTAGAACATTACAATTAGAAATAAACTCAATAGTTTAAATTTGTGATAAATAAAATACTCTGCATTGAAAATGCATTACTTTTCTAATTTTCTGATAAATGAAGCACATCAAGAAAATTCTCATATTTTTTAATAAACTCGTCAAATTTCTCACAAAACTCTTCTGCTGTGTGTTTTCGAATTATACATATTTAATATTATAATTGATTTCTCGCCGTATGAGATGTTAAATTAATTTCACACCTTATAAACTATTTTAATCTATACAAGATCTCAAATGGATTTTAAATGTACATTACCTTCAAGAGATAATGCTATATAAATAATCTATAATTAATCTAATTTAAAATATTACAAAACTTAAAATTTTTATATTCTAATATACTCTCATCTTGTAAATTAGATATAACTTTATTATCTATAACGTGCTGCTACAAATTACACGATCTCAATTTAAACAAAAGTATAATTTCTATCAATGCATATTTTACATTTCCAGCTAGTTAATTACTTCTATTTTTACGACACTGAATGTTTTAACTCGCCTAAAATTATCTAATTGCTTTTTATTTATGTTTGGAATCTCATCTATTAAATTTAACATCCCAGCGATACTACGTCTCTATAGAACAAATTAATTTAAGGTTTATGCCTTTTCTCCGTTCTTTCCTATCATTTAGTTTAATGATTACGATGAAGAGTCAGAAACGTTATAAGTTTCTCTGTCGCTTTCGTTTCCTCTTTACGTTCTCGCCTGTGCTCATTTAGATCGGTACGCACCGTTGCCATAATCTTGTTTTTGTTTTGCACTGAAGTGTCAATATGTGGCAGTATCCCGCCGAACTGCACCATTGTGGAATTACTTACTACTCTTATTAACTCAGCCAGGTTCCACTCTTGCTTATATAATCTCACCAATACTAAAATGTTATGTTTATTTTAGTTGAATATAAACATATGTTTATTCTCATTTTCGAGAATAGGTTTATTTGTATTTACAATGTAAATAATAATTTTCCGATGTAATGTCCCAGTCATTCAGGTCATGTGACACCAAACAACAAGCACACATATCCTTGTTGACTCTTTGGGACTTCATAATATCGATAATGCAGGGTTGTTATTCAACCTCATTGAATCAGTAATGAATGGCATTATTTTACCTGATTTCATTGTTCTAACTATCTTTTATATGTCACTTGCCGCACTCGTCGCATTCGGCGCACTCGCCGTACTCACCGCTGTCATTTGTGGAGCTCTCCGCTAACTCTCCCTCTCTCCATCTCCTTTATTCTGCCATCGATAGTTGAGCTTCCCCGATTGTGCCCTCGGCATTTCGAATGGCTGATATTTCAACAGTCTCTCCTCACACCACTTCACTGGATATCAGCTATCATTCGTTTCTCTGTACAAAGATTTAAATAATAAGCCGTTTCTGTTTTGAACTATACGTGTGTATAGAGAAATACCTGAGTGACTATCCTGAGATTAGTTGACCGAACAACAAGTATGGCTTACCTCAAGATGAACACACAAGAGTCTCGAACAACAAGGCTACCCGTATGATCGCCCCAGTCATCCAGGTCATGTGATACTCTCGCCTCTGTTTCCAGGAATTTCGCGGCCAGGGTTTTCGCGGCCAATACGTCTTGACCTGTTCAACAATGTCGCACCTTGTTTATCGACATCGCGCCATTTTTACAACGAAAATCACATTTTGATTCTTTTTACTTTCGCGAAACACATTTTCGTTTATTTAATATCGCACCACACATAAAATGTTTTCACAGCAATCTCGCCATTTTTAATTAATGTTTTTATTCGCACCTCAATTTTCTTTACATTTAATATCGCACCACACATAAAACATTTTTACGGCAATCACGCCATTTCTAGTTTTGCTATATTTACGTGTTTTATTCGCATCTCGATTTTCATACAAAGCATAGCATTATTTGAACGTTTTATCGTGCATCCATCATTTTCAATTTTCCAGGGAATTTTACAACACTCACTCGCTCGCGTTTTATTTTCACTAAAATAACGAATCACTTTTCGCGCCATAACACGCCAATATCTAATGAAAATAATCATGCGATGCGTACTCCCATGAGAAAATGAAAGCTTTGTACATACCCGTCGCCTCCGTTGTCAATCCTGCCTCCTTCGACAGCGTCATCTCCATGGCGTCCAATACTTCCTCTCCTCATCTCCCTCCGTTCGCTTCTTACCGTGCATTTATAGAAGGCAAAAATATTCACCTTCTCTTTGCCGGTTCACACAAGAGGAGACGTTCGTCGTTTCTTGCACTCACTCGCAGAGAAGATGATCGGCTTTTCTTTGCCGACACATGAGAAGAAGCTCGCCTCACTTTTCACTTATGATTCACTCACGGGGATGATGATCGTCTTTTCTTGCAGTTTCACTCATCGCGAAGAGAAAACCTTTATTTTCAGAGGTACTAAATATCATTTTCGCGAAAATCCGCGTCTTTTCGTAAACGCGCAGTGGAAGCGTAAAAAGATTGCGCGACCTGGCCTATATCCTATTAGTATTATAGAAGGGACGGACTTCTATAAATGAAGTCATAAAATGTTGAAATATAAAGAAACGTATTTATTCGTACTCTTTCCTCTCCTCTTACAATTACGTGTGATCTCGTCAAGGTCCAGAGACCAAGTGTTTGTACAGCAGTACTATAAAGACAGGATAGAGGGCGTAGTAGTAGGATAGAAAGAGAGACAGAGAACTATACACTAGTTCTCTGTCTCTCTTTCTATCCTACTACACTATATATATATATATATATATAGTGCCTGCTCCTAGTGTATAGTTCTCTGTCTCTCTTTATATCCTACTACTACGCCCTCTATCCTGTCTTTATAGTGCTGCTGTACAAACACTTGGTCTCTGGACCTTGACGAGATCACACGTAATTGTAAGAGGATGGTTTAATAGAAAGAGAGACAGAGAACTATAGTCTATATATATATATATATATATATATATATATATATATATAGACTATAGTTCTCTGTCTCTCTTTCTATTAAACCATCAGCTCGCGGAATTATACGTTTTATAAATTTGTGAAAATAAGCATTTAATAATAATTCATCAATTTTTGACCCAAGTCTATTAACAAATAAGAGAAGAAAAGATGAGCGCAATTAAAATACTCGGCTTTACCTTCCGTACGTGTTATAGCCGGTGTGAGTCGGTTTCACTGCGTGAACTTAGGAAGCGAGGTCTTATTAGTGTACGTGCATTGTAATGAGAGATGATTATCGACGAGTTTTTCACGGCGACACAAGAGTAGAAGATGCAGCTGTGCGATTATTACGTGGTGTTGAAAGAATGCTACGTTCAATTTTTAGCAAAGTCTATTTTATGGGAAAGAATCTCGACAGTTACAAGTAATGACTGCTCTGAGGTAAGGCGATACCTATACAACTGCAGAAAAGACTGCACGTGTACTCTTGCCGATGAGCTCATTCTTTGCTCAAGACAATGTTGGATTGACTGACAGTCGATCTGCGCGTACCATTTTTGTCATGATTTATAAATATGTGTGTGTGTGTGTGTGTGTGTGTGTGTGTGTGTGTGGGTGGGTGTGTGTGTGTGGGTGTGGGTGGGTGGATGGGGATGTTAAATTTACACAATTTAAAAAGCAAATATGGAACACAACATATTTTTTCTTGAATTTTTTAACACACGTGAATAAGTAAATACAATGGTTAAAATTTTAAAATACATTTTTGTGGTTATAATTCTTAAAAATTATGTTTTTGTAATACAAATCAAGAAAAAATATTCAAATAGTCCGATACCGCGAAGGCAAATTTAACATTTTGAATCGGCTATAGCCTTTGCATTAGCATTGTTTGGATACAATTTCAAACGATTTTGGTATTATTTCCGACAGGAAAACAGTTTTAAATATTTTCCGTTGTAATTTTTCGATTGATGGCCATCATGGCGTCGGGAGGAGGTGGACCACCTCCCGAACCTCCTGATATAAACTCAGAACCAGCATATACATGCCATCCAAAAAAGAAAGTTACAACAGTGATTTGTGTAGTGTGTGATGATATTTATCATAAAAGTGACTTTGACAAATATAAAGACAAAATATACGTAGGGAAAGCACTTGTGGTTTGTCCTGCACACGTGGAGCTTGTTCTAACCTTAAAAAAGAATAAAATAAAATTAGATGAAAATGCTAGAATTTTAATTGCTCAGATAAAAAGTGCAAAAGAAGAGAAAATAAAGCACAAAATCTTAAATAAATTAAATGTTATATCTGAAAATACACAAAAATCTGGAACGAATGAAAAACTAGATGCCACGTTACTGTCAGAAAATTCTGAACTAGAAAATCTTAATATCGAAAATCAATTACTTAAACAATTAAATAGTGAATTAATGGACAAGAATACTTTGTTAAAAAGATTATTGAAAAAAGAGAAGAATGAAGATGAATTTAAAAAAGGGCAACTAAACCAAAAAACATATGCTGAGGTATTAATTAATAAATCAGTAAATAAAAAGAAAAGAGTTCCAGCAATAATTGTAGAAAATAAAAAAAAAAGACAAAAATCCTAAAGATTTTTCAAAAAAAGTGTGCAATTATTTAATAGATGATAAAAATATTCAAACTAAATATGTGAAATCAATTAACGATAATGAATTATTGATTAAAAGTTTGGACGAAAGAAGTGCTAAAACTACTTTTGATGTTTTAACAAAAAAGTTATCTAATAATTATAATGTTGTGTATGAAAAAATTGAATCGCCAAAGATGAAAATAGTTGGAGTGGATCCCACACAAATGAACCAAGATGAACTCGAAAATGATATAAATCGAAGAAATTTTAGTGAATATCAAGACAAATGTAAGATATTACACATAAATGAAATTACGACTACTAACAAGTTAAGCCTAATAATAGAAGTACCAAGAGATTTATACAAACGTATAAGAGACAACCAAAATAAAATTTTTATTGGTTATCAAAGTTGCAGAGTCTGGGATTTAATAAATATCAAGCCCTGCAATAAGTGTGGAAGATTTGGGCATAATCCTCGTAACTGTGAAAATGAGCTTTGTTGCATAAATTGTGCTGGAACACACATATCTTCACAATGTGATAACCTGTCCAATAAAGTATGTATCAATTGTTTTTATAGCAATACTAAATATAAAACAAATTTAGAGGTTAACTATGTAGTTAATGATACGGAAAAATGTACAATATTTAAGAAAAAACTTAATAGATACATAAGTATGACAGATTATCCTATGAATCCTACTATACCAAGATACATGGGTAATGTAGAAAATTACAAAAAAAAACACTACGACAATGAACTCAACTAAACCAAGAATGAAGAGTGCAATACTCAGCAAAAATGCAACGCTCAGCAAGAATGCACCACTTAGCGCTAGTATACTATCATTAACAAGCCCAAGCACAAGCAGAAATAAAAGTAAATAATGGAGCAACATCTAGATCTCATAGAAGAATTCCAAAAAGAAGTAATTCAAGAGGAAATATCATATCTTGATCTAAAAACTCTTAATAAAAATTTGAATATAAAATACAGCCTTATACTGTATGTTAATATTAGAAGTCTAAATGCTAACTATACAAAATTAGAAATTTTTATTAAGAGCTTGAGGATCAAACCTTATATAATTGTATGCTCAGAAACATGGTGCTTACATAACTGTCAATATTTTGCTATACAAGGTTATAATTTATATTATAATAATAGCAAAATAAATCAAAATGATGGAGTAGCTGTATATATAAAAGATTGCGTAACAGAAATAACCGAAACAATTGAAGTTGGTAAATTGAAAATATTAAATACAAGAATAACACTAAATAGAGGTATTTCTCTTGAAATATCAACATTATATAGATGTCATAATCTATCATGTACTGAACTCATTTCCAACTTAAAATCATATATGAACGGCAAAAAAAAATATAAAAAATCATTTAATTATTGGTGATTTTAACATTGACATTATGAAAGAAGATCATAACAGTCAGGAACTTTTAAATAATATGCTTGAAAAAGGTTTTTACCCTGGGTTTATATATGCAACTAGACCAAATGATAATAGTGGAGAAGGCACATGCATTGATAACATATATATAAAAACCAAATCTCTAGACACTAAATCCTTCAAACTTTTAATACCATTTACAGATCATTATCCATTATTTATAAAAATAAACAATTCACAAACATTAAATAAAGAAAATATTTGCTATAAGTATGATTACATTAAACTACGCAGAGTAGCTGCTATGAAAAATTGGAATATAATTGAATCAATGCATGATCCTGAAGAAGCTACAACAACTTTAATAACTGAAATACAAGACTGTTTAGAAAAATCTAAATATGTGTTCAAAAATGGAAAAAATAATAAGAATAAACCAAGAAAGGATTGGATCACTAAAGCTATTATGATCTCACGTGAAAGAAAAGGACAATTATATGTCAAAATGCGTAATGAACCTAATAACGAAAGAATAAAATTAGAATATAGGAATTACACAAAGAGTCTTGATAAAATTATTAAAGAAGCTAAAACTAAGCATGAAAGAAATTTAATAATAAAAAGTAGCAATAATTCCAAACAACTATGGAAACATATAAAAAGTAAACTGGGTACTAAATCGCAAAATAATAATACAATTAATAAAATAATAATGAATAACGATGAAATAATAGATGACCCTACAAAAATTGCCAATCAAATGAACTCATATTTTTGCAAAATAGGAATGAATTTAAGTAATAAAATTAATATTCCGCAGGGTAAGATATTAAAACTACCACCCATGAATTGCAACTCTATTTTTATAAAACCAACTAATAATTTTGAAATTTTACAAATAATTGAAAATATGAAAATAAAAAATGGTGGTGTTGATAAAATCCCAACAAAGGCTTTGAAAATACTATCAAATCTAATCGTAAATGCATTAACTCATATATTTAATATATGTCTAGAAAAATCAATATGGCCTGAATCATTGAAAACAGCTGAGGTAGTACCTATCTTTAAAGCTGGAAACAAAATGGAAATATCAAATTATAGGCCCATATCCTTAATCTCAAATATAGCAAAAGTTCTAGAAAAAATTGTTTTTGTAAGATTACAAGAATTTTTTGATAAATTTAAACTATTAACTCACAATCAATATGGATTTGTTAAAAATAAAGGTACTAAAGATGCTCTTAGTTATATAACGAAAGAAATATATAGCAATTTAGACAAAAGCAAACCAATAGCAATCACATTCCTAGACTTAGCTAAGGCGTTTGATACTGTAAACCATTCTATCGTATTAGATAAATTATATAATTATGGTATAAGAGGTAAAGCACATAAACTAATAATGAATTATCTAAGCAATAGGAGACAAAAAGTTAGAATTGGAATAACAGAAAGTCAATATGAAACAATAGACACAGGTGTTCCCCAGGGTACTATACTAGGACCACTTCTATTCATAATTTACGTTAATGATTTATTAATAAATAGAACTGACAGCACTATCTCATATGCTGATGATACAGCAATTATAGCATCTGATGATACCTGGGAAAAAGTTGAAAATAAAATGAATAAGTACTTGGATGATATAGCTAATTGGTTAGCTCTGAACAAACTATCTTTAAATATAAATAAAACAACCTACATAACATTTGGCAATTACTGTGATAGTGTTCCTAAAGATATGAACATAAAAATACAGGGTACTAAAATTTGTAGGGTAGAATATTGTAAATATCTAGGTATTGTATTTGATTACAATCTAAAATGGGACAGACATATTGAATATATAATAAAGAAAACAAAATATATATTATTTATACTTTACAAAATGTCAAAATACATGCAATCTGATACACTTAAGATAATATACTATGCATTTTTTCATAGTATAATTACTTATGGAAATATAGCTTGGGGTGGTGCATACAGAAACAATCTGGAGTTACTTCAAAAGACTCAGAATAGAATCCTAAAAATTGTTAATACAAATAGTTTCAATCAGGACAACCCATTAAATTTAAAACAAATTTTTGCTTATGAATGCTTATCGTATCATTATAATGAACTCAAGAATTTATACTTAACATCTAAAAGCAAAACCAGAAATAAACTTATTATACCACCAAAATGTTTAAAAGCTGTAAGTGATAAGAGTAATCACATTAGAGCAATACAAGTTTATAACTGCTTACCAACAATTAATATAAATCTTAAAATACTAGACATATCAAAGATTTATAATAAAAAAAAATTAAAAAAATGGATAAGTACGAATATATTATAAACATCAACAAGTCACTGTTACTTTATCCAAGACAAATATGTACTTGGGCACTTAGGTTTTAAGTTAGTTTTTAGTTTTACTTAGATTGTAAGTTAATTATTAAGTTATTATACACACCGGACCTATGTACAGGTAGCTCTGACTACCTCTATAGGATGTGGGTTACTCCAGATATAATTAATATATCTGGAGATTAACTACAACATGTATTACGATGTATTACTCTGGTTAAATAAATAAATAAAATAAATAAATAAATAAATAAATAAAGTAAGCAATGCGTATGGCGACTATTTTATTTATAACAACCTCCTAACATTTTTCGACCCATTTTTTAAGAAAGTTAATTATACCTCCTGAAAAAAAAACTAAAGATTTCTGGTATAGGCATAGGATGCTTTTTTATAAATAAATATTTAATAAAGATAAAAAATATATGAATGGTAATTCGGTATAGTAGGAATCGGTCAGTATTTTACATCCCCTTGAATTGAAAAAGTTTTATTAATTTAAAAAATTTTAGTATTTACATTTTAAACTTTTCATATAAATGCATAAATTGACAAATAGTAGTAAAAAAAATATTAGACTTTTCGATCTAATATTAATATTTCCCAAAAAATTTAATTTTATATAAAATATAATTGTTGTATATAATAATATAATTTTATTTGCAATAATTATGTATTAGCTTAAGTTAATATGGCTTAAACTGATTTTAATATTAAATAATTTTTTTTTATACACGAATTCTGTTACTCTAAATAGAGTGAAAAGACACTTTTACATAAAAGTAAATTATTTACTCTTTCTAAGTGAAGATTCACTCCAAAATAAGTGACTGTGTTTTCATGATCGCTAGGAGTGAGAATTCACTCCAAAAGAGTGAAATTTCACTACAAAAAATTTAGAGAGTAAGCTGTAAATACAATTACTTTCAGAGAATCCTTTTGATACAAATTTATTTTTATAATGTAGAATTTAAAGTATATAACTGAATTTTTGAAAATTTTTAAACGACATGGGCAAGGTTTACAAACAATATAGGTTTCTCGAATCGCAAGAATCACGATTTGAGGATTTGCCCATGTCTAGAAAGTTAAAACTTGTTGGCGATATAGGTTTAATAATCCTTATTGATTAAGTAATATGAACAGAGGTGTAAGCCTTGTCATGGTTTCTGGAAAGAAGGTGCCTTTGAGAATTAAATAAATGAAGAGGAACTTTCGATTGCTGTCTGTAGAAAGTACAAGACCATTTATAGAAGATCTGATATATCTTTTACTTATAGACGCTTTGATTCGAAACTTAATAAATCAAATGTTTTTAACTCCTGAAAATAATAAAAATTAAAATAAAAATAATCTTATAATATGGAATTTTTTACAAACAAAAATTTTATTGACCGCCACGAGCTAAGACAATTCTTATTCACTCCTGTGTTGAAGGTAATCCGTATAGGTGCCGGACATCTTAATACCTTCTGAAATAAATCGATGTATCAAGCCAAGAGGCAATAAATAACACAGGATAAGTATACAATGGTAGAGGTTTCAAGAAATCAAAAATTTATAAAAGTGCGTTTGAAGACTCTGGAACGGACTTGTCTTGACGCGAACGTGGGAAATTAGGAGTCGTGTATCTATAAGACTGGAAATGATATATTGCTAGTGGTAGTAAAAAACTGAATTCCATCTAGCGATTAAATGATGAAATTCCAAAACGACATGAAATTTTTTACTTATTTTTTTATTCTTTATTTTTTAAAGGCATACCAGTAGTACAATGCCAAATTTTAATAAGAAAAGACTAATGTTCGTTGATGAAATTATATTTTACGAACAAAACTTCTATTGACAGCCATGAGCTGCGAAGATTCTTATTCACCTGTGTAAAAGGTGATCCGTATAGGTGTCGAACATCTTAATATCTTTCGAGATGAATTGAAAGATCGAGCCAAAAGGCAATAAATATGAACTCCTATGTAAATGAAAAAATGTATGTAAATATACATAAATGTGTATAAATGTATAGAAGTGTTCGAAAATGTACAAAAGTGTATAATTATGTTATAATTGGAACAAAAGGATTGGAATCCAGTCCAGCTCGATATGAAGTATGCCTCCCGCATTTTTAGTCCAATCGCTCTGAAATCAACTCCAAGATACCGCCACTCTTCCGAGGGGGTCAGCTGACGAATCAGAGATCCATCAGCGAACTTGAACCGAGGTTCCGTCAGAACCTTGTACTTTCTACGCTCACGGTCGGGGTCACACATTTCGCCGTATTGAGTGAGAGTCCCTGATGCGCAGCTTTTCTCCTAGCCACCTCCAGGAGAAGTTCCATGCCTTTACTGGTTGACGAGAGTCGGGAGAGTTCGTCGGCATATGCAATTAAATTTATCTGCGATTCTCCTAGCCCGCATCCGTCGTACTGGGGCAATGATATTAATACTTTATTAATAACAAGGCAGAAGACCGCTGTGGGAAGAGGATCGCCTTACCTCACCCCTCTATTAACCTTGGTAGGCTCCGAGCGAGAGCCCTGCACCTCCAAAACTATTGAGCTGTTGCTGTACACGTTGGCGACATACCTCATGAAACCAGGTGGCAGGCCATTTTCGTTCAATACGGAGATGATGGCCTCGTGACTTACACTGCCGTATGCTCGGGCAAAATCGAGGGAAGAAATGAGAATCTCCCTCAAGTTGCGCCTTGCGTCATCCAACAATGTAGCCAACGCCGTGATGGTCTCGGCGCAGCTCTCGTCCATGCACCGCTGTCGAAGATCGACAAGATTCGCTTCAAGCACTCGCTCCGCGAGGATCTTATTAGCAAGTGCCGGACGACCACCGAGGCTATGCTGATCGGACGAAACACAGCTGGTGTTTCACTCGTCTTCTTCTTGGGTATAAAAACTGTCCTGCTAGTCAGCAGTTCTGGGGGGAATCCACCTCTTGCAAGGATTACGTTGAAAAACAGGGCCTTTACGCTCGCCGGAATAGATCTCCATTGCCTTGCTATTATCCCATCTAACCCTGGTGCCGATTTGGATGGTAACTTGACAGTTTGCGTTTCTTCGCACGTCACCGCATGCCATACGTACTGAAGGTCAACTCGATGCTCAGGTCTCGATTCCCGAGGAACAGCGGTCGACTCCTGTGTCAACACCGGCCCCCAATACTCTGCCATAGTCTGCATATCGGGGGGAGTGGACTCGTCTTTTCCATCGAGTATTTCCTTGGCAGCTCTTGACATATTCTTTTTGAAGAGTTGCTGTACTCTGGCAAACTCGCGGCGACGTTGCTGCCTTCGTGGCACGGGCCGCTCAACTGATATGTCCCTTCGTGGTCCGCGGCCGTAGTTCCGCGGCCTCGGTGGAGGAGGTGGCGAAAAAACAGTCCTAAGCCACTCACTGCCGGCGGATGACACATCTCTCCCTACCAGCATATCCGCGGATATTGCCAGCAAACGATCAACATGCCATCCGTCTACCTTCTCAACAACCACCCGAAGGCGATCGATTGCTGAGGGAATACTGCCGTACATGTCACTCCACCGCGGAGAACTTGACGCACCGGATCCTGGGGAAGACTGAAATTGCGCAGGTGGAGTTGCACATTCTGGAACTTCTGGCTCAGCGATAACTCTGCCTACTGGGGAAGAAGCAGGGATGTCGCTACCGTCCTCATGTACATGACTTGGTGATGCTGAGACAGCCTGCGCCGCCTCTGGGACGGCTTTCAAATCATCAAGTGCTGCCTTGACCAGCGCCGTATATGCTGGTCTTGTGCGTATACTCTGATATGCCGATAGCGTCCTACTTCCTCCCATGAACCTCATGAGGTGCACGCTGATCTTGTGCACTCCTCTATTCACTACCGTTATCGCTTCCTCCCTTGCCATTGTTCTCAGCTTTTCATCAGACCAGCGCGCCTTTGTTCTATCCACGTTGACCTCTTCGTTAACTCTATCCAGATGGGCGCTACGTCGGTGTACTCCTAACCCTTTCTTGGTGGGAAAGGAGCGATCGCAATCCGGGCCCGGGAAACCCAGAACCGCCTGCACAGATGGTGACGGTACTTGCACGGTCGGTGTGCGTTCATAATTATTGGAATTCGTTGGAGCAGGAGAAGCCTGTGAAGTTGGATGCTCCTCCTGACGGTCACTTGGTGCACTAGGTTGCGTTAATTGTTGCCGAGGATCTATGGATGGTGTGGTTGACTGCGCTGTGTCGACACTCCAAGGCTAACGCCGACGGCTTTTTCTTATTTTAGTCAGAACCATGAAATTGATTGCGCTTGGCGCCCGCGTAGGCAACTAGCCATGCAGGCCTTCGGGTTCGCCACCCGGTGCCTTTCCCAATCGTCACTGGTGTTCGTGACTTGATATCTACCGCACCCTCGGGCTGGGAGCAGGTCTCACGGCAGTATGTGGGCTCGGGAAACCCCGGGACCGCCAATCCCGCAGTGAGTGTTACTCCGACACCACTCACCCCCTGAGGCGCTACATCCATACATACATACATACATACATACATACATACATACATACATACATACATACATACAAAGTAGCGACGCGTCCACATTGGACGAGATTGTAGTAAAATCATTGCGTAAGGCATACGGTGACACGCAGACCGCGGTCACCCAAATGCCAGCAAAAATGGCTCAACAGATGATAGCTAAGCGCAAAATCAAGATAGGCTGGGTAGTCTGCCGAATACGGCAGATGGAAAGGAATATACGTCCACTTAGATGTTATAAGTGTCTAGGATTTGGACATATCGCCAAAAGTTGCAAGGTAGCACAGGACCGAAGTAACCTCTGCTACAAATGTGGAAATATAGACCATAAAGCAAGAGAGTGTAAGAATCAACCAAATTGCGTACTCTGCTGTGAAAGGAGCGCAGGAGGAAAAACTGATCATGCAGCCGGTAGCTACACATGTCCTATCTACAGAGCTGCATTAGAAGAGTTAAAAGAAAAAAAAAAAAGATAATGAAGATAGTGCAGTTAAACCTAAATCACTGCGAGACAGCACAGGACCTACTTAACCAGTACGTTCGAGAGACGAAGGTTGATGTGGCCATCATATGTGAACAATACAGAGATCTGGACCAGCCATCATGGGACACGGACGACACTGGCAAAGCAGCGATCTGGACATGTGGCGACGTAGCTTTCCAGGAAAAAATGATGACTCGTGAGGAAGGATTTGTACGGGCGAAGGTAGCAGGTATATACGTATACAGCTGCTATGCCCCGCCTAATGCGCCAATTGAACAGTTCGAAAGACTGTTAGATCGACTCGTACAGGATATGGCGGGAAGAAAGCCAGTAATAATAGCAGGCGATTTTAACGCATGGGCCGTAGAGTGGGGCAGCCAAAGGACTAATCAAAGAGGACGGGTGCTGCTGGAAACATTCGCACTCCTAGATTTGGTACTAGTTAATCAGGGTTGTACCAACACTTTTAGAAGAGGGGACACAGGATCTATAGTAGATCTGACATATGTTAGCAGCTGTTTAATTGACTCAGTCGACACGTGGATCGTGAGTGAACACTACACCAATAGTGATCACCAGGCCATAATTATGGAGATAGGAAGATCAAAGCAGGGTTCCAGCGCGAGTACAAGGACCAATAGAATCGGTTGGAAAGTGAAAGACTATGATAAGGAGATGTTTCTGTTGGCACTGGAGGAAATACAACTGTTTGGGACAGCGGACAGCAAGGCTAAACAGGTGATGAAAAATATCACCCGAGCCTGCGACGCAGCTATGCCAAGAAGAGTGCCCAACCAAAGACGACCACCAGTATACTGGTGGAATAGTGAGGCGGATAGCGCTCGTAGCGAGTGCCATCGGACTAGGAGACAGGAGCAGCGGGCAAGAAAGAAATACTATAAAACTGGAAGAGGCCAGGAATTAGTAGATGCCTACCACCAGGAAATGAAGGACGCTAAGCGAAAGCTTAAGAAGACAATCCGTACCAATAAGCGACGGTGCCTGAAGGAATTACAGGACGAGGTTAATAAAGACCCCTGGGGTAGACCTTATAAAATAGTAATGAAGAAGATCAAAGGAAGCTACGCACCCCCTCCCAAGTGCCCACAATTATTAGATCGAGTAGTGACTAAATTGTTCCCCACACAACGGGACGAACCGTGTGTTATAGAATCAGAGGCAAACGAAGAAGCTATTCCTCCAGTCACAATGGAGGAACTGCTAAGCGCTTGCAAGAGGGTTGGAAACAACAAGGCTCCAGGCCTGGATGGCATTCCCAATATAGCATTGAAACATGCTATATTCGCCCAACCAGAGATCTTCATAGACTTGTACAACACATGTCTAAAAGAGGGAATATTTCCCGCCGACTGGAAGAGACAACGACTTGTGCTACTACCAAAGGGAAAGAAGCCACCTGAGGACGCTTCATCATACAGACCGCTCTGCATGCTGGACACCTCAGGCAAGATTCTGGAACGCATAATTTGCGTCAGAATGGATCAGGCAATAGAAGAAAAAGGGGGACTTGCGGAACACCAATACGGCTTTCGGAGGAAACGATCAACTCTAGACGCAGTGAACATAGTGATTGACACTGCGCGCGCAGCGATAGAGGGAAAGAGATGGAAAGGAGGAGCAAAGGAGTATTGCGCTGTCGTCACTCTGGACGTCAAAAATGCATTCAACTCGGCCAAATGGACCAAAATACACGAGGCATTTCGTAAACAAGAAGTGCCTTTATATATAAGAAGGATGATGTCCGACTACTTGAAGGACAGAATCTTATTATATGACACTGACAATGGCACCAAGACCTATGAAGTAACAGGAGGAGTACCCCAGGGATCAGTGCTTGGTTCACCGACTTGGAACAGCTTGTACGATGGGGTACTAAGGCTACAGTTACCCAAAGGGGCGACAGTGATAGGATTCGCTGATGACATAGCACTAGTCGTGGTAGCGAAAAGCATAGAAGATATAACAGAGATAGCTGACGAGGCTATTCGTATAATACGCGAATGGCTGACAGAGACAGGACTGGAATTGGCCAGTCATAAAACCGAAGTTCTTCTTATTTCTAGTAGGAAGAAAATGGAGAAAATAACGCTAATAGTGGATGGACACAAGATTGTTTCTCAACCAACCATTAAGTACCTGGGCATTACCATTGATGCAAGACTTACATTTAAGCAGCATCTTGAAACAGTGAGTGATAAAGCAGCAAAAGTTGGCGCTGCTTTATCTCGATTGATGCCAAATGTAGGAGGGCCAACGCAAGGTAGAAGGTTGCTCTTAGTCAGTGTAATCACATCGATTATGTTGTACGGGGCTCCTATATGGGCAGATGCCATGTTAGTGAAAACGTACGCAAACAAGCTGTCGACTGTATACAGACGAAGTGCACTTAGGGTCGCGTCTGCTTATCGTACGGTATCAGATGAGGCTGCCTGTATTATAGCAGGCATGCCGCCTATTGACCTCCTAGCAATGGAGAGAAAGAATGTCTTCGAGACAAAGCGACAACAAAATGACAACACTCAGAAGGACATCTGGGATTCCGCGAAGAAGCAGACACTGACTGAGTGGCAAAAAAGATGGGACTCCAGTGGCAAGGGGCGATGGACACATCGCCTCATACCAAGGATAGAGGGCTGGACCGAAAGAAGACATGGGGAAGTAAATTACTACCTCACACAGTTTTTGACCGGGCACGGATGCTTCCGGGCGTACCTGCACCGATTCAAATTAGAAGACCGTCCAAACTGCCCAGTGTGTATGGACGCTGACGAGGATGCGGAGCATGTCTTCTGTGACTGCTCACGATACCAACAGGAAAGAGAAGAACTTGAGAGCTATCTCCAGACCAGAGTAACACCTGAGTCGATTATGGAGGCTATGCTGACTTCGGAGGATGGATGGTGCACAGTAAACAACTATGCAGCAGATATACTTAAGAAGGTCAGAAAAGACGAAGAAGGAAGAAGAAAAAGACGAGAGATGCTGAATGAAGCTGGCGACCGGACGATGCGGTAAGAAGTAGAAGGCACACAACACGGAAGACTACTAATGACGGTAATGGGAGAACCAGTGATGCCGACCACATTCACAGAAGAGGGCAGGAGCCCAATGACCCCCGCGAAGCATTGCTTGGCGGTAGTACCGCGGGGAGGTCAACTCAGAAGAAAGGGCACGGTTCACTTTACTAAGGGTCAAAAAGTGAACGGAGGGGATCCGGTTGCGGTGGGGCGTAAAAACCCTGGCGTATACTGGAAGGTTTAGTGAGTGCGAGTCTCACACACGGTGGTACTTCACTATATCATGTCATGGTCCATAATGGATTTGCCTTAAACCTCTCTCTCTATAAGAAAAAAAAAAAAAAAAAAACATACATACATACATACATACACACATACACACACACACACGCGCCTGCACGCACGCACGCACGCACGCACGCACGCACACACACACACACACATACCAGGTCTGTCCCAAAAGTATCCGACCTACGTTCATATCTTCGCGCGGAGAGACTCAGGCGACCTCTGGAGGGTACGAACGTCACCAGCAACTCCTAACCTTCTCGTCAGTAGCCTGAGATACCGATGAAACGCCTTAGTTCCCGCGCAGCGTGTATTTGTTTACAACGACTTTTTTGCGTTCGTCGCAATTTGCTTATTGCTAAAAATGGCAGAACGAACCGAACAGCGAATTTGCATAAAATTTTGCTTTAATCTCGGTAAAAGTTGTGCGGAAACTATTAAAATGTTGCAAAAGGCCTTTAAAGATGAGTGTATGGGCAAAACACAAATAAAAGAGTGGTATAGGTGGTTCAAAAGTGGCCGCACATCTGTTGACAGTGATCCTCATTCTGGTCGACCTTCGACGGGAACATCGTCGGATAATGTCGAGCGTGTGCGTGTCGCAGTTGAACAAAATCGTTGTTTGACTGTGAGAGAACTGGAAGATGAACTTGGAATACCAAAAAGTACTGTTTGGCGAATTTTAACCGAGAATTTGGGAAACCGGTGACTGGCTTCTTCATCACGACAATGCTCCAGCGCACGCATCAAACCTTGTGCAGCAGTATTTATTGAAACACAGTGTTGCGCAGCTCCGCCAGCCTCCATACAGTCCTGATATAGCTCCCTGCGACTTTTGGCTGTTTCCTCGATTGAAAATGCCGCTTAAAGGACATCGATTCGGCAATAAACAGACTGTTGAAACTAATGCGACGAATGCACTAAAGGCGATTCCGAAGTCTGACTTTCAAGAGTGCTTTAATAAGTGGAAACATCGATATGAGCATCTTGTTCAATCAAATGGGGACTACTTTGAAGGATGCCACCCCTCGGATGACGAAGAATAAATCAAGCGCCGAGAAATCGAGGTAGGTCGGATACTTTTGGGACAGACCTCGTACATACATTGTAACGTGGCATTTGTTACTCTAATTATTTATTAACTTTGCTCAACACTTTACCGAATTTATCATATATAATGGGCACCAGGTAAAGCGCGACTAGCTCTGCACGAGCCCTTTCCCAGAGGAAGTTCCGTGAAGTGGGAAATCAGGAATAAATAATTATATAATAACTACACAAAAATCTCACTCTTTAAGTATCTAGGCTTTATTATTTATCACAGAATGTAACGGTCGCAAAATTTACAGGTTTCGCACAATTTACCGGTCGCACGCGTCTCCCGCGACAACCAAATCACCGCGTTTCCCGAGTTTTCCCGAATATCGCGTAATATCCCCCACACTTCTATTCGTAATCTTCAAGCTGGCACGGCGCGTACTGATTCTAAAACGATGGTGTCACACCACCAACGAATTTACGCCATTGCCTCCGAGCACACAGCGACAATATAGTATATATATTAAATTATAAACTCTCTCTATAAGTGCCGAGGGAGGATCGACAATTACAGCCCACTCATCGTCGCTAAACTGTGGTCGCCTCGCCGTGCTCCTTGTACTCCTTTTCACTATTACTATGGGCGATTCTATCCTCGCGGTATTATAAAAAAACTTGAGAAGTGTTCGCAACGTGCGTCTACCAGCTCTAATGGGCGGGCAGGCAATGCCCAAAATCGAAGAGGGCGGAAATCTCTTCCAAATTTTCGGCTCTTCTTTTTGCCTATATTCAGCCCACACACTTGTTGCTTCCGCCCTTATCTTCTCGGTGATTGGACTTGATTTTCCCTAAATGCGAAAATCAAGGCTAAGTTTGCGGTGATTTGAGTCGCTAATTGCCATTGGTCCGCTCCACGATTGCCGCCCTGCCCACGAATCGCGGGCAATATGAATCGCTAAATATACACGCGCGGCAACCCGGCGTGTATATCTATATCGGGCGCTTTCGGTTTTGTCGCCGTCGGACCATCACGGTTGGCAGCGGGCAGTAGCTCATCATCCTCGAGAGGCGAGGGAGAAAGAGCAAGCGAGAAAGAGAGGGTCGCGCGTACAAAGTGCGATGGTGTTGGTGCCGTGCGTGTGTGTGTATCGGCTCGTCGTCGTTGCTCGCTCCGATCGGTCGTCTCTGCTGCGCGATCAGGTGGTGCCGCGGGTATGGATGTGTGCATGTGTGTGCCGGTCTATGGCTTTCCTTAGTCGCGAATCTCCTTATCCTCATTCCTTCAACAAAAATAAAATAACAATTCCCTCCATTAATAACAATAACATTTAATAAAGATGCTCGGCTCTGGTGACGGGTGATTTGGTCGCGATTGATTGCCCGTGTTTTAATACATTGGGACGCGAAATACACGTCACAACATACATACATACATTCATACGCACGCACGGACGCACGCACGCACGCACGCACGCACGCACACATACATACATACATACATACATACATATGGGGGGGGGGGGGGGTTCACTGTAAGGGACTGAGGGCAGGTTTTGTCAATGTTACCTCACTGAAGGGGCACATTGGCATGATTAAACAACACCTTTCAGCTCGTCCTGCCTACCATCTCTTTGGGGTTGGTGAGTCGCACCTTGACCCTGATGTTGGGAGTGATCTTATTCAGACCGATGAGTACTCACTATTTAGACTTGATCGCAACAAACTAGGGGGCGGGCTAGTCCTGTACATTCATAACACTTTCAAGGCCAATTTATTATGCAGCTCTCCAACAACACAGGAGGGCAGGCCATTTATACCTGAATATTTAATGTGCAGTGTTCAGCAGGGCAGCCTTCCCCCCGTCTTTGTTGCTTTAATATACAGACCACCACACGTACCGTTTTTACAGGGCTCTGACTTAATAGACAAACTGACGATACATACTCAAGACTTTAGTCACAAAATTATTATGGGAGATCTGAATGCGAACCTACTCGGAACGTTAGCCGATGCGAAATTTGTTAGACGGTTGGCTGATGATCTTAACCTTCAAATAATTGATCATGGTGCGACTCATCATCTCACGGATTCTCACACGTGGATTGATGTGATCTTGACAGATAATAATGACGTTGTACTGAGCAGGGACAATCGGCCGGCGCCTTTTCCCAGTCATCATAACATCATAGAGGTCGAGATTGGGGTCGAAACTGCTGCATCCCCTGTGGTTGAATCTTTCAGCTACAGGGATTTTAAATAGATCCAGCAAGACGACCTCCTGTCTCACCTAGCTGACTGTGATTGGTCGCGGATCGATGGTCCCGCGGCGGGTGTTGACAGTCAATTAGAGTGCCTCAGTGTCAACCTCATGGCTGTGATAGATAAAATTGCACCGTTAAAAGAATTCATGCCGAAAAAAAAACAAATCCACCATGGCTTGATGCTGAACTAATACATCTTTACAAAGAACGTGACTCCGTACGAAGACGCTATGCGCGGACCAATGACGACAGACTGTGGCGGGAGTATCAGGGCCTTGCAGCTGAAGCTGAATTACGAACGAAGGAAACAAGGGAAAGATTTTTACAAAATAAAATTTCTGAAGCGATTGATAATAAGAAAGATATCTGGAAAGAGCTCAAGTCTCTGGGCCTTCTGCCAAAGACAAGATAGGAGCTTCATGGTTTCTCACCGGAAGAGCTCAATGCCCACTTTGCAGGGGTGTCGATCTCCCAAAATGAGGGTGATGAAGAACTTGACAACGTCCTGACCACTGCCAGTGATGACGGTTTTGTTTTCCGAGAAGTCAGCTTCTCGGACGTGGTTCTGGCTGTTGCCCACTTCTCATCACAAGCCAGAGGGGAAGACGGCATTTCCCAAAGTATAGTGGCTAAAGCTCTTCCGTTTGTGGGAGATCATATTGTTAAGATCTTTAACTCCTCTCTGCCCAGTGGCATTTTTCCGGGAACTTGGAAGGGAGCTCAGTTGGTGCCTTTGAAGAAGAAGCCTGTCCCATCTACGGTGTCAGATTTCCGACCAATTGCCCTACTGAGTTTCCTTTCTAAGGTCCTTGAAAAAATCGTACACGACCAAATAACTGACTTCTTACGAGAAAATAATACTTTGGACCCGATGCAGACTGGTTTTCGAAAGAATCACAGTACACAGACAGCACTACTAAAACTGACGGAAGACATAAGATCAGGCATTAACAACAACAAAAAACTATTGACTATTTTGTTAATGTTTGATTTTAGCAAAGCATTCGACACCATCTCACACTATGAACTGCTGCGTAAGCTGATGCGCATGGGATTCTCCAGGAGTGTTCTCCTGTGGCTTAAGTCATATATTATGGGGAGACGACAGAAAGTCGTCACAATTACAAACGGGGATTCAGGTTGGCTAACCACCAATCTTGGCGTTCCACAGGGCTCAGTCCTGGGACCCCTGCTTTTCAGTCTGTACATAAACGACTTACAAGACGCACTCGACTTAGATGGTGTCGAACACATACTTTACGCTGACGACTTGCAAACCTACACACAAGTGACCCTGAAGGGTCTTCGTGATGGTATCGGTCGCATGTCGGCTGTAGCACAAGCAGTGTCGAACTGGGCAACGTCAGCTGGCCTGCGCCTCAATGTCGGCAAGACAAAGGCGATCATTTTTGGATCTGATCACAACATCAAACAGGTTCAGAACCTTGACTTGCAAGGCATTGAGATACAGACCGGTGTACACGTTCCCTTTGTCGATACAGTCACCAACCTCGGCGTGGTGATGGACGGAGGGTTGACATGAAAGCCGCAACTGAATGCGGTCGGTAGAAAAGTAAATAGGGCTCTGTATAGCTTAAAACTTTTCCGTTCAAGCACCACAGAGATACCGAGGAAGCAGCTGGCATGTGCACTGGTACTACCTCACTTAGACTATTGCTCAGTGGTTCTTCTTGATGTGTCAGGGGAGCTCCAGACACGACTACAACGTCTACAGAATGCATGTGTGAGATACATATGTGGTGTTAGGCGAGATGAGCATATCACCGCCTACAGGAAAAAACTGGACTGGTTAGATCTGAAGGTGAGGAGGGAGTATTTTATGGGGCTGCTGCTTTACAAAGCGGTTGTCATGCGGCAGCCACCGTATCTTACTGCCCTCTTTGAAAAAAACCAGGCCAGGACTTCAAGTAGGGGTGGTATGAAAGAGCTCTCGGTTCCGGGGTCGCGCACCGATAAGGGCCTTTTCTCATTTAGAGTTCAAGGTGCGCACCTCTGGAATTCGCTCCCGAGCAGTGTGAGGTGCCTGCCATCTTTTTGTAAATTTAAAACGGCGTTTAGCAGGCACCTTAAGCAATTACATGGTGAAGAGAATGTACAGAGCTGAGTCGAATATTTATTTAAGCTTTTTATTTATTTTGAATTATTTATTTATTTAATTTATTTATTTATTTAAATTTATTTATTTAATTTAATTATTTATCAGGTTTATTTATTTATTCGACGTATTTATTTATTAATTTATTTATTTATTTATTAAATATGTTTAGTGTTAGTTAGGTGTGAATGTATTTATTAGCGTGATTGTTAAAGTGTCATGAATGAGTGTGTTTTAAATTTAGACGTGATAGTATACGCAAAAATTTAGCAAAGTATGTGTATGTATTCTTTTATATTTATATGTTATCTCTATTGTATTTATTTTTTATTCTATGTATTATTTTTTGACGAAGCGTTTTCTGTGATATCTGACTGTGACTAATTCATTACATTTAAATTTTATAAACTGACGAATTGATAAAGTGAATTATTATTTTAATAAGAAATGCAATAAGTGAAAGTTAAGATAACAATTATATTAAATCGACTGATATTTTTAATTATAACTACATGTACATGAAATTGTAAGATTTTGTCTTTTGATGAATAAAAAGTATATCTATCTATCTATCTACATACATAAATTCATACATACATACATACATACGCACGCACGCACGTACGCACGCACGCACATATACACACACACATACATACATACACACACATACATACATACATACATGACCGCATGCTTACATAGTGACTGTGAAGTAATGTGCACATTCACGGATAGAGTGATAATTTAAATCTCATTATATAAGAAATTAGCACTCTTAATGATTAAAGATTTCAATCTGTCTGAAGAGTATAACGACTACTCTATTTTAGGGAAACGTACCGCTGTAAACAAATTAGTCCAAAGAACTATGCCCAGTTTGGGCCCCAAGTGAGCTGATATGAGTCTTGCATTAATCGATGGGAGAGTACTTAAGAAGTATTGTAGATAATTTCATAAGCTTTGAGATAAACCCCATAAACTACCTTTTTGCTGACCTTTTATGATAGAAAAATCCCAATTACGTCAAAAATCGTCATTTTCTTCAATTTTTTCGAAGTTTTGATATTTTACGGGCGGGAAGAAATATACAAAAAATAGAAACTTATTGATTATATCAAAGTAAAGTACTCACAGGAAAAATAGTCACTAAATATGTTTCTCTAGCCAAATATATTATTTAATCTAAAAAAAATTTGAAAACTCGAGTTTATTTTCGTTTTCTCCCAGGGATTTTTTTAATTCAACGCTCAAAATACTAGTCAGGCATCCTAGAAATTATATCTACAAAGATCTGCCCGATGTAGGAACTTTTTTATTTAAACTTAGTCGAGACCTAGCGTGGGCAGGTTTTCTAAATACGACGTCGCTCAACAAACATATCAAAATGTTTAGACAGTTCCTCGGTGCTGCGCATCCCTTTTTCCATCTCTTTGGCGTGGCTGAGTCGCGCTTCGGGTCAGACGTTGATCATGAATGCATTCACATCGAAGGATATTCGGTGCTTAGATAGGACAGAAACACGCGAGGAGGAGAAGTTGCTCTATACATACATAATACATTTAAAGCAAAATTACTGTGCTCGTCTTTGACAATGATAGGTGGAGACAACCCGGAAATTCCGAAATATGTAATGTGCGAAGTGCAACAGGGCAACTCCACCCCCATCTTTGTAGCCGTTATCTATAGGCCGGCGGTTATTTCTTTTACTACTGATTCGGATCTTGTAGAGACATTAACAACACATTCGCCAGGATATAGACGTAGGTTAATAATGGGCGATCTGATTGCAAACAAACTATCATCGTTAGACGATGCGGATTTTGTAAGAGAATTGGCATGCAAATTAAATCTAAAACTAGTTGAACATGACGCGATGCACCATGTCGGAGAATCGCATACATGGATCGATGTTATCCTCATAGATGATAATGATGTAGTGCTGAATGCGAACAACATGATGTCGATCTTTCCAAGCAAGCATAATATCACTGATATTGAATTGGACTTTCAGTCCTCAGAGCCCTCTGTTTTAAACAGTTTCATGTACAGAGATTTTAAGTATATTAGGCAGGAGGAACTTTTATCCCTACTTGACTCCTGTGATTGGTTGTTTAGATAATGGCGTAGATACCAAACTAGAACACCTTAGCCAAAACATTATGAAGGTAATTGATGAGCTAACGACAGTAAAAGAATTTAGACCTAAGAAGAAAGGTCTTCCCTCATGGGTAGATGCTGATGCGTCGGCGTTACAAGCGAACTCGGGATAATGGGCTATGGCAGGAGTTCCAGTCTCTCGCTGCAGAAGCAAAACATCGCTTACAAGAAGCGCGAGAGACATTCATACATAATAGGATTTTCGATGCTTTAGATAATAATAAAAATGTCTGGAAAGAACTCCGAAGCCTAGGGCTCCTGCCAAAAGCTGGTGATGAGCTGCACGGCTTTAAGCCGGACGAACTGAACAACCAATTTGCGGGGGTTTCCATCTCTCAGTCTGAAAGTGGGGCAGATTTGGACGACATCTTGTCGGCAGCTAGCGATAATAGCTTCGCATTTCGTGAAGTTACTTTTCCGGACGTGCTTCTAGCAGTCGCCCATTTCTCATCGCAGGCTCCGCGGGAAGATGGTATACCTCAAAGCGTAATTGCAAAGTCTATTCCGGTTATAGGCCAGAAATTCGCAACAATCTATAACTCCTCTCTGTCTAGTGGTATTTTTTCCGGAGCCTGAAAGAAATCTCTCCTTGTGCCTTTAAAGAAGACAGCAATTCCATCTACCGTCTCAGATTATCGTCCCATTGCCTGGCTGACTTTCCTTTCCAAGGTCCTGGAAAAGGTAGTACACGACCAGATTTCTGAAATCATAACATAAAAGAGTATTCTCGATCCTCGCCAAACTAGCTTTAGAAAACACAATGGCACGCAAATAGTACTACTGAGTCTCTCTGAGGATATTTGGGCAGGTATTAATTATGAAAAACAATTGCTTACCATTCTTCTTCGAAACACCTTCGTAAACTAATCAGAATGGAGTTCTCCAGATCCGTAGTCCTATGGATCAAGTCTTACATTACAGGTCGTAACCAGAAAGTGGTTACTAAGTTAAATGGAGCACTTTGTCAGATTGCGTCGAGCATCTTCTTTATGTTGACGACCCTCCGCTTGTCGGAAAAACTAAAGCTATCATTTTCGGATCGAGTTACAATATTAATAGACTGCAGGATTTACACCTGCCAGGCATTGAGGTATAGGCCAACGTCATCCCCTTTATTGATACTATAACTAACCTCGGTGTTGTCATAAATTCTAAGCTCACATGGAAGCCGCAGGTGAATGCGGTTAGCCGAAAGGTTAATAGAGCTCTATGGACTGAGGTCATTTAGATCCTGCACCACCGAGGCACTACGCAAGCAGCTCACAAGTGCTATAGTTATTTCTCACTTAGATTATTGCTCTCTCGTGTACTTTGATTTTTCCGGTGAACTTCAGTCTCGGTTACAGCGTTTGTAAAACTCCTGCGTTCGATACATTTGAAGTGTTAAAAGGGATGAGCATATTAGCCCCTATAGGAGGAAACTGGGCTGGTTGAATGTGGAGGAAAGGCTGGTGTATTTTGCGGCGGCTAGTTTATAAAACGTATGTCATGAAGCAACCACCGTACCTTGTGGCTCTCTTTAATAAGAATCAGTCCAGAACCTCTAATAGAGCCCCTTGGGAACTGTCTGTTCCAGGATCGCGGATAGACTTGGGTCTGAAGTCCTTCAGTACTCAGGGAGCAAATCTATGGAACTCATTGCCATTTAGCATTAAATACCTGCCCTCTCTTAGCTCATTTATGTCAGCGTTGAACAGAGATGTACATAAAACTCTATAGTATTAAACTGTGATAATAGTAATAATAACTTGTAATTATGTTTTTGCGTCTGTATTATAATGTCTTTTTATTTTCTTTGTGTACTGGCGTATTTTTGTATTGATTTCTAGTATATGCTGGTGTATTTATACTAATTGACAAGATAGAATATGATATGTACAATTTACGATGCAATTTTTGTGACAACTACCATAGGTATGAGCTTTAAGTAGGTATTTTATAAGACTGTCTTTAAGACTGCATTTATTAATCTAGAACTATAAATGAAATGTATTTTTTGACTGTATGCAAATAATATCTATTCTATATTATATTCTATTAGAAATGTCATAAAAATAGTTGTAGGATATACCTCGTTTACGAAATACCCGTCTTTTACTAAAACTTACATGGTAAGTTAGAAGTAGGAGTGATGTAGCAGTATAAACATAAATTAACAAGAGATACTAATTGATTGCAATTTTGCCAATGATTTTATATATGACTAGACAAGTGCTGGACCTATATTGGCAGAATCATAATAAAAGAACTTTGAAAGTTGTTGTATCGAAGAAAGTTGGTTCATGAGGTCGAGTTTGTCAAATTTGTTTATGTTCCTTAAGTACCCTATCATCTTAACCGTGTTTTAACACTGTCTCGGAGACCCAATTTGTATAGAAAACTAGGCATAGTTCTTTACCCTTTAGATCGAGTGAAAATGTACTCTACTAGAGTGACTGGTCACTCAAAGAACTTAAGAGAGTATGGTACAATGATTCATATGCATTTTATGCATCATACCAGTTTCATACGTATATATGTATGTAACCTTTGAATCGTGTCATGAAGCCCACTCTGGTGATAAGCATAGTATATGACGTATCTATGCGAAAATCGCTTGGTATTTTTCACAGTTTATTAACACTGTTGATAAGGATTCTATAAGATTATTGTATACAAATTTTATAAAAGACAAAGAAGATCTAAAATATGTACTCGTACATTAGGGTGGAGTGAAAAAGCAAAAACTTTAAAAATCGAAATGCCTTAGTGTGGAAAAGTTGCGAATGTACACAAAAGTAAGGAAATTTTTTTGGTTGAAGCATATAGTCAAAGTTTTCTGTTCTGCCAAGAGCCTTTATGTTTTCGATTTTAACGAAAAAATAAACGCGGAATCGCAGAAAAACGGTATTTTTGATACTTCTGATTATTTCTGAAACGTGAATAAGATACTTTATTCGGTACGACAGTTTATTACATAGCATATTACCTTATTGATTATATCATATACATATATTGCCTATATACACTTTGTGGCATATCGCACATGTGTGCGTTTTTAGGTTAATAAAAATTTATATGGATAATTTAATTTCATAGTTGCATAAAGTAAAGTAATAGATCTATACATGTTGGAGGATTTATCATTCTAATAACTAATAATAATTTGTTTAAATTTATTAAAACATATTAAAAATTGTGTTCATACTAGTTATATTCAAGATTATTTATAATAATATTTCAAGCAAACTAGTAATTTGAGAAATTAAAAAATAGCGCCATATGTTTCATAAGTATAGTTTCCGTTAACGGTCGCTAGGTGGCTACGCGTTTTTCCTGCCCGCAAGTAAAGCTGTTAATAAAGGGGCATAAAGAGAGGCTGGTACGGGCACATCCTTTACTTGATGATATTATATAATTATCACGCACCATTATCACGACAGTGTATTTACTGAGAATGTTGAAATCTTCTCAATTCTCTGCTAGAAATTTCGAATGTCCGATTTTCGGACGGCCGAAGGATCTTAGTCAGCATGTTCTGCCTACGTACGAGGGCGTGTTTAAGTGCTGTCTTGAGGAAAGAAGATTTCTTGGTTTAAAATCAGGTGGTAAAAGAGAGCCTTCATTTACTGATATTGCAGAAATAGTTAGTCTGAAAGTTGAGCAGATTTATGCTAAAGTTTTGATTCCCATTCTCTCCCACTAAAGAGTAAAAGCCATGATATTAGCGTATCATGAAAAGTATATCAAAATAAAAAATATCACCCGTAAACGTGCTGATGATAAAATAGAAGAATTTAAAAACAATTCATTAAAGCTTTTTGACATTGCGGCATGCAAGTGTAGACCTATTAGCAATTGCAATTGTCCTAAAGACAAGAAAGTACCTTTATCAGAAAGGGCTTTTCTTGAAGATCAAAGGAGTAGCAGACGTTTAGCAATAGGTTCTGTGGATCATTTAGAAACTAAGAAGTTGCAAATGAGAATGGAGAGAATAATGAAAAGCTCAGCACCATACAAAAAGCTCGATGTTGCAACGAGTACGCCTAATGTCGAACCACTTTCGTCAGAAGAAATGAGTACTAATAATACTCCCGATTCTCAAGAATTTTATAAGCCAAGCACGAGTCAGGCACCACCATCTTCATTAACGCAAACGAGAGTCAATTTAGAAAATACAGCTTTAATTAGTCAACGATATGGTGTATCAGACAGAGCTGCCTCAGCGATTGCGACTGCTGCGTTGCAAGATGTTGGTGTAATTTCAAACTCCGATCAATCGCTGATAATTGACAGACACAAGTTGAGAAGAGAAAAATTAAAAGTCGCTGAAAACATAAAACGTGATAGCCTTGAAAAATAGATAATAGAGAATTTGGGCTTTATTTTGATGGACGACATGATTTGACTTTGCATAGAGAAAAGAAAGGATCTAAATACTACAAAGGTACCATTGTAGAAGATCATTATTCTCTTGTTGAAGAGCCAGGTTCCAAATACATCGGTCATGTAACCCCTGCTTCGGGTTCTGCGAAGAATATATCCGAAAGTATACATTCATTTATTTCAAAGAATTTTCTCGGAACAATGTATAATATGCAGGCTGTTGGATGCGATGGTACAGTTGTAAATACAGGTAGCAAGGGAGGAGTGATTCGCTTGTTGGAGTTAAAGATTGGCAGACCTCTTCAGTGGTTTATTTGTCTTTTACATTTTAATGAGCTTCCACTCAGGCATTTGTTTGAAGCTATTGATGGCTGCACATCAGGTCCAAAATCTTACTCTGGTCCTATAGGTAAAATGTTAGACAAGTGTGAGAATTTACCCGTAGCTAAATTTAAATCTATTAATTGCTGTTTACGCGACCTTGACATTAAGATATTAAGTAACCATCAAAAGTATCTACTAAAAATTTGTAACGCTATTAGTGCTGGAGAATGTTTTGAGGATCTTGTTAATTTGAATCCTGGAAAATTAAATCATGCTCATTGGCCCACTAAAGCCAATCGAATTTTAAGGCTTTACATTTCTACTGAAACTCCTAGTTCAAATCTACAAAAAATAGTTGTATTCATTCTTTCAGTGTATGCTCCGTCTTGGTTTAGAATAAAGCTGAATAGCTCTGTCAAGGATGGCACTAAGCATCTTTTTGAATTTATTAAATCCTCTCGCTATCTTCCCGAAAAGTATCTGCAAGTCATTGACAAAGTTATTGCACGCAATGCATACTTTGCACATCCCGAGAATGTTCTACTTAGCATGTTGACTGATGAAAACAAGGAAGTTAGAAAATTAGCTCTACGAAAAATTCTTGACGCAAATAAAAATACTGAAAAAGGCGGAATCACTATACGTCAATTTAAGGTTCCAAGTATAAATTTTGGAGCAAACAACTATATCGACATGATTGATTGGCTTGCATGTGAAATAACTTCACCGCCAGTTCTACATCATTTCGATAAAAATAAGATTAAACAAATGTATGATGATAATAATATCCCTGCGACTTGGACATTCACAGAATTCTCATGTCATACGCAAGCTGTCGAGCGAACCGTTAAACTAGTAACAGAGGCTTCAACAAAAGTAATAGGTATACAAAATCGGGATGGTTATATTCGATCAACCTTAAAGTCTCGAGCTGCTATGCCTGCATTTGAAAGCAAAAAAGATTTTAAGCCAGTTTAAAATGTTTATATAACGGGCTACAATATAATATACTTGAAAATCTTGACTCATAATTACTAGTTCGTTTTTCGGTTCACCGTGTGAATAATAAAAACTTGAAATCAACTCATTAAAGTATAATTTGCTAGAAAAAATACAAACAGTTTAAAATATAAAAAAATATAAGAAATATAAAAAAATACAAAAAAAATATATATAACTCTGCCGTCGACGGTCCTAAGCCCGTGTGCAAAAAGAGGAAGGTTACAAACACACGATCAGAAGCATAAATGCCTAAGCTTAGCAGTTCGGGAATTCTAAACATCAAAAGAATAGAAAATACCGCTTTTCTGCGATTTCGCGTTTTTTTTTCGTTAAAATCGAAAACATAAAGGGTCTTGGCAGAACAGAAAACTTTGACTATATGCTTCAACCAAAAAAATTTCCTTACTTTTGTGTACATTCGCAACTTTTCCACACTAAGGCATTTCGATTTTTAAAGTTTTTGCATTTACATATAGAAAAATAGTAAACCGAGTACACGAGATATTTTGTGTCTCATGTATTGTATTTAAAAAACGAAAACTTTAACATAGTCGATTCTTTCTAGTGAAGAAAGATCCATAATTGGATACAGAATGTTTCAGATATATAGATACTTTACAAATAATGAATGAGACATTAAATTCAGTGTTACAATTCTATAATTAAACTTGTATGTCTGTTATGTAATTTGTTTATATTAAACTTACGATTCTAATTATATTATTTTTTCAGTTACCAGGACATCTCTATTCCCGTTTACATCATTGTAGAAGAAACTCATCAATTATAGAAGTTGATAATTACAATTTAAATGATCAAGAAAGTAATTTATATCTGTTTCAATGGCTTCGAAGATTACAGTTCAAAATGGGTCAGATTGAATTGCAGTCTTCTAACACAACACAGTTTTATGCACTATAGAAAACTGATTTATAAACTGGATACAATATGTTAGAATAATTATAAAATATCGCATAGTGTTCTCATATATTTAAACTAGTAAAAAAATTAAAATATATGAATTATAATTATTGTTTACTCAAAATTAAAGTTTTTATTAGCGATACTTGAGGCTAGATCGAGTACATCTAAGGCACAATGGGCCTTGACTGAGTTTAAATCAAAAGTGCTTGCACATCCGATGTTTTATTATATCTCTGCTGTGATGTCTTACGAACATTTTAAGACCTAACTGAAGAAAATCCTTTGAGGGAATTTCAAATAAATTCGATTTTAACAGGCCATGTGTAGCATAATATCAGGTAATACATTAAGTTTGAAGAACACTTAAAAATACCTTATTTGTTCACAACTTTATTATATTCCTTTATTTTACTTTTTTTTTACAATAATAATTATTCAGTAAATAAAACGGACATTATACGTATTTTATAATTCATATCTACATATAACAACAAGAAAAGTGTACTGATCTCTTGTGAAACTCAATAAATAAAGCTTTTTATCAAGTTTTAAAACGAGTGCAGGTTGTTGTATTCACAAAAGGCACGCACAAACTTAGTCGAATATTCTGAATGATTCTTAGAAACTGTGTATTTTTTCCAAACTGTCTTAAAATCGGAGTGTACAGGCTTCATGCTTGTTCGCAATAGAAACCAAGTCCAGTTTTCACTTCTTCACAAAAATGAAGAAAAAAAAAAACAGCATGGATCTTAGGCGTGATGCAATACCTATTTCTAAATAGCTTTTTTAGAATTGTGCGATTTTAGTAACTATGATAACGATTAATATATAACATCAAAAACATAAATATTAAATAAATTAGCATTTGACTATTATTCAGATTTTTATTATGATTCTTTCAGCTTATCAATGCAAAACAATATTAGGTACATAAATACTAATTTTTAGATCAAAATACTTATATGAAATCGCAAAGATTCATCGAGAAAGCAAACTTGTTATATTACACTGTATAAATCAGGCAAAAATCGAGATTATTTGAAATTCCATCCAAAGATTTTTTTTATTTTGGTCTTAAAATGTTCATAAGACATCACAGAACAGATATCGCAAAAAAAGTCGAATGTGCTAGCACTTTTGATTTAATATCAGTTGAGGCCAACTGTGATGGCTTAACGGGACACATGCACTTATACATTTTACATTCATTAATAATATATTTTTAGGTAAAACGGAGACACTGATCATACATTACCTGTTTTTTTTCTGTAAATTTGAACTTTTATTAAAATATAACTAAAAATTAAAAAAAAAATGTATGTAAGATCGTTATGTCTTTGATTGGCTATAATGAAAACCTCTATATTCCTCAGGCTACCACAAGGTTTAGAGATTCAATATGACGGAATAGACGCTTTCAAGGTTTTATTATGATCAAAATACATGTAGTTATCATATCAGGGTCGGAATTTGTATATAAAAATTGTTGGCCAAAATTATTGTCTATTTAGATGAAAATTCTTCGATTTTTAAAAATATTATTATGGAAAATGGCTTAAATAGACTATAACTTTACTGAATAATTTTTATATACAAATTCCCTCACTCATGTCATAACTACATGTATTTTGAACATAATAAAACCTTGAAAGCGTCATTCGATCACATTATCTCTCTCAACCTTGCGGTAGCCAAAGAAATATAGAGGTTTTCATTATAGCCAATCAAAGAGATATACCGACTTTCAGAGAAAAAAAGTTTTAGTTATATTTTAATAAAATGTTCAAATTTACCGAAACAAAATCAGTGACATATTGTTACCTTCAAATATATTATCAAAAACTTTAAAATTTAAAGGTACATCTGTCCTCTTAATATATTTTAGTTGTTTTGAGTAACTTTATTTAATATACTTAGTACCCTCATAGACAAAACTAGTTAAAATTTTAGAAATAGTACATTAAACGTATATATATATATATATATATATATTCCGCTCTTTTTGTAATACATGTAAAAAGGAGTCGAATAACCGTCGAACAAGAAAATTTCGTTCACCATGTCACCTCGAATCGTGTGAGGATCAAAGTTCCTTTAATAAATATGGTATTCAAAATTGTGATTTATTGTGACGTGTAGGATCAAGGTTTGACAAAGGTAAAATTTAAGATCCTATTGTGTTTTGATAGCATAGAAAGTTTCAGAATGATTTCTTTTAAATATAAAAAGCTTTCTGGAATCGTAAGAAAAAAGTCTTTTTTGGGTTTAACCCAGGCCTACAGTCAACGGCTGTCCCTCTTTTCAACGTATGGTTGAAAATTCGTGAAAATTTACAAAAAATCTAATTTGGGTTTTGACATACTATTATTCTACATATGGATACCTATCAGAAAATGCTTCAATGATATCCAAAATAATTTTCTTTCGACCTCTACCGCACTGTTGACAATATTGTTAAAAATGACAAATTTCGTTCATTTGGATTTTCTTTGAGTTATTGAGAATATAATATACAATTAACAAATACAATATACAAATAACTGTATGCTTATACTCCAACTATTACTCTGTAAAACTTTTAAATTGTGAGCTGAATTATTAAATCTGTTGTACACGTCGTACCAAACGTAACAGACGACCACGTAGTTTGCTGGGCTGCAGCTATCATTGTGTCAGTGATATTGTAAACTTGAGCTTGAAAGTGTCTACTTGTGTTTACTTGTAATTTTGTCGTAGTCAAATGATAAAATCCAAATTAAATTGTCTGGAGAAGCACTAAAACTGTAAATATGATTACTATTTATTCATAAAAACCTTCTAATAAAACCTTGATTATCTTAAAACTAACATTATAATTATTTTTCAGAATTGAAAATTGATTTAGCGATCAAATTTTTAATCAATCGACTTGAAAGTTGTTATGGTATTTCATAATTATATAATAAAGAAACATACGCTGGCTTTTTGGGTTTCATGCAAGTTTTCCATGTGAAACATTCAATTGTTTAAGAAAATATGCAAAAAAAATGATTTTATTCCTGACTGAACCGTAATTGTCACTTTGTTACCTTAAAAGCGAGAAAAGAGTAGCATACGATTCCCGAAAATTTACTTTTTCCCAAAAATTTACTTTTTTTCCGCAAATTTTTTTTCTCGCAAATATATTTTTTAAAAAATTATTTTTTTCTATATTAATATACATTGTCAATAAATCTTGACAATTCTCTATACTAATATACAAAGTTAATAAAGTTGCCACAGTTAAGTCGGGAATAGAGTTCTATATGCAACACGGGAATAAAGCCGAGTATTCCATCGGGTCACTACTGCCCTCGCTTCACTCGGGTGGTAAATACAGCGCCGGGAATAATCTTCGACTTTATTCCCTTGTTACATAATGTACTATTTGTTAGTAACTTTTGGTCTAATGGGTGCTGCCTTTTATCTATTGAACCTAAAAGCAAACAACGTAATTTTCTTGATTTTATATGTGAGAACAAATATCTGCAAGGATATTCCTGGGAAGTTAGTAGTTCATCCCTAAATCCAGTTTGAAAATGACTGTATTTTAAGGATTTTTAGATATCTTCCATAATAATAGAAATTTCTAAGCTTATGACATCTCATTTAACTACACTTTTTGTTTAGAATCAAATAAAAATGGTTCTAAAAGCTATAATCAAGAATTATAGAAAATAGATTTTCGACCAGACAGCTCCATTAAGGTAGTAGAATCTCGGTTATAGAATTACCGTTAAGATTTAAAAAAAACTCAAAATACTGGTACAGAGTAGTCTAAATGTGACTCAGATACAATTTTGTGGAGCTATAGTACGTGAGAGAAAAGTTATTAACATTTTCATTATCACGGGTTTAACACGAAGTCTTTTGGGAAATGATAAAATTTTACTTGTATTACGACAGTAACCGTTCAGATTTCGTGGAAAATTTTGTAGTAAGAAATAAATATTTGACGGACATTTATCAATTTCGAAAACTATGATTAGGTACCAATGAGTATAAAAATAAATTAATTCAATATAGAAAATGTGCGTTTAACCTAAAAACAAAGTCAAATCAGCATCTGTATTAAATTTTTTTAAATAAATAGGATTCATACGTTTGATTGATTTCAATGTATAGACGTAATTTACTGTTAATTTATTTATGCAATAATTTAAACAAAGATAAATAAGAATCAAAGAAGAAATGAATAAGAATAAATAAGAAATAGAATGTAAAAGGAGTATACATATTTTGACTATTTCCGTACCTAGAGTACTACCTTAAGTAACAACGCAAAATTTTTTGTTAGGACAGAAACCGACGGTAAATATATATTGAAATTTATAAGGAGTTTTGTTCATAATAAATAAATAAAATATTAAATGAAAAGTGAATATTGAAAAGCTAAATAAATAAGAAATATATGTGAACATTAAATCTAATCATGAAAAATGTGTAGGTATAAATATAAAATTATAGAAATGAAATTTTTTATTCCAGAAGAACAGTAATAAATAAGTTACTAGCAAATGTTTTGGATGCAATATTTCTTTCAAAGTAATTCAATCTGAACACTCAAAAATTTTTGTTTTTCACTTAATGGGTAACACCACTACCACTCTAGGATTTAAAAGAATTGTTTTTCTTTTTTCGGCTTAAACAATACTTTAGGGTCATAAAAACAATATCCAATTGGTCCTATGGTAAAGAAAATTGGAACAGTTTCAATGTTTAATTTTGCGCCTCGGAGTGTGCGTTTAGAGCATATGCAATATTGCTCCGACTCATTAGGTTACCTTTCGTGGTCACCAGGGTGCGCTGATAATATACTATACATATACATATATTACATGTATACTATAATATACGTGTGAGTCAGTACAGCCGCGAAGTGACGCCGAGTCAGACGCTCCGATTTGTTTTTGCCGTTGAACTTCTTATTTTTTATATAAATAATTATAAACATAAAGTTGTTTTATAGTGAATTATCAATAATAATCGTACACTAAACAAAATGAGTGATAAAAAACCTCAATACAGTGGAAAGAAGTCCAGACGGCGAGGTACCTCCAATACTAAAAACCGGAGCATTTCAAACCGCGCTCCGCCACTGAAGGCAAAAGCTACTGGAGATTTATCAAACTACGAATGTGCGGATTATTAATGACCATCTAAAGGTGCAAAGTCTGTGATGCAACCTGCGGATGCCATAACATACAGTAAACCATCATTATCATATCTTTAGTAAGTAAAAATGGTAAAATAAATAAGGTTAGGAGAAAACGATACAATGTGACGCACTTCTATTTTAGGTACTTTAATTGGTTTTAAACAAGTTAAAGTGACTTTAATTAGTTGTCTAATATATTTATTATACATAAAAATGGTGAAAGTATTTTTACGGCTTTCTAACCGCCGCGCCTCGGAGCGTATGTGCTCGTAGCCCATAAGAAATACATGAGAATAGAAATGGCTGCTCACTTGTTCAATCCCACCACGAACACACCTTGTATCTTTCTTCCAACATGACACAGCACAGCACAGCACAGCACGGGATTGCACTTATATGGACTCTCACTTATGGTGAAGCAACAAGGTTGTATCTAGGTGCGTCCAGTACTCTAGTTGTGTCTTCGACTATGTAAAATTATATATATGGGACGTTTCACGTTAACCGGATCATCAGTGCACCCAAAATTTGGGTTAACCTATCAAAACGTTTGAGGTCTCAAAATGTTCGTCTGGTCAAGGGCTTTAAAAAAAATGCTGGCGTTTTTTAAAATCCTAACCTAACCCATTGTCAATATTTTGAACCTCAGACAGGCAATTTAAAACTCTATAAACGAGAAGAAAGCGATATGTGTAGGCTTAATTCCCGTTTACACAGTTGGTGAGCAAGTCAATCAGCGGCTTTCTTCATCAGCGACTTCTTCTCCAACAGTCCATTTCAGGATAGTTGGTGAGCGAGTTTATCAGCGGCTTTCTTCATTGGCGACTTTTTCTCCAACAGTCCTTTTTAGGATAGTTGGTGAGCAAGTCAATCAGCGGCTTTCTTCATCAGCGACTTTTTCTCTAACAGTCCTTTTCAGGATAGTAAGTGAGCAAGTCGATCAGCGGCTTTCTGCAACAGTGACTTCTTCTGCAACAGTCCTTTTTGGGATAGTTGGTGAGCAAGTCATTCAGCGGCTTTCTTCATCAGCGACTTCTTCTCCAACAGTCCTTTTCAGGATAGTTGGTGAGCGAGTTTATCAGCGGCTTTCTTTATTGGCGACTTTTTCTCCAACAGTCCTTTTTAGGATAGTTGGTGAGCAAGTCAATCAGCGGCTTCCTTCATCAGCGACTTTTTCGCCAAGAGTCCACATTTCTTTTGTTTTGGTTGTGCACTTTCAGATCCCACAAAAATGTCTTCCCCTGCGAAGATATACCGTACCGATAGATGCGTAAATCCATTTAATATTACAAAAGGACACAGCAAATCTCTTAGGAAGATCTCCAAAGCAATTCGAGATGTCTATCCTGATTATCCGAACTTTTCAGTGATTTGTGATTCATGTAGAAAATCTTTTGACGAACTACATGATTTGTCGTCACCAAACGTCAGTATTAGTGTTGATTTTGAATCAGATATTGACTCACCTTCTGTTTCAAACCCCGATGCACTTACGCAAGATGATCTTACAGATATTTTAACTGGTCTCAAAAACAAATTTCAATCTCTGAGGGAGAACGATCCATTACGTGTGAGTATTCTTACTATTTTGCCCGAACACTGGGCGATACGTAAAATTATGTACCAATTTGGTGTGTCCTACAGAATGGCTCGTAAAGCCAAAAAGTTAAGAGAATTAGATGGAGTTTTGTCTTCTCCTGTTGAAAGAAGTGGAAAAACTTTACCTACTGAAACTACTCAGAAAGTTAAAGATTTTTACGAAGATGATCTTAATAGCAGAATTATGCCAAATAAAAAAGATACCGTGAGTATTTATGTAGATGGTAAAAAAAGAAAAGTGCAGAAAAGATTATTACTTACTGATATTAAGAACATTCATAGTCAATTTATAGAGCACTTTCCTGAAAATCCGATCGGGCTAACCAAGTTTTCGGAGCTAAGACCAAAATGTTGTGTCTTTGTAGGATCTCCTGGTACATACAACGTATGTGTATGTACGATACACCAAAATTTTAAGGCAATGCTTGACGCAGTGAATATCGAAAAAATCTCAAACAATGTTCTCAAGAATTATAAAGATTGTTTGAATTTTGTTCTATGTGAGGATCCCAAATCATGTTGTTATTTGAATGAATGCAAATTTTGTCCAGACATTCAAAAGTTCTCTAATTACGTTGAGAACATCATGGATGAGCACAATATTGATCAAGTCATCTTCAGCACGTGACAATCAACCGATAGATGCACTTTGATAAAACAATGCCTAACATCGCAAGAATTTATTGAAACTTTATGCTCTAGACTAGAAAAGTTGATACCTCATCACTTTATCGCTATGGAACAATCAAAGTTCATTTCTGAAAAGAAAAATAACCTTTCAGATGAAGAGGTTCTTGCTCAATTGGATTTTTCTGAAAACTATCCTTTTATGGCCCAAGATGCTGCACAGGCATTTCATTTCAATAATGATCAGAGTACGATATTTCCTGCGGTTGTTTATTATAAATCTGAAGGTAAGCTAAAGCATTTTAGTACTGTAGCTATGTCTGACTGCACTACTCATGATGCCACTGCAGTATACATAATGCAGCAAAAGCTTATACCTGAAATTCGCAAGGTTTGTCCTACAGTAAAAAAGGTTATATATGCTACGGATGGTGCTAAACAGCATTTTAAATATCGTTATCAAATGAGCAGTTTAATGAGCCATAAGAGAGATTTTGGCGTTGATGTTGAATGGCACTGTTTTGCAACAGCACACGGAAAAGGTTGTTGCGATGGAGTTGGAGCGATAGTGAAGAGAGAAGCTACAAGAGCAAGCTTACAAGATACAAACAATGAAGCGATTTTAGATGTTAAATATAATATAAAATTTTTCTTGTACACCAAAAAAGATCACGAATAAACTCATAAATTCCTAACAAAGATATTCAAAAGCTGTCCGCCTGTCACAAATATACAGACGGCGCATGGATTTATCCCAGAAAATAATGAAACATTGAAAGTCATGCATTACTCAAATGCCAATGAACCTAGAAACAAAGTAATTTATGATATCATCGAAAGCCATTTATCACCAGTAAAAGCACCACGAACGAGGAGCCAGAATAATTAAGACTGCTCAAAATGTCATGAAATATTGATTCAATTGGCTAAATTCTATTTTTTCTTTCATCGACGCAGGCATATATACACGGAACAATAGAAAAATGTACGGACAAAAACCGCAGACAGATGATTCTGAATCTAATAGACCGGACAAATATAAGATTTCTGAATACAAATACTGATTCCGATGATACACTTAGTACCATTTACCTCAGAAACCCCAATATCGATACTCTCAACTGATTCAAAATTATTTGTTGCGGTAAAATAGGTTTGGTGGTGGTATAATGTCCGCCATTTTGGATCCGCCATTTTGAATTTCGGAATTCTAATGTTAAAATAAGATTCAGTATCTCCGAAAACCCCTATGTTGATACTTTCAACTAATCTGAAATCATTTTTTGCGGTAAAATGGTTTGGTGGTGGTATATTGTCCGCCATTTTGGATCCACAATTTGAAAATTCGGAATTCTATAAGCATTCTCAATTATAAGTCCGAGCATACGTTTTACATGCTTTCGGGAGGTATATTTTATAAATTAGAACATTTTTACTAATGTTTTTGTTAAATGTGCTATGAAAATGTGGCTTTCAGGCGCCATATTTGATGCGCCGAATTGGATTTTAAAAAACGCCAGCATTTTTTTGAAAGCTCTTGACCAGACGAACATTTTGAGACCTCAAACGTTTTGATAGGTTAACCCAAATTTTGGGTGCACTGATGATCCGGTTGACGTGAAACGTCCCATATATATATAAATATGGGTAAAATAATATAATATATATAACAATATATATATTGTTATATATATTATATTATTTTACCCATATTTCCTCATAAATATCCCAACGGATTAGATTATCTCACTTTAGTTGTACGTTTTGAATAATAAATTTCAAATATTTAATATATATATATATATATATATATATATATATATATATATATATATCGTCGAGAGTCTACTTCGCCCCTTACTATAAAAGCGTCCTAAGGGCCTCTATACTTTGTTGTAAGTAAAAACGATTATTGTTTATTACAGCTTGTAAGATGACATTTTTTTAATATTGTGATTATTTATTATTATTATTATTGTTATTATTATTATAAACTGTTTTAGTATCAGTGCATGTCGAACAAGTGTTTATAAAGCTACAATTATTTATATTTATTTGAAATTTATTATTGAAAACCTACAACTAAAGTGAGAAAATCTAATCGGTTGCGATATATATATATATATATATATATATATATATATATATATATATATATATCCTTGGAACCAGTAGAAAGTGTAGAATATTACTTTCCTTTGCATCGACTCAAACCAATTATAATGAAAGTCTTGTCATCAGAGAAAGATAATTTTTCTCTAATAGCAAGATTTATCATACAAATGCATATCCTTCGGTCAACAAGACGTAGTCATAGACTTCGATGGAAAGTGCGTAGTAGGGGTTGTGAATGGTATACATTACGGAGACAGTTAAGTGGAAGGGCTGTGGAGCGGGCGATGGAGGGGCGGTGGTGGGTATGGTGGGAGTCGAAGGGCAAATACGTTATAATATGACGTAAACTTTCAAGAAATTTCACATTATTTAGTAGAGGTGTTGTAGCTGGGCAGTGGAGGGCCGGTGGCGGGGAATAGAGGGGGTGGTGGGACTGAGTTTCCAAAAATACGGTAACAACTATATCATGTAGGAAGATATATATAAAGAGATAGTCACTCCTGCCGTCCGATTTGAGGGCAGTATTACAAAACAAAAAAATCCGACACTTCGGGACCTGACCGTATCTCGGCCTCTCATTAACGATGAGACGTCAATTAGCATCAACCTAAAATTATTTCCAAAATAATTCGGCCAGCAGTATTCGATGTATCATTATCTCACCTTTTCAATGGTCACTGGTAGAATACGGTAAACTTTATAAAATGAACGAAATATATAATATTTGCAAAAAAACATTTTGACCCTATGCTCCATAATTTTCAATATTCTTAAACGTTTAAAAAAGAAAGTTGGGGTAATTTTCCCCGTACAGTTAATTGCCAGTGGTAAAAGAACGGTAGGATGCTGAGGAGAGGTATTAGGTTCCAAGTCGGAATTTCCCGTTCTAACCAATTTCTAACGATACGGTCTGTCAACTTACCAACTCAAAACAATTTTGAGACAGTTTGGACGACTTCGAATTTTTGAACTCCGACCTCCCCTCCCACATGATCCTTAACTACTCACATTTTGGAATGTCGCCTTCTAATCGGCCGAAACTTCACGACCTGACCATATCTCGACTTCTAATTGACGAAATCCTACGTTTCGACGACTGATTTATTCGTCTTGAAGCGTACGTTTTGATGATATTAGAGCCAAAACCGCTATTCTTAAAGGAGATACGCCGACTAGCGTTATGTATGGATAATAAATCCTTTTTACGTCCGAGGCGATTTCGATCCACCTAAAATTGTTTCCAAAATAATTCGACCAGCAGTATTGGATGTGTTTTTATCCCACCTTTTCAATGGTCACTGGTAGATAACGATAAAATTAATAAAATGAACGAAATAGACGATTTTTGCAAAAAAACAGTTTTGACCCTACGCGCCATAATTTTCAATATTCTTAAACGTTTAAAAAAGAAAGTTGGGGTAATTTTCCCCGTACAGTCAATTGCCAGTGGAAAAAAAACGATAGGATGCTGAGGAGAGGATTTAGGTTCCAAGTCGGAATTTCCCGTTCTAACCAATTTCTAACGATACGGTCCGTCTTACCAACTCAAAACAATTTTGAGACAGTTTGGACAGCTCCGTGAACTATGCGATTAACATTAATAATACGCTTTAAAAATATCAATAAATGCGGAATCGTTAGCAATGTTTGCAATTACAACCCAAAAAATTGCGCACATTTTTGTTTTTTTATAAAAAGTCAAAATCTTTTTGAGTTGCAAGAAAAGCAAAAAAACATTGTTTGTGAGAATCGTTTGCAATTTTATAGTCGGTTCTATAGGTATTCAGGTTTATACGTAATTCCTAATAATTACGTAGTAAATAATTATTTTAATAATTTCGAGAAATGGCGTGTCGTTAACTCAATGCCTATTTACAATAATTATGATGGACTAATGCAGCATTATAATTGTATATTTTATAATGTCAAGAATCAATTTATTATTTTCTTATTATAACTCGAAAAGAACTACACTTGAGAAGTATGTTAAAGAATGTTGCGAAGCAATATTTGTGAAAGCGCAAAGAACTCTTAAAGAACGCCTCTCCAAGAATTCGTTGATAGAATCCATTAAGAACTCTTTTTGTATAATTCTACTGTCAGCAATAAAACATAATTTATATTCACAGTGAAAAATAAACAAAGTATTATTTTTTAAAGCAAAAAATATTTAATAAAAGTAGACATACATAATTGAAAATAAATTATTCTAAATATAACTTATCGTAGAATCTTGAATTTTTATTTTGCCCATGAGAGTTGACAAAGTTTTGATTGAATGATGCACAACTTGTTATGTTTATATTGAGTTAGTTCACATAAAAAGTGAAATTTATTATTGTCAATTCTAACAATCAGAGTATTCAGCTGTTCGGGTGGCAGATTTGGCTGCAACTTTTTGAGCATGTTTCTAAGTACCCATATACTTACTATATATACAGCCATTTAGCCTAATGCTCTTTTTATTTATTTTATTTATTCCTATATTAGACAGCATTGATGACAAATTGAATACGGCTTTTATGATTTCTACTATATAAAATACTAATTTTTGCCAATAAAATATATACATGCATAAGTATTAGACAACGAGAGATATAACAAACTTCAAAAACTTATTCTTTGTTGTACTGTTTTATAAAAATTAAACGTAAAACCAAATGTTTACCTAATTGTAACATAAAATCTTATCAGAAACCTTCTTTTTGATTCAAATCTGTACAGATTTATCTAGACGGTATATTTCTTAATTTTGAAGGCATAATTTACATTATTAAAACCATTCCTTCTAAAATTAACCATATTTATCAGAAAATAAATGAGTTGCAACAATCATAATAAACCTTCTTCTGTGTATTGCGATCATTGATGAAATTTGCCCAAAGTATTGACCTTATAAACTACCTGGAAATAATTACAAAGGATCAACATGTTTAAAATATTTTTTAATATTAATAAAAGAGCTATGACCGATTTCATCTCAAATCATGCGGGCCGACAGCACCTATCTCTCCGAATCAGCTCAAATTATAGTATATTATTCTACTCGGAAAATAAGCGTATACGTATTTTTTTATTTTTCAATAGCATCAAAATTGCATGTGTTATGCTTTTTTCAAAAATGACTCCTCAAATTTCGTTTCTCAAAAATCGAAAACTTTTTTCTTTTTAAATCGTTCTAATTCGTCTTTTTATGGATATTTGAAAATAATTCTGTAAATATTCGATGCTGTTGGTGATACTCTTTCGATCTACCAAGTTCAAAAATTTTTTTACAAAAAATCAAGGATGATATGGCATTTTTTATAAACAATAAAAAATGCTTTTTTCTCAAAAAAGCCATTTTTTTTTACTGAATTTTTTTTTATAGATAGCTAGTCTCAATATCTATATGGTCATATACATGACATTTGGAATATTTTTGTTTTTTAAGAGATATAAACGAAATAAGAAAAAAAATTTATGTACCCCTAAGTATAATGATTATACGTATATAGCAGAGCAATAATCTGTGCATTAGGCGAATACGTGTACGATTATTTATATATGTGTGTGTGTACACCATAGAGGAGTATAACGCATGGTACTAGAATTCTCCGCAAGGTGGCTAAAACTCATCTTTTGCTATCACGTAGATAATGCTAGTTATTTTAGCTTATTTAAGGAACCCGGTCTAGTTATCTTAATATATATAGTATTACTTATACATACTAAAATTTCTCTTGAATTATGGCTGAAATTTATTCAACAAAGAGGCGCAAGTGTCCAAACTTTTTTGGATCACACAAAAGAACGTATATGATGCCACTGTTAAATTTAGAAAATTGGAGAATTCAGCAGAACTTCTTCGACAAAGTTTTCCTAACAAAGCAGTGCAGAGTTCGGATTATGTATGCTTCAATTGTTATGAACGCGTTAAAAATATTGAACCAAAGGAAATAATTGATGCGATTCATTCAGACAATTATACTGACTTGGACAGTGATACTGAAGACCATGATTTTCGAGCTAGCACCCCAGAGCGGATTGTGCATTTAAACGAAACCTTAATTTCAAGTTCTTTTGGTAATGTTTCGCCACTTAAAAGGAAGAGAGGTATTAATGATTCATCTGTACAAAGATACATTATTAGAAAAAAATCAGAACTAGTATCTTCATTCTCATCTGCAACTAGCTCAAAATTGTCAGAAGCATACAATGTTTGCATTGATGAGTTACATGATGATTTGACTCAATGCTTCTGCAATGAATGGCTCAATAACTTGCGAGTAGCGCTTGAAAATTGTGACAGTATCAATGAGAAAATTAGAATTTTAACATTACTTCCTTCGTCATTATCAAAATCTAGTATTTTATCAGCATTTCCCGAAGTAACTGTTTATATGATTGACAAAGCAAGAATGCTTGTAACAACTAAGGGAATATATTCTGAACCTGACGCGTATACTGGTCATCCATTGGACGAAAAGTCTACAAAAATTGCCATGGAATATTTTCTAAACGATGACTTTAACTGTACACGTCAAAGCCCTAATAAATGTGATGTTGTGACTATTCAACAAAATGGAAAAAAAGAAAAAAAAATAATACGTTATTTGACACGCTGTTTAAAAGAGGCGTATAAACTATTCAAACAAGAAAACCCAGACATAAAAATCGGTATAACAAAGTTTTATACATTAAAACCAAAGTTTGTTATGTTGAGCCCGTCGAAGGAAGTGTGTCTGTGCATTTACTGTGCAAATTTTGATTTATACGTTAATAGTCTAAATAATTTCCTAGGAGGCAAACATTCAGACCTCGATAGAGTTCGTTCTACACTTTTATCGGCAATCGTTTGCTCCAATTTGTCCGATAAGTGTCTTTTTCAAGAATGTACTTTATGCCCAGGTTCTAAAAATATCAACCTAAGTTTGTTTGGATTAGAGACAACTAATGAACATGAGGAGATTGTTTTTGCTATGTGGGAAAATGGCCATCTTGTGAAGAAAAGATTAACAATCTTCAATTTTTTTAGCGATCTTTCTTCTTGGACAGTCCAAACAAGCGTTCATTTAAATATTAAAACTATACAAAGAAAATCTATAAAAGAAGAGAAAGAAATAGCTGCAGCTAACTCAGGTCATCTAGTACTGCATGGTGATTTTGCTGAAAATTGGGCAGTGATTCACAGTAACCCTATTCAAGGTACTCACTGGGTTAATCAACAGGTCTCTATTTTCACAGCAGTTTGTTATCAAGGAAAACTAACAAAAACTTTTGCTGTCATCAGTGATGATAGAAAACACGATTCTGCCCATGCCTTGTTAGCAATGGAAAAAATAATTGATTCGATGAAAAATGATTCAACCGATTTAATAGATCAAATATCGATTATAACAGATGGAGCAGCAAGCCACTTTAAAAATCGATTTCAATTGTATGAAATGAAAAATGCTTCCATCAATAAAAAATGGTTGTTTTCAGCTACAGGTCATGGGAAAGGTGCATGTAATGGTGTTGACGGACTAGTCAAACACTATGCAACTAGACATAATCTTCAGAACAGTCATATTGAATTAATACAAGATGCCAATGCTTTTGTAACAAAAGTTCAATCTTATACTAATAATATTAAACTAATCTTACTACCAAAAGAAGATATTGAAGTTTTTTGACAAAATAAAATAAAAGAGTGGCTTAAGGCTCCTAAATATAACGGCATTCAGAAAACCCATGTATGGAAAGTAAATGTAGGTAAAAAGAAAGAATCTTACACAGGTCGAACTGCTCTTCATTCTTTAACAAAATTGTTAAATAAAGAGAAACAGAAGAAGAAGAAAATCAACTCAAAGAATCGCGTTAGCAGGAAAGTTAGAAAAAGCAATAAAATGTCTAAAAATCATAAAAAAGGGAAAAATACATAGGATTTTTTCTTGTACGACAGTGCTATGGGGAACATAAAATTTTTTTCTTATTTCGTTTATATCTCTTAAAAAACAAAAATATTCCAAATGTCATGTATATGACCATATAGATATTGAGACTAGCTATCTATAAAAAAAAATTCAGTAAAAAAAAATGGCTTTTTTGAGAAAAAAGCATTTTTTATTGTTTATAAAAAATGCCATATCATCCTTGATTTTTTGTAAAAAAATTTTTGAACTTGGCAGATCGAAAGAGTATTACCAACAGCATCGAATATTTACAGAATTATTTTCAAATATCCATAAAAAGACGAATTAGAACGATTTAAAAAGAAAAAAGTTTTCGATTTTTGAGAAACGAAATTTGAGGAGTCATTTTTGAAAAAAGCATAACACATGCAATTTTTATGCTATCGAAAAATAAAAAATACGTATACGCTTATTTTCCGAGTAGAATAATATACTATAATTTGAACTGATTTGGAGAGATAGGTGCTGTCGGCCTGCATGATTTGAGATGAAATCGGTCCTATATACTTATCTAATTATTGCATCCAATGAACCAATATTTTCTGCTTGATTATTGATTACCTGAAAATTATCACAAAGAAAAAACTTTTTTTAAATATATTTTTTAACATTACCTACTAATTATAGCCAATTTTCTGTACCAGCTTACTATGACGAAGAGTTTATATCATCACAGATGCAGTTAGTTTATCGTCATAGATATGCTTGCAATTTACTCTTTTGTAAAAATACTTTTTTTCTGAACGTAAGCTCAATTTATGTTCTATATATGGCAATCGGTGATCTTGAGAGCTATTATCGCAAACAGTTTAACTGTTTCAATTTAAGTTTTAATTTGATAATCGAATAAAAATTAATTTAACCATCTGAAATATTCCATAAAGTTAAAATGGTTAGTTGTTACATGCAAATTATTATTGAATTTTAAAGTAATTATTATAATATTATTATATCTTAATAATTCAATTTTTTAGATTCTATTGTTTAATTCTTTTAATCGTTTAATAAATTTAGCATTTAACACTTTCCCTGCTAAGTGTACCAGACAAAAATGGCTTATGAATTTTTTTCCTCTGGTGCTACAATGATGACTCATGAATATTTTACAAAATCGACCATTGTTATGGTATCTATAGCATACAAATGTGCAGTTATGAGTTGGAGCAACAATTTCCTTATATTTTTAAAATAACGGTAAAAATGCCATAGTACTGTGAGAAAGAAAATGCTTATACATTGTCGGCAGCAAAAGTAAGAAAGAGTAAGAAAAGAAAAAGAATGAAAGATCTTATCTGATTATTATAATACAACTATGACACTTGTAGACATTTTCAAGCACATGTTTAAAATGTTATTCAAACAATGACGGCTGCGGTACTACCCCTGGTAACACAGTCTGACGCACTCGCGATTGCGCCGAAAGTGCACGGTCTGCTTCACACTCTGACTAGGTTTCTGCTGCTCGACGATTGTGGCAGACGAGTGCGGCAGGATTGCAGCAGACGTGCAGCCGACAAGTGCGACTATGAGGGATGAAATAATACACTCGCGAGTGCAGCAGAATTGCACCCGAATTGCGTACGACGATTGCGGCAGATGAGTGCGGCAGGATTGCAGCAGTCATGCAACCGACAAGTGCGATTAAGGAGGATGAAATAATGCACTCGCGAGTGCAGCAGGATTGCACACGAATTGCGTATGACGATTGCGATAGACGAGTGCGGCAGGATTGCAGAAGACGTGCAGCTGACAAGTGCGATTAAAGAGGATGAAATAATGCACTCGCGAGTGCATCAGGATTGCACTCGAATTGCGTATGACGATTGCGATAGACGAGTGCGGCAGGATTGCAGAAGACGTGCAGCTGACAAGTGTGATTAAGGGGGATGATGTAACGCATTTGGGAGTGCATTAAGATATACTTCAAAAACGATCACACACCTCGTAGCGAAAAACCTCAGATCACCGAGAATGGTAACAAAAAAAAGAGCTCCAAAGAGTTTTATCTCCCAGACGGCTTGTGCGCGGTCTCTTATAGTATTTACCACGCCAAACTAGTCGAGTGAGCCCAAAACTGATGCGTTCGCCGCCTAGCGACGGCGACTTATGTCTTATAACCTTTGCTTCCACCGGGTCTGTGGACTGCATTTGAGTGTCTGGAATTCATTTGTTAATAGAATTCATTCAATCATATAATTATGATTTTCTGTTTCATTTGTAATAATAAATCAATAATAAATGTCTTAGTCTAAAACTTCTCTGTAAACTACGTTACCGACGTTGCCTTTTGGAGCTAATATTACCAGACTACTGGCGGAGCCTACCCTAGAACATCCCACATAAAACTGTCCGTGAGAGAAACAGTTTTCTATCAAGTCGATGCCAGCCATTTTCAATGACTGCCCTTGAGATTTGTTGATGGTCATGGTAAAGCACAACTTGATTGGAAACTGTATTCTCTTAAACTCAAACGGATAGTCTGATGGGATTAGAGGTATTCGCGGAATAAGAACAGATTCCCCGCGAGCACTTCAGTGATTATTGTAGCTTCTATAACATTTTTACGAAGAGTTTTTATTTGTTGTCTAGTTCCGTTACACAATTTAGGAGGACAAAGATTTCTCGGCAACATTATAGGCGCTCCAACTTTGAGGTTCAATCTATAAGGTGGAAACCCAGGTGGAATCAAACTATTTAAAAATTCAACAGGGTAGTGGACAGCATCATCGGTTTCAATAACAGAATCAAATGATTTATATTCATCAATCTGTTCTTCAAAAGCATTCAAGAGTAGCTCATTAATGGTAGCTGCTTTATCATTTTTTGGCGTTAAAATAGCTCGCTCGCACAACCAATCTATGGGTTTATCTTTTATATTATTCACATCAGGATATATCTTGGAAATAAGTTCTGATAATGTGGTGACTACCGTACATAAATTTGATGGAATAACAATCTCATCTACTACGGACGGGAAAGTTCCGTTGCCTATTTGGAGTAGTGTTTCTGCGAAAATTCCGGCAGATTCATCATTATTTAAATAAACTCTCATATTTGTGTGCAGAGAAAGTTTTTGAATATGAGGCCATAAATATGACTTCTTTATGCAAGAATTCACTTCATCCGCACGTGTACCTCTAGGTACAACAGGCAATGTTTGCCGGAAATCTCCAGCTAATAGAATAGTGACTCCCCCCATCAATCTATCATTTCCCCTTATATCTTGCAATGTTCTATTGAGAGCCTCAAATCCACCTTTATGGCCATTGTGCATTCATCCCAAACTATTAACTTACACTCTTTCAAAACTTGTGCCATATTAGACTGTTTTGAAATGTTACAAATTGGTGTCTGGAGTTTATTTAAGTTCAAAGGTAATTTAAAAGTAGAATGAGCTGTTTTACCTCCTTGCAGCAATGTAGCTGCAATTCCTGAAGAAGCAACAGCTAAGGTTATACGGTTGTGTTTTCTTATTTTCGAAAGTAAAAGATTAATGAGGAATGTTTTACCGGTTCCTCCAGAAGCATCAAGGAAAAACATTTGACCGACGCTTTCTAAAATTATTCTGTAAACGTGAGACTGTTCATCGTTCAGTAAAATTTCGCTATCAGTTATAATTTGTTCCAGAGCATTCGTATCGTAACTGATTTCTCGAATATAGTCTCTGTTTTGTAGAGATAACTCATCTCTAGATGCCTGAGGTAGACCATATTGCTGCAGACATTGACCACCCATTGACAACAAACTATCTTCGAGACAAACTAAGCATTTATTATAAATTTGACTCAACATTGAGTTGATGATCCCATCTTGTAAGTGAGCTTTCATTTCACGCCGAATATCTTCTGAAAGATGATCTTTGTACTTTTCCCAAAGACTTGAAGCATCAGATAAATGACAAAATAATAACATATCCGCAAACAAATTTCGCAATCTGAGTGGAGAGTCACAAAGTACTGCTTCTTCCAAAGTTGCATCTCAGTGCTTTTCGTCTTCTAATAAACCTAAGGCTTTACACGCTGCCTGAAATGTAGGTTGTACAATGCCATCAACAGTTTTCAATTCCAAAAAAGATTTTGGACCTCGAACTTCGTGAAGCAAAAGGCGTAGATAATAACACTCAGAGTTATTAGGGTGGATGGTATATACTCTACCTAGAGCCGTATCTTTCTTTACTTCAGGCCAGCCACTGACATCATCCCCACGTTTTCTTCTTTCAAATTTATTTTTCTTCCATGTGTAATAAGATGGAACTTCAACTTAAAGAAGCGTTCTTGCAAAACTATCTACCTGGCATAATTCAAAAAATGCAAGAAGTGTCGTTTTAGGAGGATGATTTATGATATTCCTCAAGCGATTAGAATCTTTTTGATCGAAGTAGACGCGTTGACCATTTTCTAAATGAACAGCGAGGTGAAAGACTGTTGGAAATCTTTCATGAATAGGGAAACTTAAGATTCTCCATACTGCCTCGGAACTACTGATATATCGACCACTTTCATAAATTTTAACTTCGTCTTTTTTATCTTCTATAGCGAATACAGCCTGATCACTGCCTTTGGTGATATATTTACAAACAAACATACTTTATCGATTTAACAGAGTTGCAGTATTCCACATTGATATGAGCTTCAAAAATCTGCGAAAGAACAGGATTGTATGGTACGACCCAGCGGTCATCAATGGTGATGCCATTGATTTCAACAATAAAACCACTATCTTCCGGTTTCCTACGTCGATATTTTGGGTATCCATCATCTCCTGTTTGAGTTTCTTGCGGAAATTCTTTAGGAAATTTTTTGCTGCAACAACCTTCTTTCATGCAAGGCGACCTGTTATTTAAGCTACCGCAAGGTCCGTGGATCATGCTGGCCTTGATGATTTCATAAAGAAGAGGATCTTCGGCTGGGTCTGGTATTTCTGCGCTAATAACATCATCTATCTGATCTGGAGTGAAACGTAGTTTAAGCCACAATAAAATATGTATGTGAGGTAAACCTCGCTTCTGCCATTCAACAGAATACATGTAACATTTAAATTCTCCAAATAATTCACCCTTCGTTAATAATGCTATAAGCGATTTCACTTTCAAGTGGAAGACCCTTGCTATGATATCATGCCGGTCGTAAGACTTTTGGCCATGTAGTAATGCTTCTGTAATGTCGCTCCATCGGAGATTACACGTAAATGTTATAAATAAGTCAGGACGACCAAAATTGCGGACGTACGTCATAGCATCCTGGGCCTTTTCATGCATATACCGTGGTGATCCAGTAAAAGACGATGGAAGCACTACCATCTGACCTAGTTCGGCGACATCGGTATCTTGTCTTCCAATAGCATCTTTTAGGTGCATATAATTGTCTACTCTAAGTTGCGCCTGGTTGTTCCGAATAAAGTTTAGTCGTTCTGTTTCAATTTTCGCGTACATATCTACTAAGAATTGATTAAAGAGAGATCGACAGTACAGTAAATGGTTGATCTCTGTTTCTCAGATCATGATGCGGTACGAATAGAAATTCATTGCAGATACTGTTTTTTTAAGAGGTAAATTTGTTTTTGGATCGATCTGATAAACATCTACAGAGTAACCGTTCTCACCCCGGCAAAACAGTAAAGGATACTGTAAGGCATCATACGAACGATGCACCTCATTTATTTTTTGTAACTTATCATCATGACTTTGTAATACAATATCCCTTTTTTCAAACTGCTGCCCAACTATGACCAATGCAACTTCACTTGCTGCTGGAGCATTATATCGGCCACGATGAGCATTGGCTGGCTTCCTATCAGCATGCATTACAACTTCGAAGTTTTTACAATTTTGAGGTATTTTTTCGAGAGTAGTCTTCAAATCCTTTATGTAGGAGTTATAACGATGCAACATCGTCTGCAGTTGTTTTACCAGATCCTGGCGTACGTCAGGGATGTGACCAGATCTTATACGTACCTCTCTTTCATCCTTTCCAACAAAATAAATCTGTAGAAATTGAGGATTTTGTTGGGGCAAAGGTTGTAGACCACCAATTAAATGATACACTTGACCTTGTACTTTGAAAGTAGGCATACATCCATGTTCCTTGATTTGTTTTGCTCCGAAAGATGTCATTTGGAAACAGCTATTATATTTTCTAATCCTGTCCATGAAATGTACATGGTCCGGGTGAGAGCCCATGATCAAACTGAAAAGTGGTTCGGGAAGACGCAACGTAGGTGGCAGTTGCACTTTGCCGGCACTGCAGCACATTCCGGGTGGCTCAGTTTTATACTTTAAAGCGCCACAGTGTTTGCATTTGTGACTCATAGTGCCGATGGATACAGTTTTATCGGTTTCATATGATATCTCTGGATCGTATTTCATTCCGGAAAGAGCTTTAATCTTCCATGGAAGTAAGCGCCTTTCTGAGCGTAATCCTGGACGGCTTTGTTCATAAACACTAACAGCTCTATGAACTTCCGGATGATTTTGCTGGTAAGAAGAAGCAGCGGCTCTATGAACTTCCGGATGATTTTGCTGATAAGAGGAAGCAGCGACTCTATGAACTTCCGGATGATTCATCTGATATTTTTTAGCGGCTCTTTTGAGTTGATTTTTCCTTACGTTATTTGTGAATCTTGCACGACGTTTCTTATTACTCTTAGCAGAACTGGATATTGGATCAGAAATTTCCATACGCTTTGCGGGACCCGGTATTTTATCAGAAATATTTTGAACAGTTGTAGCGTCATTGCAAGGTAAATAAACATCAAAATGTCCGTTTGATAAGTCTAATGTGAAACGAAGTCTCTTAATGGGACTTCCTTCTACACCGAATCTTTCATACAGATGTCCATTGCGATATACCTCAAAAGTGAAACCAAATATTTGTGCAGCAGCTACTAACTCGCATAAACTTCCATAAGTGGAATATTTTAACATATCGATCGAGTATTCCTCAGAATTTCTATAATTATTTCCTATATCATCATGAGACATGATCGAAAAATATTGCCAATTGTTAACAATATGATCTACAATCTGAATACGAATCTCCCGAGACAAAACTTGAGTGTCGTACAGATGAAAAGATATTGCATTGAAGAGGCAAGCACCATCCGCCAACATGAGAACTACTTTATGTGGCGTCATAACGCCATTTATGCTCAATATTTCCACAATCAAGTGACAACGCAGGAAAACCGTGATATTACTCACAATAGGCTAGAGTTCTCAGACTCCTAATGCCTTTTCAAGGCTTCATCGCCTCTATATATATAATGAGACTCGATTATTTCTCTTGTGGTTGAAGCTCAGCGTAGCCATCCAGCGGCTCTTTATCGGTATTACATACTTTAAAATTCATGAGAGATATCAACACTGCACGTTCCCTTCGTATTATCATTTCGAAAGTTACGACACGGAAACAGTTTCGTTCTGTTATACTGAAATTTTTTTCTCTGCGAAAATTTTTTTCTCTGCGAAAATTTTTTTCTCTGCGAAAATTTTTTTCTCTGCGAAAATTTTTTTCTCTGCGAAAATTTTTTTCTCTGCGAAAATTTTTTTCTCTGCGAAAATTTTTTTCTCTGCGAAAATTTAGTAAGAAATGGAAGAAGCGATTTCAACCGTTTGCACACACAGAGGGTGTGATTTTTTCGAATGGTTTTTTTCCTAATGTCGTGCCAGATATGATGCCGCAAGAACCATCCTGAAATCTCTTTCCCCCACATAAATATAGTACAGCTGGAAAAAATGCACATGTGACGCATTTCACCCCCTGGGGGTGAAATTTAAAAAGCTAAGAAATTTTTTTCTGAGTAATGATATTCCAGATATATTGCTGCAATAACCATCCTGAAATCTCTTTCCCCGCAGAAATATAGTGAAAAAACGAAAAATGGGGGGGAAATTCCGAAAAACCCAGAAATTGCTTTTTTCCTGATGTTATTCCAGACTTTTTGCCGCGAGAACCGTCTCAAAATCTCATTTTCCCGCAGAAATATAGTAAAAAATCGAAAAAACACATTTTAACCCTTACCATCCCCTGGGGGTGGAATTTCAAAAAACCGTTTCTTAGTGAGCACCTACTATGTGGATAGAAGGTACTCACAAATTTTCAAGTTAATCGGATGAGTGGTTTTGGCTGGGCATTGATGAATCAGTCAGTCAGTCAGTCAGTCAGGACAAGTATATATATATATATATATATATATATATATATATATATATATATATATATATATATAAGGCAGAGAGGACCACCTTCCTTCCGTCACGTCTGGCATCCCTCGCGGGTCTCTACCATAACGCAGAGGAGTTATCGAAAGGCAAAAACAAAATAATACATTTTGGATTTTGGCGTCGCAGCGCAAAACTTACATTTTTTTGCATTATTTGGGAACGTGCGACTTCGTCGCAAAAACTTAGAACTCCGTCTCTGGTCGTCGAGGCTCCAAGCCACTACAAGTCGGAGCTCAATAAAGAGAGGCCGTCAATCTCGCTGAAGTCTCACCTCAAATATTATTAAGAGGGAAGGCGACGGCCTCACCAACCCGCAAACGCCGGCGTGCTTTGCGAAGAGTCAACAAAGCCCACACCTGAACCTTTCCGGCCAGCACTTCACACCGTACTTGCGCGTGAATTCCACCTGTGAACCGGGATTCTACTAATAGCCGCGCCAGCCGGAAAAATCGAGAAGCGGACAGCGACCGACGCGCAAAGTGGGGCAGAAAGCGTTATAAAAATCGCGAGCTAGAACGCCCACGGCCAAAAGGGAGCAGCCGCAAGCACGGAATCTCAACGGACGAAAAATCGTCAAAGCGCAGAAGCAGAAAGCGCATAGCTGCAGGGCGTAGTGAAGCAGCGACCCGCAGTTCTACCCGCCATGAACTATCGGCCCGGGAGCAGGCATGGTCCGACAGCAGCTCCGATTCGGAGAGCGATCGCAAAGGGACCGTATGGTCAGATACTGAAACGACCACCGATTCGGACAGCGAGCTCGACGACGGGTTCGGCTCAAAGCTGCGCGAGCAACGAATAGTCGTGCCCTCGAATTCGAACTACTTATCTGCGCTCTGGATAGTGCCCAAGAAGCCGGACGCACAGGGAAACAGAAGGTTTCGCCTAGTGATGGATTTTCTGCCACTGAACGAGGAGATGGAAGGCAGCTACCACCCTCTCCCGTTCACGAGCGATATACTCGAGCACCTAACGGCGGCACATTTTATAACGGTAATGGATCTCAAACAAGGCTACCACCAAATTGAGATACACCCTGATTCGGCGCATTTAACAGCGTTTTACGCCCCCGAAGGCAACCATGGCCCCCAGCTACTCCAGTTCGAGAGAATGGCTATGGGCCTAAAGGAGGCAACGATAACGTTTGTCAGGGCCATGGCCCTGGCTATGGCACGCCTACAGGACGAAGAGGTCGAAATATACCTCGACGACCTAATGGTTTTTAGCCAAACGATCGGCGAACACCGAGCACGCCTACGACGCGTATTTAAAAGATTGTTGGAAGCAAACATGACCGGTGAAGCCGAAAAAGTGCCAATTTTTGAAGCACGAGGCGCACGTGTTGGGCCACATAGTCGGTGGCGGGCTTATAAAGACTGACCCGCAAATGGTGCGCGCAATGGCCGAGTACCCCGTGCCGACGGACGCTAAAAAACTCAGGCAAGCCACCGGCCTGTTTAGTTATTACCGCCGTTTCATAAAGAACTTCGTGAAAATCACGCGCCCACTGTTCAGGCTCCAGCAGAAGGACGTAAAATTCATCAGGGGGGAAGAGGAGCAGACCGCGTTTGACACGCTAAGAAAACTCCTCTCCACCGAACCAGCGCTGAAAGCGCCGGATTTATCACAACCGTTTATTGTATCAACGGATTCTAACGATTTCGCGTTGGGAGCCATTTTGGGGCAGGGTAAAATACCCTTCAACCAACCCTGTGCATACGTGTCGCGGTGCCTCAAGGGAAGCGAGCTCAAATATCCAACGTATGATAAGGAGCTTCTCGCGGTCGTGTTCGCGAATGAACAATTTAGCCACTATTTGTTCGGGAGCAAATTCACAATAGTAACCGATCACAAACCGCTGAAACATTTTCACACGACAAAGAAACCCGACCTAAGGTTCAATAGGCTGAAGGCAGAGCTCATCGGGTACGACTTCGACGTAGTCTACCGTGCAGGAATTAAAAACCCGAACGCCGACGCTCTGTCGCGAAACCCGGTACTCACCGAAGGCGAGGCGAACCCGGAGCTGCCACGCGTCGAGCTATACGAGCTAGCTGACAGGCAGGTAAAAGAAACTCCGGATGAGGAGGCAGGGTCCCCGCCAGGAATCTTCCGCGCGCGCGCGCGACGAGAGCGCATGGCGTAAAGCGCAGACAGGACGCGCCCAGCTCTCAGAGCTCAGAAGCTAGTAGCAGACATAGGAAAAAGCGCAGCAATAAAGCACTTTATCCGGAAGGGGATGTCCTGGCTATCAGAAATGAGACCGGCGGGTTTTATTTAGGCCGCGCCCTACAAGACATTCGCTACGGCGATAAGAAGATCGCAATTCAATGGCTTACGGAAGCAGAAAAGCGCAGAGGCATATACGTCCTCGACCACCGCGACGCGGTATGGTTCGAGTGTCTGTTGACAAGCACAACGCTTAAAAGAATCGAGAAGGGCAAATACCTACTAAGCAACAGTGAAACAAGGCAAAAACGCGGCAGCGCTACGGCAAGCAGCGAAAGCTCCGCGACTAGCGTGGCGCAGCCGCAGGGAACAAACGACTGGCCCACGCAAAAGTTTAAGAAAAAATTAACGGTCGAAATTCGTAAAAAAGAATTTCAGGGCAAAAAGGGCATGTACATATACATGTGGGAGAATCAAACGACCGCCTCAGCAGAAAGCGGAGACCCCAACGCAGCTGCTAAAGGCGCAGTACAAAGCTCAAGCGAAGAAAACTCGAAAGCGCACACAGCGAGTGAAAAAGCGCTGCGCCCGCGAGAACTGAACACCCTTGCCGAGGAAAACGCGTCGGATGATCTAGATAGTAAAAGACGACGCAAAAAACCGCCGATGAGCAAGAAGCGGTGCCTCATGCGGCAATCGAAGAGCATCCGGCCGCGGAAACCGAAACCACAGGACCGTGTGAGGACTTCAGCGGTATTCCTCGCAACTACGAGCGAAAACCCGAGCCATGGCTCGAAAACTCCTCGGCAAGCTCGGGTAACGTTTGTACGCACGCGTACATACGTAAAAAGTATTGCGCAGAATCGCATGTAAAATTACGCCGTTCAGACGATATACCCAACTTTCCGCCTGGAAACTGCCTATTTTTCTCCCTGCTGAAGCTAACGGAGATCGGCATATCGGCCACCGAGCTGAGGCGTCAGCTGTTAGCTTCACCGTCAATCGAAGCTTGCGGCGAGCCGGAGGAAACTAGGGAGATCCTACGTTCCGACTCCGAATACGGCAATATCGATTGCGCATTTGTGTTCGCTCGCGAATTCAAAGTAAACATCTGCATTCACTACGCGGTGTCAAGGGAAAATCGAATTTTCTGCCACATATTAGCAGGAAGTCAGGACGGATTTCTACACCTGAACCTTTCCGGCCAGCACTTCACACCGTAGTTGCGCGTGAATTCCACCTGTGAACCGGGAATAGGCCCAGCTGATCATTTCACGCCCGAGGACGAAGACCCCGAGCGCCCTAAATCACCGGTGCTCGGAGGCAAAAAGCGGACAGATGCGAAAGCAACGCTGGCACCCACGCCCCCGAGCAACGACGTTACCAATAGGCAATTTTTGGACCCCGAACCGCTAGATGCGCATACGCCGACACCCGAAGTACCGAGCTTTAATACATATGCGAGCCCTGGCCGTAGAAGTCACGCCAACGAGAACGATAACAGCAGCACGCCGCAGCTGACAGTGTCGTCACAGCCGATAACGACGCGAGGTCAGTCGACAGCCAGCAGCCAGCTGCCGTCGTGACGTCAGCGCTCGGCGACGATAAGATGAGGCGCTACGTAACAGCGAGAGCAAGGCCATGGCAGGAAAAACCGCCATGGGCCGTACCCGACGGGCAAGAGCCCGCTCCAGTCGTACACCTGGGCTCGTACGATGAGCACCCCTTCCGCATAGGCCCAGCTGATCACTTCGCGCCCGAGGACGAAGACTTCAGGGAAAACCTGGTGTACCTGATCTCAGCCGACGGAAATCACCGGGGCTCGGAGGCAAAAAGCGGACAGATGCGCATATTAGCAGGAAGTCAGGACGAATCCCGAGCGCCCTCATTTCGACTGAGATACAGGGAGCGCTAATTGAACGAGGTTACCTAGATCCCATAGAGTTAATCAAGAAAGAATTTAAACAAGGGGAAATAAACATTTCCGAATACAAGGGCTCAAAACTAATTGGGGTTTACATAAAGTCGATGTTTAACGAACGCCCGTTACGCGCAGATTTACGCAAATGTCTGCGCACATTGAAGAATGTTATTGTGAAAGAAGAGATCTCCAGCTTTGGACGCTGCGCGACCTGCCAGTAATACGCCATCGACGCCGTTTGCACAGATCGCATTGGATTTCTATGGGCCGTTAGAAAGAACCAGTAGCGGAAATAGGTATATTTTGTCGGTGCAGGATATGCTAACGAAAGATATTATTCTGACGCCGACGGAGCACGCAAGCGCAGACGAGGTGGCTCGACTGCTCACAGAAAGAGTGATATGTGTGTTCGGCACTCCGGCAGCGATTATGACCGACCAAGGAACGCATTTCCAAAATCGTGTGCTACAGCACCTTGCAGATATTTTTGGTATCACGAAATTCTGCATAACTGCGTATCATCCGCAGGCGAACGGGTCGATCGAGAGGATGCATCATACCCTCACGGAGTACCTGCAGAAATACGTAAAAGATGTCGAAAAATGGGACGAATGGACTGCGATTTGTCAGCACGCGTACAACTGCACCGAGCACGAGAGCACCCGTTACTGCCCGCACGAGCTACTGTTCGGCATGAAACCAAGAACCACGTCGAGCTTTCCGCAGAACGGCGACAAAATATTATATAACGAGTACATAGAAGACATGACCTCTAACCTCACGGCGCTGCAAACGCCGCCGCAATGAACTTGGTACAGTCTAAATATAAGTCGAAACATTATTACGACCGAAAGCTTAATTTAAAGCATTTTCGCGAAGGGGAAATGGTTTTCCTCCTAAAAGAGCCGAAAAAGGGGAAATTCGCGAAAGAATATCTCGGGCCCTTCGAGATTATCAGCGTGAACCGCAAAACAAACAACGTCACAATTCAAAACGACGAAATGACCAAAGTGGTTCACGCGAATAAGCTAGAGCGACCGAGCGAGCTTGCAAGAGAAACCGGAGCCACGTGGGAAGACCCTGTGGCATAGGACGTTTTTTTTGCTGTTTTTTTTGCGCGGCACCGGACGGTGCCACGCAACTCAAAAAAAAAAAAAAAAAGTTCTCACCTTGGTGGTAATTCGTGAACCACTCCCAGCAAACCAGCTGTAAAGAAAAGAGAAAGCTATCGACACACAGAAATGACCGACGCACACCCGCGCCGAGACGATCGTACGATTCAGGAATACGCGTACGTGACTGCCCGAGAACCGCGGAGCCAGCGCGAAAGCCAAGCCGCGATAAGAAAACTCGGCTCTGCACGCAGCCACCCGACATTAGGTTGAAGTTGCGTAGATCAAACAAAGGGGGCTGCAGTGCGGGCACATCGCGTAGGAGTATAAAAAAAAAATTATATACAGTGTAACTCTTATAATGAAAATGACTTATTATATCGGAATGTAAAAGCGAATAATGTAAAAACGAATAATGTAAAAGCAGTAGCTTACTGCTATTCATACTTAAGAAAAATATATTTTGTTATAATCTCCCATTTTCAGGACCAGAGAGAAGAAACCTTCATAAAAACCATAAAAATAATGTAACATACTGTAAAAACCTAGAGCTTTGTCAACAATTTGTAAAGCAGCAGCGGCGGCTCTTAAAAAAAAAAAAAGAAACACCCGCGCCAAAAACACGATACCTACAGAAATTCTATCACACACACAGGAAGGAACACCTTGGGTTAGAATCCAATGGACATACACACACGCACACACACACACACACACACACACACACACACACTCACAATCATAAGGAAAAGAATAAGTATGGCATCCATGGGACACATATATACAAGTGCGCGCTTGCGCGCGCAAACCCACCAGCGCGGAGCGCGCTTTCACGCACTCCGTCGCCGGCACACACATACACACGGCACCCTCTGGTACGGCACCAGTGTTCCCTGTTTTTTTTCTGGGCGTCGCGGACGTCTGCCCGCGAGGCACCGGACGTCTGACGGACGAGCGCGGGGCTCTCCGGTAGCATCTCCGATGGCTGCTGCCGGAGGCGCACTAGACGCACCGTCAGCAGGTAACACCGCGGCCGAGAGTTCGCGCGTGCAGAAGGTGCAGCGTATGCACCTCTGCACGCGCGACGGCTCGCCGCCGACTAGTCGCGTCGGCGGCAGAGCGGGCAGACTACCGGCGACCACCGTAGGAGACGGAGCTCCCCAGCTGAATAAAGAGCATTACCCACAGACTGCCTTGCTCCTCCTTGACTCCTCTCCCTGCAGAGAGGACCACATTCCTTCCGTCACAATACAAATACCATAATAGTGATTTTAAATAATATATATATGTATATGTGTGTGTGTGTGTGTGTGTTTGTGTGTGTGTGTGTGTGTATGTGTGTGTGTGTATGTGTGTGTGTGCTTAGCTTTCTTTTTTTCACGATAGTCCATGAAACTTTTGAGGACCTATTTTTGACAGTGTAATGTGCTAATTTAGTTACAAATACCATAATAGTGATTTTAAATAATACATAAATGGAGTGTATTAAAATATAGCTTGACGATTCAAATATTTTGTGTAAATCTTCAGAAAATTTACAGATTCAATATTCAGTTCCTCATTTGTATATAATTTGTTCATAAGCATATACTCCATTTGTATATGATATTATTTAAAAAATGAGTATGATAGTTTTGTATTTGAATTACGTAGTACATTTAATTGTCAAAAGTAGTTTTTCCAAAGTTTCATGATTCTTGAGATTAAAAAGTCTAATATTTACACAGATGCATGAAGCTGTACTACAAATGTACTACCTATTAAACCTTGCATGATATAATTTTAGTATTTTTATTTGCATACAATTTAAATTTTGTTTCTTTTAAATCTTATTTTAAAATCTTTACAGACTATACTTTTGAATTATTATTTTCATATAGCAAACATATAGCAAACATTTGGGAATTTGTATTGATAAGCAAATAAAAAAGCTTATTTCTCTAAAAATACCATTACTATAGTTCAAGACGTCTATTCTGATACGATACAACGCTATTTCTAAGGGCGCGGGATTTAATCCCTGCCAGTCTGATATTTTTTTGGCACCAAAAATTCCTTGTCGTCCCGGATTTATTGATAGTGAAGCTCAAAGTAGATTTCAATGTCTGCATAATTAAAGTAATTAAATAAAACAATAAATAAATGCGTAAATAAATAAGTAAAATCATAAATAAATAAAAAAATAATTAAATAAATTCATAAATAATTCCACAAATAAATAAATTAATTAATTATCTGAGTGAGTAAGTGAGTTAATAAATGACCGACTGATTGACTGATTGACTGAGTACGTGAGTAAATGACTACACAAATGAAAGCAGTGCGTTATACCATAACAATACATAATAAAATAATATGTTCAAGCTACTAGAGTACTTTTTTCGTTGAATTTTTAATTTTACCAAAATATCTCTCTGGTATATAGTTATAATATTTAATTGGAACAATAACATTCCAGAGATATATTAACTTAAAATTGAAAATTAAATGAAAAAGTGGGTACCCGTAATTATCAGTGTCGGGTAGGTTTAGCAACATTTAATAAGGTGGTTCTTTCATGAGAATCGACCATCAAAATACACATTTATACATTAATTTGTTTGCGTAATACAATATTATACAAACGTTATACAATATGAAAAAAGGGTCCTTAAAGTAATAAACAAAATTTTTTTAAGTGATCTGAGCAAATATTCACAAATTTTTTTAACTCAAATAAATTGTATTTAAATAAATAATATCCTATGTTAATGTATATGTCTTGAAGTACTTAGATTAATTTATTCATGACAAATTAATAAAAAATAACGAATCGACAGCCAAAACGTGTTTTACATGTAGTAAGCTCATGATATCTCGAAAATTACTTCACCGATCAATTTCAAATTTTGCACACTTGTTTGTCATTACGTTGGTCGGTACTTGAACGAATGATTTATTATTTTAATAAAAAATTTTATTCTTATGTTACAAAAACCAAAATGTTAATATGAAAAAATTGTGTTTTTGATAAAATTCCACCATTTTATTTTAAATTTCAATTTTTGATAAACCCTTAAATCACGTGTGTATTACTTCAATACCACAAATTCAATATACGTTTTTTAATATATTTTTATATTATATATAAAATCTTTTGAAAAATCGTTTCTCATAATGTAAACAGATTACCATGGTAAAGTTTATAGATAAATTATTTCTAATGATTATTTCAATTGAGTATATATAACTCACTCAAATGTAAAATTTCAGCTCATCAAATAAATGCTGTTAAGTTTTACAACTTAACAGACGAAGAAATTGATAAAGTCGTGCCGGATGATCATGAATCCAAAAAAAAGTTTAAAGAATTTTATAATATTTTTCAAGATTCAGTAAAACAATCAATGCTCATTTCAAGTACTATTAAAAGCCAACTAAAAAATGATCTTGTTCCTGAATCACCTTCTCAATGTAGTAGTACGGACATGCAACAAACAATAACAATAACAAACTTTTCACAAGAAAATCATGCAATTCATGAACAGCAATCATTCCTTTCGTTAAGTTATTCATCAGAATGTAGTCACTCAGTACAATCAGTCTTGCCGATTTATTCTCATGAACAAAGTTCACCACCTGCTTCCTCGAAATCTGCATGCTTTACAGCAACAGTTAATAATGTTGTATCAGTTGATGATAATTTAATAATAGATTGTGAAAGTGAGAATGAATACAATGTACCACCAAAAAGAAGCAAAAAAGAAACCGTTTTGAGCAGTGTCACCAATCAAATTACTGTACAAACGAATGTGACGGATGGTCGGTAGGGTCCTCCTGTGCCGCCAGAGAAAGGCGCGCAGGAATTGAGGAGACAGGGCTTTTGGTAGTTGCGGCTTCATTCGACCCGAGCACCTCTCGTCGTAAGTGCCGCCGGCTATCTGCTGCCCGCTCGCAGTCACATCGCGACTCGCCAACGGTCCCGCGCGCAAAAGGTGCAAGTACTCCACTTTTGCGCGTGAGAATGCTGGAGCAGCGTCGAGCAGAGTTGACTGCGCGTCTTGCGCGCATCCGCTCTGCGATAAGGAGCTGCCACGGAGAGCCAGAAGCTCGTCCGTGACACCAATAAACAAAATGTAAATAATAGCAATGAGATACAAGAATCCAGTAACTGTTCTCCTAAAGTTGATAGTACATATTCATCAGACTTAACAAATTGTTCGCCTAAACTTGAAGATTTTGAAAAATATTATATTCAAAGTAAATATCTTTAGTTATTATGTCTATTCACTTATTTACTATGTTTTCTTCCCGATTTTTGTGCAAATAACAAATTATTAAAAAATTTGTATCACATGTTGTCAAACATAGTATTATAAAAATTCACATAAATTCAGGTGGCTTACTTTTACTGCACTTATTTTACTTTCTACAAAAAAAATATGCATTTTAAACTTAAAATTAAATAAGTTACAAAAATTAGGTTTTTTTAGTTACTTTAAATTTTATTGTTCAGTAACGAAGCTGTTTAACATAATATTTATTTGTCAAAAATTATTAAAATTTCTGATAATATACTATTATTTACATAATTATTTTTCGCATGTTAGTGAGTGCATGTGCATGGATGTGTTTATGTATGTATACGCACGTATGCACTTACTTATAGCCTCATAAATTTACACTATAAGCAAATGCTTTTAACTCTATTTTGATGTGAATTTTTTAAAGAATACTATATACATTGGTTTTAAATAGGTCGAAACGTTGATAATTTACCATGAAATAATAATATATATCAGCTTGTGAAAAATTTTTAGTATAAATAATAAGTTATATTAAAGAAATGCATTTAACGAAATATGTAAAGGAAATTATTTTTCCTATCAAGACGCCAGAAGCGTGAATACAATTAATTTTCAAAAATTCCATTTAAATTAAAGAATTTTCTTTATTTATCGAATCATTTCTTGTTTTATATTCATCTTTAAACATTTATAAGTTCAACGTTTAAAAATGATAAAATAATTTAACTAAGGAGCAACGACTAATTATTTATATAACAAAAAACGCTTTTATATTAAAACCTATGAAAAATTAGTAGTTTCTCTTTAAAGTTGAATTATTTTATAATTTTCAAACGGTAAACTTGTAAATAAATGTTTAATGAGAAACATAAAACCCGAAATATTAAAAATGATTGACAAATAAAAAAACTCTTTAATTTATGTGGTATTTTTGTAATACTGATTATATTTATGCTTTAACGTCACGATTTGGTTGAAATAATTAGTCTGCATTTCTTTAAGCACCCTTCTTTAATATACTTTACTATTTATACCAGAGTTTCTTTACAAGATGCTATATAATTTTTATTCTTAAGGTAAATTATAAACGCTCCAATCTCTTTCAATATTTTTAATATTACATATAATATACAAAGGGTTATTAAGCCTGTTAATTCAAATAACTAAATATTTTATCTTATACTTCTAGTTCAAAATAATAAGACTCTCTACAAAATATTAAGTGATGAGAATAATTTCCTTGGAAATTGTATGCTATATATGTACGCTCATAATAATGATATATAATTGTTCCGAAAGCAATTGTGCAGAATAGTTATAGGATATGAGAGGTCAATAATTAAAAATTCAGCATTTCCTTATACGTAAGATTCCATTTTCTATATTTTTCGTAGAAAGAAGAATTTTAGATTTGTCACATTTTTGTTCAACCATAAAAATATACAAATGCCAAACTACCAACGTATGCATGAAATATCTGCTTTTATTATATTCTTGAAGTAACATCGTTAGAATTTATTAAATAATGTTTTTTTTTAATATTTTCAGCATGCGTAACTACGAATTAATTTTTCATTATTTTTTTAATGTCAAGGCATTTCTATTAAATGTATCCATTAATATATATATATATATATATATATATATATATATATATATATATATATATATATATATATATATATATATATTAATGGATACATGGATACAATATATGGATTATATGTATTAATGTAAAGTCCCTATGTAAGAGTAATACGATAATTTAATAGAAATGCCTTGACATTAAAAAAATAATGAAAAATTAATTCGTACTTACGTATGCTGAAAGTGTTAAAAAAAAACATTTTTTAATAAATTCTAACGATATTACTTCAAGAATATAATAATATATATATATATATATATATATATATATATATATATATATTGCGTTTTAAATATTTTATTTCAGTATAAATAGCCAAAAATTCATCGAATTAACCGAATCAGTAGTTGAAATCTTCCCACATGAAACGGTAGAATCATATTATAAGCCATATTACGTTGTAAAAAATGATGATGATGAGACTAACGACGACCATGATGAAGCCAAAAAATCATTAAAAGTCAACCCTACGGGTCTATTGCATAACCAATACGTAAAATTTAGAGAGTGGTTACGAAAAATTTGTATTGCAAAGTTACCTCGCGCAGCAAAAACATTAAAAAAAATGGAAATAAAGGTTTGTAAATGTAAAATTAATTAAAAATCTTAATGTACGGCATAGTTCGTTTCTTACACATAAGAATTGTACACGTAATTATTGTGCACAATTTAGCATTGGTCGAATATATCTATATATAATTTAACCAATACTAAATTGTGTAAGTAGTACTAAGGCCACCATGGCGAGACGTCCGTATTGATTTTTCCCCTCCCCCCTTGGTGCTAAGGCCACTATGGCGCGGCGCCACAGTATTGATTTTCCCCGTCCCCTTCTTGACCTATATTGGGGGAGGCCCGACATGCAGGTCCTGCGTCAAGGTCGCGGCTGAGCGTTGTAGTCCCACAGGTGATAATCGCCGGGGCGGGATATATATATATATATATATATATATATATATATATATATATATATATATATATATATATATATATATATATATATATATATATATATATATATATATGCACACATATATAAATAAATAATAAATATAAAAAATGATCAAATATAAAGCATAAATAATTTGCTTTTTCCCCTGAGTTATCTATGAAAAATGAGTGTGTTCTACGTATAATATGGTATTGTGTTAGTATTGCTAGAATATTTCTCTGTGTATTTTTTCCATTGTCAAGTGTCTGCTGCCTTCTTATCTCCTTCTTTTTTATTCTTATCCTGAAGAAGAGAAGATTTCTCTCCTTTGCTGCTGCTGCTCTGTTCTTGACCCATCTTGTCCGGGCTTACGTAGATGAATGAGGTGAGAAAGTGGTATACGCGTATTATGTATCGAGCATTAAAATTTTTCCAATAAATTTTTACATTACTCTAGGATTGTAGGGTAAATAATTATTATTATTATCAATGATAACTTTCTCCCGTACGTCGTCATTGTGATTGGACGTTTGAAACCGCTCAAGTTTTTTTTTGCTTTTTTTTAAAACATTCCTTGTAGCTATCTTTCTTTACACTGCTGTCAGCAGAGCGAGCAGAAGCGAGTTTACCAGCGCACATCCCCATGACTATCTTATGCTTTGGCTGGGATTCGAATAATCACAGACATAAAATTACAGTTACATTTATAGGAAGTGGGTGTGAATAAATTATGAAAAAATATATAACTTATGTTTGGTGTTTATTATTAATATTTTTTATACAGTCTTTATATAATCTTTCAAGTCATTCGCAATAAAAGGTAAATGAAATGCAAGAATTTGGGATAATACAATTTTTAGATATACGCTTTTGTACAGATCGGTGTCATCGACGATTCTTTCCATAATAAAACCTTCTATGTCGGCGTTATGTATTGAATAGTATTGTTTGAATGATTTATGATCATTAAGAATGTTATTTACATTTTCTGTTGGTTATTTTTCGAGTTTGTCTTTAAAATATTCAAGCACATAGTCAACGGTGCGATTGACCTTACCGACTCGCTCTTTTAAAATGTTAAGCTGAAGGTCGACGAGTGCGCTTTGTGCGCGAAACCCTTCGAACGTTGACTGCTGCATAAAGATGCCTGGAGGATTGTTGAAATTTTTTCTTTTCTTGCAGAGAGGCTGCTCGTTTGTCCGATCTTCTTCCTCTAAAGACTCGTGGTTATCGCTGGAGTGTGGTCTCTCGTCGATCATGATGGATTTAGTCCCGTACGAGGTTGTGAATGTTAGGTCGTGATTCGACAAGAAAATTTTAGTAGGACGTCCAAATTCATGATAGAAGGAATAAGAATTGTCGAAATAAGCTGTTATAGCGTCAAATTGGTCTTTCAATATATTCCAACTAGCTTCATCAAGCGTAACATTTTTGTACGAAGCACTGCCGTTGATTAGCTTGATAATGTGATGGTAGTAGCCAGCGCTGTGCTCTAATCCTACGCAGAGTCGCTTCGTGTTAGATTTGTTGAGCGCATACGTCGTTGACAGTAAAAGATTCGGCAATTCGCTCGTCACTTCCCGTAATTCGCGCGCTTGACAAGTAGCCATGGTTATTTCTTTAACAAAAAATAAACTGAGAATTTTACACCACTTGAACACAATTGGACAAAACTGCTTGTAAAGTGCAGCCACGAGAGGCGATGTGGTCGCTTTGCCCTGCGTGCTATTACTGACCAGAAAACTCTATCGTCGACGCATGAGGGTCTATGATGGTTTTCTCCCCACACCCCCGTCCCCTCCAACGTGAATAATAAGAGTGGGGGGAGTATGGTAAAAGAAGCCAGGTGCTACTCATTTTTCACGACAGTTATTCTGTCGATAAAAGTGTGGTTATGGTGTACAATTTTGAAATGACCCGTAGGCTATACAAATTTAACAAAACTTTAATAAAACTGTTAACGGACTTTCAAAGAAGTAAAAAGTATAGTATTCGTCGGACGTTAATTTAAGAAAAATTAAATTGAAAATAATAATGAATGGCGTGGGATGTAGGCTCTGTAGGTCGAAAGGTACGTAAATAATTTATTAAACTTGTATTGATGTATGTATATTTATTCAACCATTTACGGCTACAAATACAAAAGACAATCATGTATTTAATTTGTTAAGTGCATCTTAATCTAGAGGTACAAGATTGATTACAGAGGCCTGAACCTAAAGAGCGCTCGTTCGTGAACGTAAGGGCCCTTTTACATTTTTTATACTTAATTTTATTACAAATTTTTTTATAAAACCTTATAGCTAGTGCGTCATTTTTTCTGGTGTCTTGTGAGAAGAAGCGACAAAATTTTTCGAGGTTCGTACCCCGACACATGTGATGCAAAAACATTATGGTATACATTATGGTTTTGGAATTCCAGCGAAAGTTTTTACAGTTTTTACGAAGGCGTTCAAAATGGTGTTTTGAAACCGGTGGAACACCATAACTGTCAAAGTATGTCCCGATTCTATTTTCGTCGATATGTATAGCTACCCAATGAGTTCCAGGCTTCGTATGATCGTCGGTATTGCAGACTATGGCTGCTGGCGCCATCATGATACGTGGAATTCGATCAGCCGCGTATACACCGATTGTCGTGGCATTCAGACCCTCGAGGGCTCTCATTATCTCCCTTGTATTCATGTTGACTTTTCTTCGTCCGTACTCTCGTATTCCGAGCTGGCACCGTCTACCTCGTCTTGTTCCTCAAAGCGAGAGCCGAATCTTACGCGACAGGAGCTTCTCCCCCAGACGAGATCTTGAAGAGCGTGATAAAATAAGTCACTGCTTTTTTCCGGTATATTTTGCTGCTGTTCCTCGGGTAGTAGTAGTGAATAAAACCACTCTCGTAACAGATGTGACCTCTGCAGAGCACAATACCCCTTTTTATACTCATTACCCTGGCAGCCGTGAAAAATGCACACATGCTTACAAGAAAACTTTCTTTGTAAATCGGTGAAGCCTTCGGTCGTATATTCCTCGATATTTACAACGAGCCATTATCGATTGAACGTATCGTGCCTTTTCCGACCCTCTAACGTATATTTTAGTAGCATTTCTTGTGATATTGTAAATATGATGGTGTAATTTGCTTATGGTGATATCGCCGTCGAACCATTGTATACCATGCATACGTAATGAAATGTAATCGTTAGTGGACTTTACGCTGCTCGGCAATTCTTCATAGGGATGAGGTGGTCTGATTATCCAATGGCCAGTGACATGATTTTGTAGAGAAACAATAGACACTTCTTTCGGTAAAAATTTATTGTCTTTATCTTTGAAACCTTGGATATCTATTATGTAGTCCATGATGATGATGTTGACATGGCTCTAATCACAAACGTTTATTTTACACGCACTGGATAGTGGTAATACGAGGGTAGTAAGTCGACTAGTTTGTGGAGGGTTCGTTTCACAGGTTATAACCTTCTAGCCCCCTCCGCTACAGTGTACTCCCCCTTTCACTAGCGCCTCAAGCGTTGAAATCCATAATAATTTGCCTGTTTGAATCGATTTCCAAAATGTTGTCAAATTCAGCGTAAACGATACAATTGAACGTCTCCGTAAGAGCTTCTTCGAATCGTACTTCGATGCGCAGTGCACCCGACCGCACGAGGCTCCAGTGAGATGAAAAGTGGGCCGATAAATCGGGTGTCAGATCGAATGCGAAAAGACAATAGCCCAGTGGATAACTATTGCGCCCAATGTCGAGGCCCTCGTTGAGATAGTGTATGTCTGTACCGGAAAAAAGCGTATGAAAAGATTCAATGTACAGTTGGTTGGTTCCCGTAAAGCGTGGCTGCAAGGGTTTGCTAGGTATTTGTACACCATCCACGTATAGCGAGAGATAATTTATGGAAAAATGTTGAAAATTAAGGGGATTCATCCGTCGGTTGCCGTTGAATGCACGATTTTGTACAAAACCTAAGATTATCCTCTTGGGTATTTGACCGAGAACGACGTTGTCGAGCGTATCTCCGAGAACGCCTCTGTGCATGGTAAACGACTTTACCTCGACTCTGGTAATCGCGTACTTGGCTGTGGTTTTTGAAAGAGCATTGGCATGCGCTAGAAGAACGCCGGGGCATATTTTTGCACGCCGGACGATAAGCGTTGCTTCCTTGATTCGTACGGAAAATTTTCCATCGTCGGAGAAATCCATGAGGCAAAAGGCATCTTTGCTGCGCACTAGCCTCACTCTCATTTCAACGCCGTTGAGTAAAAATTTCGATTGGTTCAAGACGTCCGCGTGGAGGTGGGCCAAAACGTCGAATGATTTGCCGCCTACAGAGTAATGTTGTCGATTGAGAGCACCAATGTAGGCACCTGCAGTGGTGCGGGTTATAGCCGGCGACGCGTCCATACAACCTGGTGAATCGCTGTACCACAATCCAGAAGTCAGATGTGAATGTATTGCCGGAGTAGCGTAATTTAACAGTGTTTCTATATATGCTCTATAAGGATAGGCGTTGTTTGGCGGGGAAACTAATTTTTGATTGAAAAATATGTCAATCTGATCGAACAAAGAGTGTATAAAATTATTGACGGGTGCAACCTTTGCATTTTCCAACTCCGTTTCCGATGGTAAAATCTGCACGGTCAAATGTAGCATGGTGTGCGCGAGATCTATGTAATGTTCCGTTGAACTGGGAACTAAAAATTCCAAAGGTGAATCACTTTCGTCGCTGAGAGACGATACAGGCTTATAGTGAAGAAAAGAGCTGCTTTCGATGGCTGTCTGTGTAAGTGGTAGTGTGAAGAGGTCCAGCTCGCTCTTCATACCCTCTCCGCTGCACGCGTGTAGAAACGCCATTTTTCAGACTTATTTCGGTCCGAAAATGTCTGCGATACTTCTGACAGATTTTCATGTCCTCCGGCGCCTGGACGGTTTTCTCTTACTACTGCGTTTTTTTCCGACAGCTTTCTTCTTGCGGAGCACGTTGCGCGCATTTACACGACTCTTTCTCGACTGTCGTTTACGCTTGGACGCGCGCCTTATATCCACTGCCTTTCATCATTTCGGATATTTTAATTGCTGCTTTTCTCTTCAAATTCTTACCAGACTCTTTGAAACGTGTGTCAAAGGATTCTTTGAAATTAGAGCCGTTATTCGCGACGACGTCCAACACGTTAAAACCCGCGCGAACGACCTCTTTTCCCACAGTCTTTGCGCCGCTAGCGATGTAAGGGGCTATTTGTTGAAAAATCGAACCTAAGAAACTACCGATACCCGAGCCTCGCTGGTACGCTGATCCTACAAATACGTTTTTGACACCACTGCCGCCACCTAGCTGCATGGTTTATTGGCTACGCTGAAAATGAAGCGTAACCGTCAGAGTTCCGTACTCAAATGGTATTTTATGACCAAGTTGGTCTCTTATATCGATAATGATACTTTGAAAAGAATGATGCAGCAAGGGTATATAGTGTATCGGAGCAAACTGTTTTACCATGTTGGTGCCGAATTTATACTTTGAACTTTCGAAAGCTACTATGCGCAAAAGAGCTGCTTGTGTATCGCCGACCGTGTAGGGGGTGCATATATCCGTGTAAACGTACAGCTGATCTGGTATAGCTCGGGCTAGACAAGCTGGTCTGCTGCCTACGTTAGCGTTTACACCAGAGTTCGATGTGACAAAAGCCCCTGTCGGTCTCTGTGTAAAATCTTCAAAGCCAAAAAGGCGTCGAATTTTTTCGTTAAATCTCGTGTAGTGAGGTTCTTTGCATGCGCAAGTTCGTTTCAAAGTATAGTAGCCTTTCTGAAACTCTGTGGGTGTGAGTATTTGATGTTCACGTGCATCGCGCACTTTATTTATTTCCGCCGCAAGTTGGTCGACACTCTCGTATCTTCCGTGCGGGAAATTGTAAAATTCATCGTTTTCGGAAACTTTGCGTGTCTCGCTGCCCAATTTAAACGTGTAAGAAGCTTCGGATTCTTGAATATGCATAACCGTACACGGTACGTGAATCTCGGCTAGCCCCACGTGCCAATCACCCGTTAGTCTTATTTCGCGACACATGTGCGTGGTAAAGCATGTAGTCGCGTTATCGGGATAGTAGACAACGCTACTACTACTTGGAAGTACCAAATAAAAGGACTGCACGTTATCCATATTTTAAGGCGCTTGAACGTCGGACGCGTTTATCCAAGAGTTAAACTTGTCGGGATAGCCGATCCACTTTACAAACAATTGTTTTTTAGATCCACGACCTTTCGTTTTGATGACGCGTTCGATTTTGAATTGCTGGTCTGCTAGCAGGCGCGCGGAATCCACACGGGCAAGCTCTTCGTTATAAAAAAAGCCGTCGATAATTTCACCATCAAGATCTTGTAGTTCGTACGTGTAAATGTTTTGCCTTTGAGAAACGCGTTTCACTTTGAAAATCGCTTCACTCAAATTTTTTTCGAACCCTTTAGCAAAGGTCCCTTTAGACCGACTGATGCGTACATAGTCGCCGACCTTGTATTTAGCGTATTTCGATGATGTTTGTTTCTCGTCTCTCGAAAGAGTGCGCCTCTGTAGGTATGCCCGAGCTTTAGCAGCGTTGTACAGGTTTACATCAGCAGGTTTCATATTTATAGAGCTGTGCAGAGTGTTATTGTACGCGTAAACAATTTGTTATGGTGCGTAAAATATCGCCATATGCGCTCCTTTAAAGTACGATTGAGCCGTTCGACCACGGCTGCTTTGATGTCGGGATTTCGAGCGACTCGAAACAAAATGTTGTGTTTCTTGAGAACCCTCTGCAGGGCACCACCCACAAATTCTTTTCCCTTGTCTGTTTGCAAACAGACGGGTACACGCCCGTTGGCTCTTTTGATAATCTTTTCGAATGCCGTAGCCACAGCTTGAGCACTTTTATCGCGTAGCAGCTCTAAAAATGCAAACTTGCTGAGCACGTCAATGACAACCAGCAGGTAGCAAAAACTATCGTTATCGTTTTGGAGTGACGTCAGCTGGCACAAATCAGCCTCCCAAACGTCATCCACGTTAGACACGTTGTAGTGCAGTCTCGGAAATTTTTTGCGTATAAGCCTGTGAAGTGTGTAAGAATCTTGATTGCTCAGCCACTCGTAGATACGCTCTTTCTCTTTCTTATTGTGTACGACCGATTTACCACGTACGTTCACACGTATTAAATTTCGAGCACCCGCGTAACCAGCCTCGTGCGCAGCGTCGTAATATTGTATTTCGTATTTAGACATTTTAAGCGGGCAGTTAGAGCCATTTTTTTTCGCCGCGTTTCTCGTTTGAGGAGGTGTAAATACTGACTCCGTCATTCTTCGTTTCGCCGTATTTAAGGGTGATGTCAATCTCTTGGCAATTTTTAAGACGTCAATGTTTCCAATCAGCCTACTAGGGGTGTCACTGCTACCGATAAATTTTGCAAATTGAAATCTTCCGATGGGAGGATCGTAGTCGTCTCCGTCTCGCCGTTTTCTCTTTTTCAAAACATCGTTCAATAGATCAGCGATGTTTGAATTATCTTCCCATCGACGATGATGCTGCCTGTATTATCCCGTTTAAGACGACCGGGCTCGGTCGTACGCCAGTGTTTGAGCAGCAAACGGGCTTTTTTAACGTATACCTTGGGTACACTCTCGAGAATATCCTCTTCCGAGAGTGATGTCTTTGTAGCCTCAACCTCGTCGACGCTGCGATCAGTTTCTTCACTCTCTTTAAAGAACAAATCTCGTCGTAATAAACTTGTAAATAATGCTCGCACTTTTCACGTTCATTTGTAAGCTTTTTCGAATAGAGTATCGCATGCATCTCCGAATCTAGTCGCGATAAATTATCACCGAATGTTTGTACGGTATTTTCGTTACTGGTGGAAGTATCCGACCTCAGAGACTGGGATAGCGCTGGTTCTTGTGGTGCAGACTGCGCGAAACTCTGTATCCGGTCAAGAGCAGCTTCGGGAACTATAACCATCTTTTGTGCGTGCTCCATCTTGCGGACAAGAAATTCCGCAGCCGATTAAGATTTGTTAAATATTTTAGAAAAAACAGTGCTTATGAGTGGTTCCAATAAGAGAGGTAAAAAGAAACCGTCGCTCTGAACGATTGTGCGTTTTCTACTTTTCCACGCTGAACCCCCGCTGCTTTTTGTTTTCTTAACCAATTTTCGCAGAATTTTTTTGTGCTCTTACAAATTGATGTTTTTCGGAATCTTTAAGTTTCACCACACCGTGCAGTACATTCAACGCGCACTCGCAAATGCACTTTATGAGATTTTTATCGGCCGTGCGTATCAAGGCGGCACGCTGCTGACTGTCTGCGTGGCAGAGTGCGGTCAACAGAGCCACGTGTTTCTTTGAAAAGTGTTTCCCGGCTACACAGCGCAGGTGCGAGTCACGGGTGTTTTTTCGTTGTGGTGGTGGTGGCGGGGTATAACGCCCCGATGTTACCTCAGCCATAGTCGTTGACAGACTGTTTTTCAGGGTCTCTTCTTCTAACCTATTATCTATACTGTTTAGCGAGCCTTGGGTACATATGCGTATTGCAATTTATCGTCGGGAAATATACACGAGCGAAAACGAAATTCATCCAGAGTGTCCTGCTTTAAATCCAAAAGTAAGTAGCTATGCGCTCGACTGCAGGCATCGATATACGCTTCTTGTAAAAATTTCGGGTCTTCAGGATAGACTTGACGCGCGAGATATTGTATTTGAGCGCGATCTCGCGGGTTTTTAAAGAGCACGGTATAATTCGTGTTGAGCGATAGGTCGCGCTGATTTGCGCTCTTATGAAAAATGTTTTGCGTGATGAAAATCACACTTATATTTTTATGATGACAGCCTTTGGTGAATAAATCGAGTACCGTGTTATTCGAGGATTCGCGCATTAGATCGTCGAGAATTAGTAATTTTTTCTTATCGTTATCTTGCGAATAATCGTTCGATTGTGGTAAACCCTCTCGAAATTCTATACCGCGATCATCGGGTACTTTATGTTCATTTTGGTACGCATCTTGCCATTCAGTATAGTAAAAGAGAATGCGGTCGAATCGCACGTTACACATCTGCGGCAGCTTGGCGAGAAAACGTTTCGCAAAGACAGTTTTTCCACACATTGTGGGACCCGACACGATGCACGTGAATGGGTGTTTCCAACGTGTATCCATGCTGAATACTGAGTAAAAAAGTCTCTGGTTTGTTAATTTTATAAAAAAAGATACTAACCAATCGAACCACCCAACGACCAGCGCGGTAGTGGCGGCGGTGGCGGCGGCGCGGGCACTAGCTGATTACGCACACGCGTTCATCAGCCGAGCTACCGCGAGGACTAGCTTATTTTGATTTTTATTTCAGCTTATTACCGCGATGAATCAGCTGATTATTTAGCAATGGTGGGCTACTTCAGCTGATGCGCCCACCGCTAGTGTTGACGATTCAATGGAGAAGGATTTGGCTTATATCTCTTTATTTATATATTATTATTATTATAGTTATTCATAAATTATTTATTGATACAGAAAATTTTTTAATACATTGTCATCTATTAAAAAGTATGTCTACACATTTTATTTGTTTTTACACAGTAATCAGCTCGAAGCATTAATTACTAACAACGAAGAAATTTATACAGTCTTATTGCTTATAGCCAAAAGGTAGAGAAAGACTTTTCGATATATATCGTCTTCTTTTCAAAACAGTGCTAGAGGTTTTAAATTCAGTGCACGTTACAACTTCGTGGGTAGCTGTACGACGTATAGACCTAAACACCACTTTAATGATCTTTTTAGGGTTTTCTTCGTTTTGCTCTTCCTCAAAGTTATTGTCGAGGAAAGACTTTACGCTATCAAAGTTTATCTTTAAGGCGTTTTTAAAATTCAAACCTATAACTTTTACCTTGCAGCATTCTACAGTGTCGCCGCCCGGTGTGATTGCGCGAAAGCGTAAAATTTTGGAGCTGCGAACATCATGGTCTCTATGTATGTACCCTCACCGTACCCTCTGAGTTCATCCGTCATATCGCCCAAAAGATTTCCCAAAGGGGGTTCGTATTCGCTCGGATTGCTCTCGTTTTTCACGAAAACACACGAATCAGTGTCACAGTACAATAATCTACCTTGGAGACGCTCAATGTGTCTGTAAAGTTCTAATCGCGCTTGAGCAGTCGTGTAAGCGGCGATCACGACATTGGTGTGAGGGGACGGTGCCACGGCTTCTTCTATAAATTGCCAGTTAACGTACATTATTTTTTCGCCTACCGGTAAGACGCTAAAAACTTCTTTATAAGGGCAAGTTAAAAGTTTCAAGAAAGCTTCCCGCGTCTTAACAATCGTTGTCTGTTTTAAATTTGTGCGTTGACCAAACTTACCCCAAAGACTGTTCAAACACAATTTGGCAACCGCGCGCAACCCCGGATTTTTATCAATTTTTTCGCGATCCAGTGCGATGCTCTCATCCCTCTTGTATTCGTGTAAGTAACGAACTTTGGAGGCATCTTCCGCGCACCAGTCTGGATAACCGCTGGACTCTTGCTTAATTTTCAAAAAAGTATTGACGTATTCGGTAAGAAGTCCACCGCTGTAGCCATCGAAACGCGTAATCTCGTACTGCCAAACGATATATATCTCGGTTATACGATAGCCAAGTTCAAGGGCTTTACACAGTTCGTCGGCCACCCACGTGCCTGTAAACTCACGATCGATAATGTTTTCATGAGTACAGTCACTCTCTCGCGCTTCCTCGCAGCAAGATCGGCAAAGCGCAAAGAGCAAACGTCCGCGCATCTTAACAGGTAAAACAGGTAGATATAAGTTTCGCGGAGGAAGAACTTTACATTTGATTAGACCCTCGACACGATCGAGTTTGTTATTATCGCCATCAGTCAACTGGTGACATTCACCTCCCACGTAAAAATGCGGATGAACTATCGGAAACTTACCGCGCTTGCACACGTAGGGATATAGAGAGCATATATCTGTGTATTTGATTTTCTCGTCCTCTTTGACTTTGTAAAAAGGAATAATATTTTCAGTGCGTCCACCGAAAAAAGCGTCGCGAGGATTCAAAGTTATCTGGCTCATTACGGGGTCATTTTTCACGAATCGCGCAATTTCAGGATTTTTTACCTTTATATCGTCAAACTGACACTCCCACATGACGCGAACTTCGTAACCGCGTTCCCGGATTTTCTGCAGTTTTGCGATGGTATTTTCGTAGGACTCGTCGAAAGAGCGTCCGTAAGACAGAGGTTTATCGCGATTTTTATCGAAACATTTCGGACAACCGTGTGTGTAACAGCCCTCGTACTCAAACACTATGCCTTTTTCACCCGCCTGCAGTGGCTGTAAGTACCCGTCTACGAGGAAACCCTCGGGTAACCTAAACTCTCGCGCTCTACGAGCGTGAATGATTGCTCGGCCGAATTCGCGCTGGCACTGGAGCAGCCACTCTATAGATTTTTGAGAATGCATATCCCCCCGACGATACCCTGTTGGAGGAATAATGCCTATTGTGTTCGAGGTTAAAAAATGTTTTCTATAAATGAGGGAACATGCACTCGCTATGGTCGTTGCCTCGACGAAAGGACAGATTTTACCGACGTTCAAAAATATTTTTCTAAAAGAGACACACGCGAGTCTCAAAACCTGTACATCAGCGCGACAATAGTCTACAAGCTCCTTCTGAAAATTGAATAAATAATTAGGAGCGGTCACATTGTACCATGAAAAGAAAAGGCCCCTCGTAATTCTGTTTTTCAGCTTTATTAAACAGGTGTGGAAAATACCCTTTTTTCACACCCTCCGGTAGACCAAATGTTTTTGGTAATGCGCTCAACCCCATGTGAAAATAATTTAGACTATCTATGAACTTGGTGCGACCATATTGAATCAAAATTATGTTTTTTCCGTTGAGTATTACTTTTGGTATAATATTTTTACGCTCCTCGACTAATTCCTTCAATACGAACTGCGCGTCAAACCCGCCGGCATTATGCGCGATGCATATAATTTTATATGCGTATAAATCAACGGACTGTTTTACAACGTTTTGCCGAAACACAAATTCACGTATACCACAAGTATCGCAGCGTTGGTTCAAATCGCTGTCACTATCGATACACTCGGTGCACACTTGCTGAACTACACACAAGTTCGGTATATGCAGACGCGTGTCTGGATGATTTTTATACGGTACATCTTGGCGCGTTTCTAGATCGTAAAAAACGTATAGATATTTTTTATTTTTATCGGCATTTCCCTTTTTTTCAAAATTACGCACAGGCTGCATAAAGCATAGTGCATTCAGCGAGTGACTCGCTCGACATACTTTGCAGTGATGGATACCGCACTCGTGTTTACCACGGTACACGTGAACGTGTTTCTGACAAGTCGGGCAAATTTTTACGAGACTACAAAGTTCTTTATTCTTTACTTTGTACGTCCCGGGTGTCTTATGATTTGTAAAGCATGCATTCCCAAAAAAACTTCGCAAACACTCATTACATTTCAAAATTTCACAATCATTCTGTTTACACGCAGGCGTTACAAAACAACTCTCACATATAGTCGAGCATACGTGCTGATCCACACATTGATAACGCTTATTACAATGTGTGCAGAAAAAACGACTTCCCAGAGCACCCAGTAAATTTAAAATTGTATCAAAATGACGCTCGCGGGCATCGTGACAAAGATATATTACATCCGGGGAATCAAGTCCATATACATCTCGTAGCAGGGGGCGGCCGTCAAAAAACGGTGGCTCCTCATTGCCGAATGACTCAACATCGTAAACTAAAATGGCAATCCGATGCCTTGCGTAAGGAGCTTGAAATTGCTCAATTTCGCGAAATCCACAGCCTTCCTCGGCTACAACTACCCCGGCAACTGCGACCAACTCTAGAGCGCGTTGTTTTTTGTAAAAGACGTCTACCGTCGGAAATACTTCTCCATATTTTTTTTACATCCGCGGTAGCATTTTTTTTCGACTCTATAAACGCCTGCCGTACGACTAGAGCACACGGTAAACATAAATTATCTTTATTACGTATAATAGCGCCCAAAGACCGCTTCCCGATAGTATCCACGTTCAATTTTATTCTGCTACGACCCGCTCCAGTCGGCATGTTTACATAGGTCGCTTCTACAAGAAAACTTTCGTCTATTTCAAAATTCTCATTACTTTGCGTTATACTACTAACAAGTAACCACAAATCATCGTACATGAAATTTACAATTGGACGCAGCGATAAGCCCGCAGTACCGTGAGAAAAATGTTCACTATTAATCGTGACACCTATTAAATCATTGCTGTCTCCTAATGAAATCAAGTGTGCATGAATATCGCGCATAACCAACTCGAGCCATAATATTGGGTTGAAATCTGCAGGGGATGGCTCAAGTATACGTAAAGTCAAACGTACAGCATTAACACGAAATCTATGAACGTACTGGTTGCGCTCTTCGACTATCGTAAATCTCGTTCCAGGCGGCTCAACCGATAGTTCAACGACCTCTTCGCTCTCTTCATCGTCGCTGCTGCTACTGCCACTACTGCTACTGCTGCTGCTGCTGCTGCTGCCGCTGGTGCTGGTGCCGCTGCTGCTGCTACCTGCGGTAGCAAGCGCGCCCCCACCAACGCCACCACCACCACCGCCTACCTGCGATAAGTGACTGTCTCTTTCGGCTACTGGTGTATCAGCGTTACTTGCATCGTTTTCCCCTCTCTCAAAAGACGGCGACGCCGAGATGTTTTCGTTTCGCCCCAATGGTGCGCGATATATGCCTATAAAGGATTTAAAATGTAGGATAGCTATTTTCTTATTTTTTTTTTATTGAAAGTTTAATTTGTTTATTTTATTTATTTTTACGTCTACAATATACAAAGTTTTTTAATTAAAAACTTTAAACCATATCGAGTAAAAACAATTTTATTTATGTAATTATCAATATAAGCATATACGATTTTTCTACAATTTTATACAATTATATATAGTTGTATATATAACTTATATATAGTTAAAAAATACTGTTAGTTTCAATTATATATATATATATATATATATATATATATATATATATATATATATATATATATATATATATATATATATATATATATATATATATATATATTTATAATTAAAACTAACAGTATTTTTTATTTATTTATTCCTAGACCCGCAGCCTGAAAGTTGAAAGTTGAAAGTCACACCATGGTAGACGTTTAACATCTTTGCATTTAAACAAGCGGGGTCATCATCACTATTTGACTTCCGTCGTATTACTTTAAAAAAATAAATAAATTTCAAAACTAGTATATATATATTCAGACACACACACGCATATATATATATATATATATATATATATATATATATATATATATATATATATATATTCAGATACACACACGCATATATAAATAAATGAATAAATAAATAAATAATAAGTATAAAAAATAAACTAATATAAAACATAAATAATGTGTTTTTTCACAAGCCTTCGGGTTATCTGGAAAAAAAAAAGACCAATTATGATTTAATATAAAATTTATTCGAAATATATACAAAGGTATAATTTTTATTTTATCCCGGGGAAAATATGCTTCTTGTCGAGAAGTTCAAGTATTTGAGCACTCGTAAAAGCGTCAAAGATTTCGCTCGGTTTAAAAGCGTTTAAGAAAGCTTTTTCACCGAACGGCACACTGTATAGCTGATGGTCAGCCTCGGGTGTATCAATCCCTTCTACTTTCAGCACAGCCTTCATGCGCCATGCACCGTGCACAAGATTTTTATTCAATGCGGTTTGAAATAGCGGTGTTGAAAATTTTTTTAAACTGAAATAAATAATTAATTTTACTTTTTTATAGTCAATACCGGTTTAAGAGAATAGAAAAAATTTTGGTTACTTACTATTCGGCGCAGCAGGCCTGTAGCACCACTAGACTATGCATGCATTTGATAACTGCGGCCCTTTTCACGCCCCGTACTATAACTGCTTCCTTTTCCGGCAATTGGACAGCTTCAAAAAATTCTTCCTGATCCAGCTGTAGCAAGGGTTTCCGCATGATACGCTCATTAGCGCGTAGTATGGCCATAGCCCTCAAAGCGTGGGCGCTACCAGCCTTACTGACGATCGCATAGCCTTCTGCGATGCCTGCGTCGAGGTGTGTCATGCAAGCGGCTATTTCGTGCGCCAACGTGTGCACTTTACTAATCTGCGCGTAGGGTGTTAAAAAATTTTTAATATTCGCTTGAAAGACCGTGGCCCTCCTCTTCCGCTCTATAGGTGACGTACGAAAGGTGCACGATCTCTTCGTGCCTCTGGTTTTATTTGCCGACGGTGATGACGCTGCCGGCTTATCGGCTATTATTATGTGGTCCTCGAGGTTCTCTGATGCGCGATCGTGCGGAAGATTAAACGCTGAACCCGGCATAGAGGCTGTCGATGGGTCCCCGCCTTGCCGCTGCTCTTCTTCGGTTCCCATTCCGCTCAATATTTGCGGATCTCGAGATAGTGTCGAATGCACTGTTGCGGCCGAGTTCTCTAAATCGGTTGCTAGTGCGTTGCGCGCCGATATATCCGCTGCCGACGGTGACGGCTGATTTATTAAATTATCCAGCCATTCATACTGGTTCTCGGTAAGCGCTGTAGAAGACGGCAGCGGCGACGACGACGACGGCGACGGCTGAATTATTAAATCGTCCAGCCATTCATACTGGTCCTCGGAAAACGGTACGATGTAGTTGCCTTCTCCGCACTGTGCAATTAACTCATCCATTGTATTCCAAATTTCTAAAGGCGCGAGCGTTCCGGTGCGTACGACGTAAAAATCGATACTTAAAAGTGCAGTGAAAACTTTTCAAGATCTGGGCGACCGTCGGAAAAAGTGATAACAGGGAAAAAGCATCTATGTATCTTGTCATATTCGTTTTTGGGCTGGTATAGCGTAGAAAAAGTATCTTGAGGCCAAAAGCATCTGTTATCTGCTTACAAGTAAAACGCTGTTATTTAGTAGTAGTAGTAGTAGTAGAGACGGGTGTTATGCGTAAAGACGGCGCGACGGATGCTAGAATTGTGCATTCTCGACGGGTGCTTCCAAAACTTAGTCCCCCTGTATCTCTGTAGGCTAAAGATAGGCATATTACCTATGCACTCCCTTATCAGTGGGGGGCTGTTTTACCACGCAGGGCCAGGTATTACACGACGTGCGCGTGTAAAGACCAGACGGGTGCTATGCAGATGCGTAATCGGTATAACCATCGAGAGCTTCAAGACACCAGTAAATAGCGATTAGTATGTTTTCTAGCACCTGGACGTTGCTACAAATTGTCGAACGAGCATTCTATAAGCATGTGCTGTACAAATCGGTGCACACCTCCTTTTGCTACTCATTGTCTATATCTCCGATTTTTGGTAATAAAATGAAACGTCCGTCTAGCATAGACATTAGAACTTACGAGAACTCCGTCGCGTGAAGTAGAATATATACATATCATGTCGAATAAAGTGCTTCGGCCATTCAGCATGATGCGTAATATTAGTGAAGACAAGTTTCGCGCAGTTATTTTTCGTGTTGTAAAAATGCTACGATATAAAAACACGTACGAGATTATATGGCGGCGTTGTGATTTTGAGTGGCGAATGCGTGTGAATCGTATGGCGTGTGTGCAACTAAAAAGTGAGTTCAAGTTTATACTTGCAAGCTGCCCGCTCCGTGAGATTGCCCGGCTTCATCGTTTGATATTTCGAGGAAATGAATTGGCTGTGCTAACTGCTGGAGAATTCATAACGCGTCGGAATATGCAGGACATTCACACTCTGAACAATTTGATGAATGAATATGATGAATATATCGGTGAGTACTACTATCATTCAGTATAAAATTTTGAAATAAAGTGTTAATATAATAATAAAACATACGTTTTGATTAACGTTATAAATAACACTGTAAAATGGTTTTAAAACTTTTTATGTATAGTGTATATTAGAAAAAAGCCTCGTTTGTCTAATATTTGAATATACTGTATTTTTTAACAAAAATCTAGTAATAACAGTGAAAAATAGTTGTAAAGTAGGCGTTTAAAATGGTCATTTAAAAACTAGTAAAATAGAAATATATATATATATATATATATATATATATATATATATATATATATATATATATATATATATATATATATATATATATATATATATATATATATATATATATATATATATATATATATATATATATACATAGTTATATATAAGTTTTGTCTCTATATATCTACGTATGATTATATTCGATAATATAGAATATAAAACCTAAATATATATATATACCTCTATATAGCCATATATACGCCTATATATAATTCTATACAACTGTATAATAATTCTGAATGTTTTTATATATAATTATTTATATAATTATACATAACAGCATACGATTTTTTAGGTTTTATATCCGGAAAATTCGTGAAATGCGTTACATTTTTTTAATTAACCTTTAACTGTTTAAAGCATTTAAGTAATATTTAAATTTTACAATTCGTATTTTTCACAATATAATGCTACTTAAAGCACTATATAACTATATTTTATTTCTGTTACAGCGTGTGAAAATCTGTTTAGAGATTGCGAAAGTGACTTCGCTGATAGATTCGCTGGTGGTGATGAAAGCGCAGCGAACGATTCTCAGAGTGTACCGGCCGATCTGGGGGCTAGTGAGGTTGATGAATCGGAGCGCGAGTGCGAATTGATTTGTACTAGCCCCGAGTGTCCCTGTAGTTCCTGTAATGCAAGCCTTTGCGTAGAAGCGGGTGATTCACAACAACCGTATTTAGACAGTGAAGACGGGAGTGTCATCATTTTGAATGACTACGACGAAACCAGCCCCCGACAACAACACTCGCCGCAAGCAAATATACTAAACCAACGCATACACGAGCAGGATATCTGGATGGAGGAGTGCTATGAATCGGGAAATGAGTCTTATGTATCGGAGAGCAGTGAGGATGAGGACGTACCATCAAGCGTGGTCAAACGACCTACAGGACGCTTGGCACAGTCGCTTATCGCAAAACACACCGCGGTCGTAAATCAGGTAGCTCGTGTTCTGAGATTCGAGAGCGAAGACGACGACGACGTTGATGAGATGCAGGTATCGGAAGCAAGTCCCTTGCTCTCTGCAAACAGTGAGACGCCGAGATCTTCCATGCTACAGCAATTCTACAGACATCGACGTAGATAGTGCGAGCGTATGACTGCTGAAAGTGAAAACGTGGGTAAGTGTACACTTTTTTTTTGCTATCCTAATACTACCACAGAAAGAACTAGTTTTGAAATTTATTTATTTTTTTAAAGTAATACGACGGAAGTCAAATAGTGATGATGACCCCGCTCGTTTAAATGCAAAGATGTTAAACGTCTACCATGGTGTGCATACATTATATGTTCAGCGAACGCAAGATTTGACCGGTTTTAACAAATTAGCCGAAGGGCCTGGGTCGTCTCTGTACTCTGATCCCGATCTCATGGATTAACTTGTCTAGCTGTATGAAACTTTCAGGCTGCGGGTCTAGGAATAAATAAATAAAAAATACTGTTAGTTTTAATTATAAATATATATATATATATATATATATATATATATATATATATATATATATATATATATATATATACAAATATATATATATATATATATATATATATATATATATATATATATATATATATATATATATATATATATATATATATATAATTGAAACTAACAGTATTTTTTAACTATATATAAGTTATATATACAACTATATATAATTGTATAAAATTGTAGAAAAATCGTATATGCTTATATTGATAATTACATAAATAAAATTGTTTTTACTCGATATGGTTTAAAGTTTTTAATTAAAAAACTTTGTATATTGTAGACGTAAAAATAAATAAAATAAACAAATTAAACTTTCAATAAAAAAAAAATAAGAAAATAGCTATCCTACATTTATATATATATATATATATATATATATATATATATATATATATATATATATATATATATATATATATATATATATATATATATATATATATATATATATATATATATATATATATATATATATATATATATATATATATATATATATATATATATATATATATATATATATATATATATATATATATATATATATATATATATATATATATATTCAGAATTATACGTCATTTTTTATATTCATTATTTATTTATTTATATATGTGTGCGTGTGTATTATACCTCCCAGGTCATTATCACCTGCCCGACTACAACGCTCAGCCGTGACCTTGACACAGGTCCCGCATGTCGGGCCTCCCCCAATATAGGTCAAGAAGGGGACGGGGAAAATCAATACTGTGGCGCCGCGCCATAGTGGCCTTAGCACCAAGGGGGAGGGGAAAAATCAATATGGACGTCTCGCCACCGTGGCCTTAGTACTACTTGTGTACAATAATTACGTGTATAATTCTTATGTGTAAGAAACGCGCTATGCCTAATGTACCATATTATCATAATATCAATATAAATTAAGTATAAGTACTGTACTATTTTGATAAATGTTTATGCACACATTTATAAATAACTAGATGCACTCATGTGCTTATTTCAAGAATTATGGAGTAGACTTTATTAAACTAATTCATTATTTTCTGTATACTTATACTTGAGAATCAATTTTTCGGTTTGTTATTACAAATATATTTTTAATATTTATTCTTAAATATGTTTGTTTTATATTATGTTTTAACGTATGCGTCCCTCAAAGTTAACAACTCCAAATGTACTGGTTTTGCATATATATCAACAAAGGCTTGCTTTAAAAAATTACCGGCCTGAAGAATCTTTATACAATTATACATTTTTATTTTACACTCTGCGGACGTGCATATATTACTGTGTGCCAGAAACCAATTATTGCGTGTGTATTACTGCAGATCTACACCGTATCTATTTTGGTCCAGGTATTATATTTTCGCAAAAACCCCTGGTGGAAATAAAAAATGTACAAAAATGTACAAACACCTACGTCAATGTATAAAAACGTATACAAATGTATGAAACTGTACATAAGTGTATATTTCAGTTGGAATTGAGACAAAAACAGGGCTACTTCTTCTGTATTGTAATACGTTTTTCTACGTGTTTATACACTTTTTTTATTTCCACCATTTATATGTACTTACTTACGTTTTTGTACATTTATGTACACTTTGCTACATTTTTGTACATTTGAAAAAAACTGCATTTATAAATCCAGTTTTTTTCAAATGTACAAAATGTAGCAAAGTGTACATACATGTACAAAAACATACGTAAGTATATATAAATGTACAAAAATGATAAATAAAATAAAAGATCGAAAAAACTTTTAGTTGTTTAATGTAACAAAGTGCACATAAATGTCGAAAAATGTATGTAACTGTAAATAAGTGTACAAAAACGTATGGATTTTAACGTACTAAATCCAGTTTTTCGCAAATGTACAATAATGTAGCAAAATGTACAAAAATGTACAAAAATGTGTAGATATTTGGTAAGAAAAGTCTCGATTACAACATTTTCTTACGTTTATATATACTTTCGTACATTTTCTTACATTTTTCTACATTTTTTTATTTCCACCAGGGACATTAGTTAATATATCCATTTAGTAACTAGATGAAAAGAGCCATGTAAAGAGGTTTTTGAAATAAAATTTCTGTGTTTTTAAGTTGTTTTATCAATTTACATGTTAACGCAAATATCAGATTATATTTACGTCGTCAAATATATCCGCAATTACTATGGCTAAGAGATTCATTTAAGCGGCAAGCTACTTTTAATACCTGTAAAAATGCATACATTTTGCACATTAATAAAGTTTTTTTCACTTTAGTTCTTTCACTACTTTCTAATCAAAATGGAGATAACAGATAAATCTTTCATACTATGTTCGTTTAAAATATATATTTTATTAAAATTATAAAATTACATTAAAATAGATAGAGGTATGCTCATAGAATGCTTTTTAACCCTTTCGTGCACATAAGAGTTACAGCTATGGTGCGGGGAAACTGTTTACGTTTCATAGGGTCCCGAGCCGCGCTGAATTCGAATCCGAGGTCAGATTTTGAAAATTCAAGATGGCGGATCCAATATGGCGGACGGGAAAGTAAAAAAATCGAGATTTTGAAAAACAACAAATTTTTTCGTATTTTACGTGAAAACACAAATAGATACTGTTTTTGGTGTTTTTTCGATATCTCTCTTAGTTTTTGGGTAAAAAATTCATAAACTTCGAGCCGCGCTGAACCCGAATCCGAGATCAGATTTTGAAAATGAATTTTTTACTCAAGACCTAAGAGAGATATCAACAAGAAAACAACAAGAACAGTTTCTATTTGTGTTTTCACGTAGAATACGAAAAAATTTGTTGTTTTTCAAAATCTCGATTTTTTTACTTTCCCGTCCGCCATATTGGATCCGCCATCTTGAATTTTCAAAATCTGACCTCGGATTCGGATTCAGCGCGGCTCGGGACCCTATGAAACGTAAACAGTTTCCCCGCACCATAGCTGTAACTCTTATGTGCACGAAAGGGTTAAATTAATTTTTTTAAAGGCAAGATAAAAAACTTCGTTACTCAATGATTCACTTTTTGTACGTTTTAACCTCAACTTTGTACCTTGACATGGAATAACTATATAAAATGATCGGCGAGACTTAACAATTGGCAAGCGTTAACTTTTTTCCGAAAGAAAGGTTCGTACATACATGCAAGAATAGGTATACGAAGGTTGTAAAAATTAAATTTACCAGAGCTTAAATTATAAGTAAATATAATATATTTTAACACAAAAAATGTCAAAGTTTGTCTGAATAAAAAGTAAGAAAAATGAATGAGTAAAATATATGCATTTTTACACGTATCAAAAGTCTTGAATAAACTATTTATTGAAGTTTGCTTTAGATGTTAGTAAGCTCTTAATTGTTTGTTAAAGCCTTCTATATATTTTTTAATATCAATATAGTATTGGCATATATGCAATTTACAATCATTAAAATCGTTTTTCTCAGCACTTAATTTTTTTGCTTTAAAAATGCTTCTTGCGCAAATGCGCGCAGTGACGTAATTTTAAACTTCACAGGATTATGGTTTCTTATCATTTGTATGCATGAAAGAAGAAACGATGCTGACTACTTTACTAACTTTTTTTTTTGGAGCGAAAGAAAGAAGAGTTAAATCTTTTGTATGAGCAAACTTGGTGGCAGGTCGCTCTTTAGGTGCAACTAAAAATTCAGCAGGGATCTCTCGTTTGTTTTTCCTTACTGTTCCAGTTATTTTTATATGATACGGTTCCTTCAACATTCGCAATAACAACGGTATTGAAGTATACCAATTGTCACAGGTAACGGAACGATCGCTATTGTAAATGGGTACAGTAACTAAACGAAAATAATACTCCGGGATCGCTTCATCGCGTTGAGTTATCTCAGAATTTTTACCTAAATACGGAACTGCATTTATCATGTAAGCAGTGTCGGCATCATTTAAACTTATAATTTTAAGTCCATACTTATCAGGCTTATCTTTCATATACACTCTGAATGCACAACGTCCTCGAAAACTTAGTAGTTGCTCATCAACGGTACATCGGCTACTTGGTGCGTAATTATTTTTACAATTTTCAATAAAAAGATTCCATAATGAACGAATAGGAGCGAATCGATCATTTTTATCTCTCGTGTCAATAACATCAAAACGTAAACATTTTGTTAAAAACGTGAATCGACTTCTTGAAAATATACATCTGTAGAACGTGATACCATTCTTTTTGTCCCATAAACGATTATCGTTGACTTTACTTGATTTCCACAGCCCAGTGTAATATAACAGTCCGATATACGCTTTTATTTCAATCTCATCTGTATGATAATGGTATGATTCTTCTCTACCTTCAGCTACGAGAGCCAGGCATTCTTGCTCGATTTTTTTATTGGTGTTTTCGACGACAATGTCTATCATCTTTTTATCAAACAGACAACTCCAAAACTCTTCGATCGTAATTGCTTGTAGAGCAATACCAGCTGGGCCAGGTACCATTTCCGGAATAATATCAGATTGACGATCTAAAAATAAATAAATAAAAAAATAAATAAATGAATTTAGCGCCTGTTTACGGAAGGTACTATGAATCACGTAGTAAAGCAAGAGTCGTATAGAACGAGAAGTAAGCAGAGAGTGAAAGAAATGGAAGGGAGGGGAGAGATAGTAAATATTGTGGCGCCAACGGTTATACCTGATCTACGAGAAGAGAAAGTTGTTTCCCAAATAAATCCATTTTTTCCTCTCAGCTTTGTAGCAGGGCGTCCTCGACCACGAGACTGGTTCAGGCGATCGTTAAGGCTCACATTTTCCATTTCAATATCATCTTCATCGGTTTCATTAGCTGTTGAGGAATCATCACTTGGAGTAATGTCAGCATCTTCTTGTTCAATAATTTCCTCGTCCGACTCTTCACTTTCTAACAATTCGTCGCGTATTGGCCGAGGCCGTAAATTGTACGCCATCTAAAATGTGAATAAAAACGTAACACCGTGTCTAAAAAAATGAGACATAATAAAATACAATATATTTACCTTTAACTTCAATTTTCACTTAAAAAACAATAAAAAAAAAATTTTCAAAAAATTAACGCACACGATCACTCTTGACACTCTGGGGTACAGGCGTGACCAGTCAATTTCGGTCGACTGTCGCACGAAGACTAATGGTCTGAAAATTATGGCCATAGCTGGAAGAGGAAGTAGTACTTTCGAATCAATGCCAGATGGCGCCACAGACCTGATTTTCTTAGATTTAAGTACTTTAAATCAACATAATAATGACGTGGGGTTGTTTGTACCCCTGTGTGTCAAACAAAGGTTAAGTTAATTGATTCACTTGCTCTACTGTTATATTATTTTTAAAACAATAATAATAGTATATGAACATGAAAACATTAATAAAAAATTACTTTAGTGTGAATAAAAATAAGTGATAAATTCAATATAGAGATCTACCTTGCCGACATGTTACGTCAAGCAATAGTGCTTAATAGATAATAGGAAATACTGGTTAGATTCCGACCTGTTATCTCCCAATTTTACTTGCTTTTAAATAATTAGGTGTTCAGACGAGATTCGGGCACGGAAATCCTTTGTTTAACGTTAGAATCATAACCTCAAAATAGAAAAGCGCGGACCTTAGAATATCAGACAGGATTCAGGCAGGGAATCCGTGAGTCCTGTTCAATGCGAGGAAAAGACGGGGAAATCGGGTCTGAATCGGGGCTGACTTCCGTCGGTCCGAAAATCTGATCAGGATCGGGGCTAATCGCGGGGACGGCGTCTGAAATTCCTGCACGGGATAACTCACTTTTTACACTGTGAGGTTACAATTACACCGTTTACGAACTTTTTAAGTAAAGATATTTATTGTAAGTTCGACTTTCCATATTTTTCATTCAGTCATTAGAAAGTACGGATTTCGTACTTTTACACGTTGCATTTTTAGTTTGATAAGAGGTACTTGAGAAGAAATATCTTAAGGTAATGCTAAAGCCACCTGTCACCGACAAATACGAGGAACCACTATTCTCACTTAATTTTCAATTTTTAGCAAATATATTTATGAATCGTTATTGTCCTAATCAAAAACAACAACTTTTCAGAGAGATATTTTCTAAACATTGAGAATTCAATGAAATAAGTGGTTCCCCGTATTTGACGGTGACATGGGGTTTAGCATCACCTTAATATTACTGTTCATAGTCACATACGACTCCCATAAGACGTTTATAAAATAGACGATTATCAAGTCATTTTTTCTCTAAAACTTATTCGACAATCTAGTTTAAAATTTTTTAAGGGGATTCATTTCATGCTCATAAATACCCTGTATAAGTTTTATTTGATTCTAAAGTATTTTCATTCGCGTTCAAACTACCTTTAAGTAATGTTTTCTTTTCTAAGATTCGAATAACAGAAACCATGTAAAATAACAATGCTTTTTTATTCGGAAAGAATCTTTTTTTATACAGTAACCATAACGCAACTAGTTAATTTTTAAACAGTATCTTATCCAACACTGATACATGCAATTATATACTTTTATTGCTATTGCATTAAATAAGTAATACAAATTTTTTAGGTCATACAAGTGCATTAGCATTTATACTAATACCAAACTTAATCAAACACACCATAAAAGCGAAAGATGCGTGTAAAAATTGGAAACCGACGAAAACAGATATTGTAGCATCATTTATCCAACATGTTGAGGTAAATAATATTACATGATCCTATTTTTATAAAATGAATGATATTCAGTGATGTATAAATAACAAAATGGAATATATACATGTAGAATTTATGATTGGAAAGAAAATTCTAAATATTTGATGAATTTTGATTGAGCGGCATTCTTGACTAAACAAATTCTAAATACGATCTTTCAATATAAAAATTAAATTTATTAAAAAATAAATCTACCTTTGCGCAATATTGTTATTTTTTTAATGAAAACTATAGAAAAAAATATTTTGTTTTACAGAAACACGACGACTTGCAATTGGTGATAAAAAACGTGCTGAAGAAGTATAGTAACTATAACTTAACATCGCAGCCATTTATAGCTTTCTATCGACCTGTGGAACAGCTCCAATGCTGTCATGTCATCTTAGAGAACTTTGTCTTTGACTTTAAGTGCCCGATTAAGGCTGTAGACTTTTTATACAAAGTATTTTTCACGTTAAAAGTACCTTATCCCTTTGCATGCCCTCACGTGTGGTCATTTTTACAAATTCATGTAAATAAAATGGAGAATCAGAGGAGACCCACTATTCCTATTAAAATTGAGTAATTAATAATAACCTTAAAAAAGTATTAAATAATTATTATTTAAGCTATATTTTCTATTGTTTATTATTTTTTAAAGTATTTTTTAAAGCCCCCACTTCGCCGTGTGTACATAATTTTACAGCTAAGTTTCTTCTAGTTTACCTTTTACTTTTAATCTTTTAGTATTTTAATTTGTAAGTTCTTTTATATCTTTTCAGATAAACTTAAAGTTTAAATTAAGTTCAATTAAGTTTTAATTCGTTTTTAGATCAAAATCCATTTGAAATAATGGATTTGAATAAATAAATTTTAGAACTCACTTGTGAGTTGTATAAAAACTTGAAATTTACAAGAAGTGATGTTCAATTCATATTAGGTTCTATGTAAAATTTTATAAAAGACATCTACAATCCATTTTTATTGAAAAAATTAAATGCGAATTTGCATAACGCAATAAGCGATGAGGTTGTTGGAGGAATTAAAAAAACTTTTAAAAAACACAATGATCCGTTTAAAGATTTTATTCAACCGAAGACAAAAGGTTACGCTTATATGAAAAGATGGGATTGTATGTTGAACCAGAGGTAATTGAATTGAAATCAGTTTCTGTAGCGAAGTCGCGAGGAAATAAGGTTATTTTGAAAGAAAAACCGATTTCAATAATTCATTTACCTTTAAAACACTCGCTTAAAAAACTTTTAGAATTAGATTGTTTGTTCGATGCACTAATTTCACATATGAATTTTTTAAAAAGGGAAAAAAAATGTATTAATGAATTTAACACAAGGAGAACTCTGGGAAAAACTTTTAAAAAATTTCAATAAAGATGGCATTGTACTTCCACTAGTAGGTTTTTTTGATGATGTTGAAACAGGAAATGGTATAGGTTCGCATAAGGGAATAAACGAAGTTGGCGCTGTGTACGCAACGATTCCTTCTCTAACACCAAATTTTGCTTCTAAGTTGGAAAGTATCGTTTTAACGGATGTATTTTATACCAGTGATCGAAAAAAATACACTAATGCTGGCGTTTTTAAAACATTAATTGAAGAACTTCGCGAACTAAGGGAAAATGGCCTTGTAATAACTGTAAAAGAAAAAAAATATCAAGTTTATTTTATAACTTGTTTGATGTTAGGTGATAATCTTGGTCTTAACAGCATTTTTGGCTTTGTGGAATCGTTCACTTTCACGCATTTTTGCCGGATGTGTTACGCTGATCCAGATCTTGTAAAAGTTTTAACTAAAGAAGATACATCGCTTTTACGAACTGTAGAATACGAGGACGATGTTAAGAACATTAATGCCAGTAAAACCGGTATTAAAGAAAAATGTGTATTTAACGACTTGCAGGATTTTCACGTTATCGAAAATAATAGCGTTGATGTAATGCATGACGTATTCGAGGGAGTTTGCAATTACGTTATGTCACAAATAGTGTTAAAACTGATCTTTGAGGATAAATGTTTTACCTTAGATTATCTCAATTATCAATTGCTATTGGAGCAGTAGGTTTATCGCGTTAGAGACTCGAGAAATCGAAGAGTGGGAGAGCGCCACGCGACTAGTATAGTCGAACTCATGCAATAGAGCCTCGGGGCTCGTCGGTATTCTTCGGATTCTTTCGGATATCGGCGTCTAGCGAAGCGTCGCTCTACCGGCGTCTCTCGCAACCTTACTTTATCGTCGATCACGGTGCTGCGCACATGCTGTAAGAAGTTTATAAAATATATTGGAGTGTGTTAAAATAAAATAAATGTGAAATTTATTATCTCTGTTCACCCAATCCTTTCCTCACAAGCCAGCCTCGCGATTATTATATCAAAAGGTTTAATAGGTTATGGGCCCAGATCACGCGTGAGTGCGTATCTGCTGTGAGGAAAGTTCTTTTGGAGCTCGTGAACACGAGGCGCGGGCGGTAGCCATTACGCGCGTGGTCGGACACCTGTGGAGTGAGTCGGAGCGCGAGTGATTCGTAATCCGAAATGTCGCAAGACATCTCAGCTCGGCACGTAAAGAAATTCGACGGAGTGAATTTTCAACAATGGAAATTTCACCTCAGAGCGTTATTTATGGCCAACGAGATCGACGAAATTGTGGACGGGACACGTGTTACGCCGGATGATCGAACAACGGCTGAGGCGAAACAGTGGGTGCGCGACGACGCGAAGGCGAAATTCCTTATCTCGTCAGCGCTCGAGCCGGCTCAGTTGGAGCCATTGCTCATTTGCGAGTCCGCGAAGGACATGTGGGACAGTTTCTGCGCGATACACGAGCAACGTTCGGCCGCAAATAAACTTTTGCTAATGCAAAAATTTCACGAATATCGAATGTCGGCGAGTGATTCAGTGATCCAACATATCGCGAAAATTCGTAATTTAGCTGCGCAAATCGAGGACATCGGAGAGCGCGTGTCGAACTTGACCGTGATGGCCAAGATCCTGGGGAGTCTGTCGCCAAAGTACAGTACGCTACAGACGGCATGGGACAGCGTGGATCCAGCTCGTCAAACGCTCGAAAACCTGCAGGAGAGGCTAATTCGTGAGGAAGCTAGACTGAATCAAAGTGAGGACGGCGACAGTGCATTCTCGGCGACGAAAAACGAAAAAGATAAAAAAGAAAAACGGAAAGGAAAGAAAAAGAAAAAGACGGACAAAAGTGGCGTAAAGTGTTACAGGTGCAACGACATGGGTCATCACGCGAGCGAGTGCCCGACGAAGAAAAATGGGGGGTCCGGAAGTCAAGACCAGTCACGTGACTGCGCGTTCGTTGCCGACAGTACGCGAAGTGCGAAGCGTGAGACGAGTGAATCCGAAACGCCAAGCGGCAATCAGCTGAGAAAGCTTCTCGGGACAAGCAAAGACGACGTGTGGATAACGGACAGTGGTGCGTCGAGGCACATGACTTTTCGGCGTGATTGGCTAACTGACTACGAAGCCATCTCTAACGGGGACGTGGTGTCGCTCGGGGACGGTGACGAGTGTCGCGTAGTGGGGAGAGGTGCCGTGCTCTGTAAGAAACTTGTCGGAGGTCTATGGAGCGACGCGCGAATAGAAGGCGTTCTTTGCGTTCCGGATTTAAAGAAAAATCTATTTTCCGTCGGCGCGTGCACGCGAAAAGGATACGAGGTAAACTTTCGAGACAACTTCGTTAATATCAAAAGCGGTGGCGAAGTAGTTGCTTCCGGAGTGAGACAAAACAATGATATATATCGGATGTTTTTTCGAATCGCGAAATCAAGCTCGGAAGAGGCAAACGCGGCGGCGTATAATCTACGAGTATGGCACGAGAGACTCGGCCACGTGGATAAGCGTGCGATACGCGAACTCGCGGAAAAAGGGCTCGTGCGGGGAGTCTCGATCAACGATAAAACCGATTTCGTGTGCGAGATGTGCAGACTCGGGAAGTCGCATCGGTTGCCGTTTAATAGTCGCGAAAAAGTTTCGACAAAACCGGGAGAAGTTTTTCATACGGATGTCTGCGGACCGTTCTCCGTCGAATCGCCCGACGGCGCGAAATATTTCCTAACTTTCATAGACAACGCGACTCGTTATCGTCATGTTTATTTTCTGCGCCATAAATCGGACGTCTTCAAGAAATTTAAAATATTCGAAAAGTTAGTCACGAACAAGTTCGATACCGCGATGAAAATCCTGCGATCGGACAACGGGAGAGAGTTCCGTAATGAGCGGATGGACGCGTACCTCGAAGAGCGTGGCATCAAGAAGGAGAACACGGCGCCGTACACGCCTCAGCAAAATGCGAAGGCCGAGAGGGAAAATCGCACGATCGTGGAGAGCGCTCGGACAATGATCCACGCGAAAAGCTTGCCGCTGTCACTGTGGGCTGAGGCAGTCAACACCGCGATCTACGTGCTGAACCGCACGATATCATCAGGCGGTATCTCAACGCCGTACGAGAAGTGGATCGGTAAGAAGCCGTTCATGAGTCACTTGAGGATCTTCGGTTCGGCGGCGTACATACACACGCCGAAACAATTCACCAAAAAGTTTGATTTACGGGCTCGAAAAATGATCTTGGTCGGATACGAGGGTGATTCGACGAATTACCGTGTCTACGATCCGACAACGAAGCGAGTCAGCGTGACGCGAGACGTGACGTTTCACGAACAAGTCGGCAAGGTAGAACTTGACGAGGACGAGGACGAAATCGAGACCGTGACGATTCGGTCGAAGAAAGAAGAGCCGCAGATTCAAGAAGAGGGGGAACAGCAAGGACGCGACGTCCAACACGAGCGCGAAGCTCAACGAGAAGAAAATGTCGAAGAACAACAGCCGGTCGAACAAGAGGGAAGGATGCTGCGAAGGCGAGAAACACTTCGCCCGCCGGCGAGGTACGAAGTCGATATTGCTGAGTATGTATTACTCAGACGAAGAGCTTCAAGCCCACGTCGAAAATAAAACGTGGACGATTGTCTTGAAACCTCTGGGAGCCAAAACAATTGACTCAAAGTGGGTTTTTCGTATCAAGGAGGATCCCGCGAAGGGAACTCAACGGTTCAAGGCAAGGCTGTGCGCGAGAGGATTCCAGCAGCGACACGGAGTGGACTACACGGAGACGTTCGCACCGGTAGTGCGCTACGACTCCCTCCGTGCACTGCTAGCGGCCGTAACCGCGAAGGATCTCGAACTACTCCAATTCGACGTCCAGACGGCATTTCTTTACGGGAACCTAGAAGAAAACATTCTTATGGAAGTGCCGGAGGGTCTGGGGGTCGAACAGTGCAAGAGAGAAGAAATAGTGTGTAAACTAAATAAGTCACTATACGGGCTCAAGCAATCGCTGCGTTGCTGGAATAAAAAGTTCCTTGAAACTCTAAGTCAATTCAATCTAGAGTGTAGTCAAGCAGATCCGTGCATTTTTGTCGGGCAAGTCAATGGAGAAATTGTTTACTTAGCGATTTTTGTAGACGACGGGCTTATCGCGGCGAAATCTAAGTCAACGCTAGACTATATAACAAAAACATTGCGCGAAGCATTTAAAATCAAAATCGGGGATTCGAGCTGTTTTATCGAAATGCAAATAGAGAGAAATCGCGAAGATAAAACTCTTACGATTCATCAAAGCGCGTACACAAAAAAAATTCTCGAGAAATTCGGGATGCGCGAAGCGAAGTCGGTCTGCGTGCCGGTTGATCCGCACGTGCTGTTGTGTCCGAGCGAAGATAGTCACGAGGTGTCGAGCAATGTACCGTATCGCGAAGTAATCGGGTCTCTAGTCTTCTTAGCCGCTGTGTCTCGACCGGACATTGCATTCGCGGTAAACGCGGTGAGCAGGTTTGTCAACAATCACAGTGTCGAGCACTGGAGAGCAGTCAAGCGAATTTTCGCGTACTTAAAAGGAACGAGCGACTACGGACTAGAATATAAAAGCGGCGGTAAAGAAAAAAACCTCGTAGGGTTCTCAGACGCGAATTATGCAAACGACGTCGAGACGCGAAGGTCAACTACTGGGTATATTTTTTGCATGGCAAACGGGCCAATATCGTGGTCATCGCAGAGGCAGAAACTCGTCGTGCTAAGCACGACCGAAGCATAGTACGTGGCCGCGGCAACCGCAACCAAAGAGGCCGTGTGGCTGCGCAAGCTGGTCAGCGATTTAGGCTATTCGTGCGAGCGAAAGCTAACGCTGTATGTAGATAATCAGAGCGCGATACGCTTAGAGAACAACCCAGTTTTTCACAAGCGTACCAAACACATCGACATACGTTATCACTATATCCGCGAAAAAGTAGAGAGCAACGAAATAATGATAATGTACGTTTCGTTGGAATTGCAAAAAGCCGATATTCTCACAAAAGCGCTGCCGAGAGATCGTTTTCGAAAATTGTGTGAAATAAATAAAATATTTTCGATTCAAAGAAAACGCTCAAACGGCGGTAGTATTGGAGCAGTAGGTTTATCGCGTTAGAGACTCGAGAAATCGAAGAGTGGGAGAGCGCCACGCGACTAGTATAGTCGAACTCATGCAATAGAGCCTCGGGGCTCGTCGGTATTCTTCGGATTCTTTCGGGTATCGGCGTCTCGCGAAGCGTCGCTCTACCGGCGTCTCTCGCAACCTTACTTTATCGTCGATCACGGTGCTGCGCACATGCTGTAAGAAGTTTATAAAATATATTGGAGTGTGTTAAAATAAAATAAATGTGAAATTAATTATCTCTGTTCACCCAATCCTTTCCTCGCAAGCCAGCCTCGCGATTATTATATCAAAAGGTTTAATAATCGCGAACGATGGATTTCGATTTTGAATCTTCAAATGTACCTCCGGAAATTCGTATGGATTATTTAAAAACCAACAATAAATTAAAAATGTCAGCATCTGAAATGTTATTTTTTACGCGTTATTTCGGTATGTTAATAGAAGATGAAGTACCGATTGATAACGAACTTTGGAAATTGTACGTAACGTTATATTCATTATAGAAGAATGACTTTGCAGAATGGTCCATTAATAAAAAATTCTTCGCTATGTTACGAATCAAAACATCGCGAAATTAAAGCTATTCTACAAGGTTCATGTAATCATATTAATATTTTAAAAAGTATTGGCATTAGACACCAACTTGGTTTAATGCATTTCTGTTTTTCTAAGTATAAAAAAATTATGTAACGTTTGGCGCAAAGACTGAAGATGATACAGTAAACTATAATTTTTCATCATACGAAACGAAATTTGCTTTAAAATCTATTACAGTGAACGATGTAACCTACAAACCTGGTACGATAATTGTCGCAAATATTACTGAAAATTTTCCTGAATATGGCGAAATCGATAAAATTTATGTTGCTGATAATAAAATATTCTTCCAGTACATTCCTTACCATGTAGTAGGGTTCAATTCTCATTATTTTGCTACCAGTGTTTATGCAGATGTAAATGCAAACAAAATGATCTCGTATAATGCATTAGTAGTAAAAACACCAAGTTTGATTTTTGAGAGAGATAACGTGGAGTATATTTCAACTAGACATATCTTATAAAGTTCAATATAAAATTTATTATTTTAGTTATAGTAATACTTTATAAATAGATTAAATTTTAAAACTTTACGTTTTATTGTACAAATTTATTACATCCCCATCTTTACCTTACAAAAATTAATTAATACTTTAATAAGTATTAACATTTTTTAAAAGTATCATTTTTTCTGTTTATAACGCTTATGTAAGTATGTGGTAAAAAGTTAACAACAAAAGTTTTCTGATTACTGTACTTTACTGTTTTACTGAATATGTAGGTTTCAGGTTAAAAAATCTACATGGCATGCATATACCCCATTAGCCAGATGTATTGCAAATTGTTAGCAATTTGACATACACGTTTTGCTATCGATTTCCTTAAATTTGATGTAAAACTGCGTCCGTATATGCTGGAAATTTTGTATCAAGTATTGAAGTAAATTATAAGGGCAAAGTGAAGGCAAAATTACAGCAACTATTGCTCATGATGTGCAGGCGTATCATGGGAATAAATTGACATCATATTATCATCATATTTCTCGATTTTTATATCACACAAATTTCCATCAATATGCTGTTATTAATTTCCTCCCCATCTCTCTCGCATTGTCGCATATATGAGTATTTTTATTGAATATTATGTGAATAATATTGAAAATAAAATAATATAATATTTTAATAATATTGAAAACAAGTTGAAAGCAAATTGATGTACAAAACTTGCAGCAACAGTTATACATAAAATGTAAGTAAATCTACGTCCGTATATGGGAGCAATTTGGTGGCAAGCATTTGCAGTCATTTTTACGGCACATTGACATCAATCCTTGATATTCGTCATTTCTTGAGAGCAAGTTGGAAGCAACTTGTTAACAAACATTGCACAGCAACTATTGCCGCGATTTTGCCACGGCAAGCCTGGCTAATGGGGTAATTATATCACTAACTTATACATACATTTTTCATATTTTACAACAAATATAATTGAAGTTCTTCAGAAAAATAAGTTTCTTTTAAGTTAAACTGACAGTACCATACATTTTTTTAGTGCATATTAGAATGATATTTATAAATTAAAAAAGTTGAGTTGATGCCAAAATAAAGAAAAAACTTCTGAAATTGTTTATTTTTAATAAACTAGCGTTTTTAAAAATAATAAATACTTTTAATTAAAGAATTTGTAAAAAAAAATAGAAAAAATTTCCAAAAGAATTATTTACAATGAATTTTTCCGTGTATACTTATCAAAATTTTAACAAAGTTATGTTGACAATATATCTTTATTTTAATACTGCAATAAGGTAATGTATAAATTAATTCAAAGGTATTATATTTATTAATATAAATAATATTTTGTAAAAATGTATAAATTATTAGCAGTTTAAAAAAAAATAAATAATGCTTATTTCGCTATCTCAAAGGGAAAGCTTTTTTATTTAATTTTTAGGGACTCATACAAATAAGTTTTGTTTTCAAGTTCCAAGGCGATGTGTCCCTTTAAGGTGGGTCTACACTGACTTTACAAAATCCTTATACATTCCGAATTTTGTTTCAAAATTTTAATATGTTATTAGTAACAAAAAAGAAGAATATATACCGATTTCATTGAATGAAATGGACTTTATTGTAGTCAAAACAATGGTTAATTAAAAAAGTTGTTTGCGAATTCAAGTTTAACAATATGAAGCTAATAAATTCACAGTTACTTCAGTAATTAACAAAAGTTAATATTTTTACTTTAATTTTCGACCATAAATAGCTTGAAATAAATATACTTCTATTTTAAATAAATTTATAACTAAAAATACCATGTTTTTGTTTACATATTTAATCGGCAAAAATGTGCTGGTACGCACTTCTTAAAAAATAAGATTAACTTGCAAGTAGTTACAGCTATATCTACCTACGCTAAATGTGCAAGTACCTTTTGAAGTTAAAAATAAATTTCGGGAACAACACATTTAAATCTTCAGTTCTACATTGATACGCCTACAGATGCAAAGTTACTTATTTTCATTGAATGGTTTGTTGATTATGAAATTTTTTTAATCTAACAGGCCCCATAATGTTTTTACAAATGTTGAGCTTGATAAAGTGTGATAACCTTTATTTTATTTAAAAAAAAATAAGTTTAGATCCACTTGTATCAAAATATGTATATTATATTATTAAAGACAGTTACATACATTTTCAATACAAGTTACTGAAAAAAATTATTTTTTATTTTATAATACCGATAGTTACTGAAAATAGCGATATCATTCTTCAAATTAGTTTTAAAATAAACAGATCGAGAGAAAGAAGATCATATTCTTATTTTTTACTTGTCCCACGTAATAAATGCAGAAAACATTTTTGTTTATTTACATTTATATACATATTTATATGTGACAAACATTTCAATATTATTGACATAAAAAAGTGTAATCTGATGAATTTTATCACTTTTATGAATTGCAAAGATAAAATCAGGTAAATATTGGCGCGATTCACAATTTCAACATTTTTATTGACGTTTGCTAAATTTCGAAAATGGAATTATTCTGTTATGGTTCTGAGCGTTATACATAACTATAAGATACTTTATTAATGATGATTAATGATGATAGAAATGAATATATATATATATATATTCATTTCTATCATCATTAATCATATATATATTTGCGACAAAGACTTGGTTTTATCTTTGCCAAGGCTGGAAAGTAATTGAGAACGAGGATGTTTTAGGATAAGAATAAGTTTTATTGAATACAGTAAAGCCTGCTTGTAGAGCTAACGGATGCCAGGCAACTGGCGAGACTTCCGGTTATGGCGCGCTCGGCGCTTTTCGCTCGGAGAGAGTGCGAGAGTACGAAAAACCTATTTCTCAACATATATATATATATATATATATATATATTCATTTAGAGCTGCATGATATTTAATTGTAAAAGTTAAATGTACAAAACAGAGTTTTATTAATTTATAACCATTGAAATGAAGCTTCGATATTACTTAGTTTAAAAATGGAAGAAAGATAGAAGGCATCTTTTAATGGCTCTAAATATATTTTATTCTTTTTAAAATAAAGTTTGTAAAAATTAAAGTTAATGTTGAGGACTTTGTAGGATAAGGGCCACATAAATTGTTAAAGCGGCATGAGCTCCATATCTTATTACTCAAGAATTTGTGGGCTACATGCCTCGCTTATACGTATTATGTGCATAATGCGGTGAGCGTCGTGCGTTGCGCGCGTGCCGACGGACAAGAGAAAAACAAGTGAGCGCCTTCACTGCTTTACTCGATGCCTGTCACGGCAAAACACCGTGACAGCCACCGAGAAATGTCCTGCCGCGGCGTCATTGTCTTTAACAGCGACGATCACTGCCTAATTCTCGTACGGCACGCCGCCACGTGGTGATGAGCGTCAAGCTCTTTTCAGCCTCTGCGCGGCACGTTCCTTCTACCAAAAAACTTCTCTCCGTGTACTTGTACAAAACAGTCAACAATGTAATTTAAAATCAGATATATGTACAGGTAAGTAAATATTATGTAAATGTCGATCCATTATCAACTTAACTATCTTAAATCTAATAAATTTGTTTTTCTATAGATGTTTACTTGTCTTTTATTTATAAATTATATTCTTTGAATCATCTCAATCAGAAAATCAGACAACGTCAAGTGACTATGAGTCTGAAGAAAGGAAAGATGTTTACAGATAACACAACTAGAAAAAGAAATTGTAATTTTACATAAAGAACATCCTTATTTAGAGAAGAGATATTATAAATGGTGAAACATAATTTGACAAAAGTTTTGGAATAAGAAAGTCATAGAATCGATTTTGTGAAGCCTGTACGGAAAAGATTCCTGTAACAATTTGAAATATTCAAGAATGGGCTTTATAAATGACTCAACTATTTCAAACAGATAATTTTATGTTTAATGCTTCAATAGCCTGGACTAAGTGCTTTAAGAGAGAATACAATTACCAAAGAAATCTAACAAGGTATACCAAGCGAACAGAATATAGATCAGCTGTAGAGACTCGGAAAAATGCTGAAACTTTTCAAGTTGAATTTGGTGTACTATCTTCGAGTTTTGATTCAAATTATATTATTAATGCAGACGAAATGGACAAATGTGAATCGAACTTTAGAACATATTGACCAAAAAGCTGTTGAGGTTCGTATTGGAGACGTATAAACAAGTTCATGCATACATACACTGCTCATTATTCAGTGTCAGCAGCTGGCAAGCTTTTGACAAATGTATTTCTCTGTCTACAGGAGACATCAGAAAAATTTGGATCACCAACTAAAATGAATGCAACTTTATGTAGCACAAAAAACTTGCTTATTCGCCTTAGACTCTTCGAGTGGTCAAACCGAAGCTACATTAGTTAAATGATTGTTAGTCAAAAACTTATTACGAGAGTCCACATGCACACTTGAGTACATATCACTGGGATGCACACCGTAGTGTCAACCTTTGGTTACTTATATCTGTCTAAAAATTAAATTGTTCACCAAGAAGCTTCAAAATAGCACATATTTGCTGAAACACCAACTATCAAAATCCGCTCTCTTATATACATCCTACTTTCAGCACCAATCTCGAGAAACATCATGATTAAGTATGATTTTTTTTTTTATCAAAATTAATTAGGAAAAAATAAGTTTTTGATATGTCAAAGAAACTTGCTTTTCTCTTAATATACTGCAAAATATGAATAGTACCACCCCTTGGGGCCTGCGGCGGCTCAGTCGGTAGAGTGTCGGATTCCCACGCCGGTGACCCGGGTTCGTATCCTAGTCTCTGCCGATTGATACAAGCACCTCTGTAAAAATTACATGTGCTTTGTTTACAAACACATCGCAGACCCCCGTCGTCGATTAGCACCACATGGGAGCACAAACATGGCGACGTTAAATAAAAAAAAAAAAAAAAAAAAGTACCACCCCTCACATATCTACTCAATATTTCCTAAATTTGCAATAAAAAGATTAGAGAATAAAAAGCCTTTTATAAACATACCTATTATATGATCTAGCTGACAGAGCAAGCAGCAGACGATCTTTCTTAGTAAAAAAATCTCAGTATTCGGGGGTCCAAGTACCGCTGGAGGGAGCAGTTGTTACGGCTGTGTAATGTAATAATACCTACATCACGTGTTATTCACCATTTACACGCGCAAATATTCAAATAAAATAATACGCATTTATTTAGAAAATATTCAAATATATATATAATCATTCGATTCTCGAACAGACTCAGACACAAAATATTCAATTTTACAAACTGTGTCTGAAAGGCAAAGAAAACACGCTCACTAAAAAACGAAGAACCTCTGTTCTACGCAATATTGGGGGTCCGAGTTCTAGTGCTTTTGCGGGAAGAAAGAAGCGTGTCGCTCGCACGACAACAACATGTGGCTGGAAACGGCCTTTAGACTGCAGATACTAAAAAGGGACTGGAGGAAGAGAGGAGCTCAACAGGGCTACAACGAATTTATAGACCACGAGTAAAGTCAGTCAGAGTCTAGGTGTCCTACAGCTGAAAGTTATAATAATGTCACGTGATTCGTAGAGACAATTATGAACTTGCTTTTCGCAAACAATAAAAAAGCATTTTTATCCTTTAATGGATACTTTCGGTGCAACTTTGCCACTGTTTACAAGTCGCCTGTCAATCTTTTTTTGTTTTGAAGTAAACTTATAATTATATTTTGATTACTTAAGTAGTTCTTATCATCTTATATATCTGTTTACATTCGGAAACAAATATTCTTAATTTTGATATGCAGAAACTATTTTCTCATTTTCTGGAACAGTTAGATAAGTATACATAACCTTTTCTAATGTTAAAAAATATTTAAAAAATGTTGATTCTTTGTGATAATTTCCAGGTAGTTTATAAGGTCAATAATTTGAGCAAACTTCGTCAATGATCTCAATACACAGAAGAAGATTTATTATGATTGCTGTAACTCATTTATTTTTCAAATTAATCTGATGAATTTTAGAAGGAATGTTTTTATTAATGTAAATTATGCCTTTAAAATTAAGAAATATACCATCTAGATAAATCTGTACAGTTTTGAATCAAGAAGATGGTTTCTGATAAGATTTTATACGTGACAATCAGGTAAACATTTGGTTTTACGCTTAATTTTTATAAAACAATAATAATAATACATCAAATAATAGTATATTATGACACTGTTGTGGGAGATGGTTTTCTACCTTGCTAGAGGGTTTTCGCACGAGCGAAGCGAGTGAGAAAATCGAGCAAGGTAGAAAAACACCTCCCACAACAGTCTCATACGATATTTTATAGCACAACAACCTCAAAATCGACAATAAAGTTGGCATTTTGAGGTTAATGTGCTATAATAAGTTTTTGAAGTTTGTGATTTCTTTTGTTTTCTAATTATACTTATGCATGTTTATATTAGTGAGAAAAATAGATATTTTATGTATTAGAAGTCTTAAAAATCATATACAATCAGTAATCAATGATAATACAAGAAAAATAAATAAAGTTTCGATTCAAGAAAATCAATTAATTGGATTATCTAAAGAAAATAATAGCATAAGACGAAATGGCTATATGCAGTTAGTATTTGTGTAGCTAGAAACATGCTTCATCCAAAAAGTTTCAGCCAAATCTGTGATCCGAATGTCCCAAATAGCTGATAGTCTGTATTTATGATCCATAACTTCTTGATATTTTTGTATCTATTTTAGTATAAATTATGTAAAATACTTATATTTTTTCTTTGGTTAATTACAGAAAAATATTCATGTCAATTAATAATTAATAAGTAAATGAGAAATGTCAAGGTCTTGGTTACGAGATATATAGATAGTAAAAGTTCCCGTAGTCAACAAATTTTTTTAACTTTTCTTGCATTTTATTTCACATAAATTGTCCAGCCTTTACATTACAAAGATTACTTGTAATATTATAGTTCGTCTAAATGTATATATACACTTATGCTTGTTAGTTTACTAGTTTATTTACATAAATCATCATAAATAATAAAAAAAAATTATTTTCAAATACAATATCAACAGACAGTTAAGGTAACTTATTAAGGTTGACTTATTTTTTTAATAAATACTGAATAAATAATTACTTCCTTATATTGTTGTATATCAGACACTCAATCGTTTATATTTATATTTAAATATATTTAGATGTGCTTGACTCGGATAAGTTTGGCAATAACCTATTGTTGAAAAGGTGTAGTTTGCAGTTTTACCTTTGTTTTTCAGTGTTTGTTTTTACCTATATAACATAAATTATTTAATATTATTAAATATACAGTTGTTATTTTAGTGACATCATTTAATATTTTAATCGAGTTACTTACGGTCTAATGTTTTGAATCATACTCAACATAAATGAAAAGAGTAGCATTAATAGTTAAGTCATTTTCATTTATTTTGGACGGTCTACCTGAAGTACTATAGTAGGATTATATTCCAACCATCCCTCATTCAAGTTTGTACAGAAAGCAATGTAGTGGCGTAATTCATTATTTTTTATCAGTTCCTCAAATCCGATTACTCCAATTAAAGTGAAGGTTTGCTTTGCTATCTTAATTGATGTTCTAACTTGATCTAATTTCAGTAAACAATTCTTAGTGCCTTTGCGGGTGTCTTCTACATTAAGAGGCAGAAAACGTTTAGCTTGAAATTCACTTAAAATTGGTTGTCTCTTGCATTGATTACATTTAGCAATTTATTGAAGTTTATTAGATATACGTTGTGCTAATTCTCTGGATAACACTTCATTGCAAGGCATGTTAATACAGTTAGTATGTTGATATATGTGTAAGTCACAGAAACTACAGAATAATTTAGAAAATACAGTAGGATGCATAATTTCTTGAAAAAATTCTCCTACTGTTTTGGTCCAACTGAATTCATCGTCAAGGGTATCACGTACTTTAGTAATCAATTTTGCTCTTGCAGCATATAATCCAGTTGTGTTAAAGTTTGTAACATAATTTTGTAGATTTGTACGAAATTCTAGCTTAGACTGTTTAACTTCATCTTCGAGTTCATCAATAAAATTTTTATATTTTGTAATCAAACAATAGGCTGAACTAAGATTTTCGACAATGGTATCAAAATATCTTAATGTTGTTATATTTACTGTTTTTCTCTGAATTTTTCTGGGCTTGTTTAGGTTACAATTTTTAATAATTTTGCTCTGTCTAATTATCTCTGAAGGTTTTTGTTGATTCAAATTTATTCCTGCGCATGCTGGGAAAATTTTTTTTCGTTTTGCTCTTACATTAGGAACGACAGAGCCTATTTTTACAGTTTTGTTTTTTATTATTTCTATAGTAATGGATTTAGACGTCACATTGTCATATTTATATTTATCATCACTAGATGCAGTGATTATACTTTTGTCTTGTGGCTGCATTTGATTATCATTTTGTATATATTCATTAATCATATTCTCTTCATTCATTTCATGATTTGCAAAGTTATTGCTAAAATCATCTCTTTCTATTTCCATCCTATATTCTTTAGGTAAAAAACTTTCATCTTGTTGCTGTATTGCATTTTCATATTCAACAGAGTCATCGATCATATTTTCTTCATTTATATTGTGATTTAAGAAGTTATTGCTTAAATCGTCTCTTTCTTCTATTCTAGGTCCTTCCGGTAGCATGCTTTTACTTTTCAAATTTTCACGAATTAAATCTACTATCATATTTACAGATTAGTTTGTGAATTTAGGTATATCATCATCGTCGTCGTCAAAAGTTATCTCTATGCTATTTTCATTGTCACTTTCACTGAATTCACTATTTCACTATTGGAATCAGATTCTATTTTATTCTGCCCCATCCAGTTTTCTTCATAAAAGATGAATATGTGTTGATCACTGTTTTCTTTTTCATTGAGAACATTTCCTTTAGTGAACTCTCTTGCAAATTTTAGTTTTTCATTTTATATTCAATGTTTTCTGCAATATAATCGTCTATGCTAGGTGTTGATTCATGAAAGTTATTTGAAAGGTACTGTTTAAATTTATTCTTATAATTCTGTAATGTGGTTATTGAGGTCTCTTGCGTACTTATTATGTTACTATTAAATTTTGACGTAATCACTGTTGACCATAAAACAAATTTTGTACACAATTTTATAAGTTGTTTACAATAATCTTCATTATAATGTGCATTTAATCTACTTTCATCGTTTTCGCTTCGAGTTGTATATATTTTAGACTTTACAAAGGTGCTTTTTATAAAATTCAAAATAATATCACATTTCTCTAAAATTCTCTTCAATTTCTGCAATATTAATCTGACTATAAATGATATCAATTTTGAGATGTCTTACTTTTGACATAATATCATTGAAAAACTTTTCGATATTTTCATTTTTATATTTGCTATAAGCAATAACATATATTTTTTCTAATATATTTTCAAAATCTAATAAATTTTCTTGAAAGCTTAGCAGAATTGTACAATAAATGTAAAAAAGTGTGATGGATTCTAAACCATAATAAGCAACACATTACCAGCTCTTTATCTTTAGAATAAGTAGTCTTACATCCGCATTAATTAAACACCTCGGCAACTATTTTTTTGTATTAATTAACGTTAAACGTTAAATTAACATTAAATACTGAGTTTACACTGATATAATGATTCCAGTAATAATCCGTTTTATTTGCCATGGTATAACTAATCCACGTCGCAAGCAATCGTTTAAAAATCGGTTTAATAATGAAATTGTGCTGTCTTCTGATGAAACTTAACAGATAGGGATAAACTGATTTAATACCTCGAAATCAAAAAAGTAAAGAAATATATCTTGACTTGAGGACCCATCTGGTGCTATAAATTTTTGGCAAAAAGATCCAACCATTCCAAACACAAGTACTGTATCTTTTTGTAAATGTAATGCCATATCAAGTGCTTGCAAACTCCAATGAAAAATGGTGAAAGGTACGTGTATAATTCTCTAATTATGGATTTATAAAGAACATTCTATTTTAATTTTAATAATGTTTGTTCTGTATCATAGTGCACATCACTTTCTCATTTGTCTTGAACTAGTTCAGCTGAATTGGTCGTATCACTTTTTGCTGCATTTCTTAAACCTTTTAAAACTTGATTTCTATTTCGATGAACAGACGTATATATGTTATGACATATTTCTTGTGACATATTTCTGTCCATACTGTATCACTTTTCTTTTTTAGTTTCCCATTCTCGGCAAAAATATCATGCTTCTTGATTTCATTAACTCTTTTATCATGAGGAATTGCAGCCATTGGTCCTCGCTTACCCCTTTTGCGTACTGTTCAGTAATAATCACACATTATTAATAAGAATAATTAAATAATACAAACTATCTTGAACACTTTTACAACTATAATCTAATTTTAAATTTGCCATCCTGAATCAACCCTTTACTTTGAAATCCTATACCATAAATGAATTGTCGCGCGAGAAGCCCCTTAGGCGTGGATTCTCGCTTTCTTATTTTCTTGTTTTCGTATAGGAGATGTGGTTGGAAGGGTTAAAAATGAAGAAGTCGATTGAGCGAGAAAAAGACGAGTTTAATCACTCAAACCGAGAGGGGAAAGCCGTGCGGCATAAAACCCCTCTCGTCGTATATACAAGCTGCGGGATTAAACGATTAACTGTGAGTCGTGTGCGTGTGTGTACGTGTGCGGTGTATTCGAGAGATCCCTATCTCTCGTCTCGTGTTCGTGCGTGATAGCAATCACTTATCGAAATGGGCTATACTGTGGCCTTAGTTCCACAGAATAGTCCCTCGTTTCGCTTCGCGCGCGGACGCGATTGTAGACCGGTCGCGACCCGTACCCGAATTCCCGTCACCAAGCGTAGAGAAAGATAGAGAAAGAGAGAGATATGCACACAAGAGAGAGAAGGACAGAGCACTACACCCACTAGTTTAATAACGACGATATATGCGGATTATAGGACGAACGTTCGGCTTTCGTGACAATGATCTGATGTCAGCGTATTCACTCAAGAGCGGGCGTGGCGATATCGTTCGCTTGGCTGCTCAAAAGCGACTGCCCGCGTGGTCAACCAGCGGCGCGCGACACGAGGCCAGCGGCGCCGCCAGCGCCAACAGCGAGTCCCGTCGTTCGATTGCTCTCCGTCGCGCGCCGGGAGAAGGCGCCACGTGCTCAACGTCGATTCTCACGAGCCCGCTCGACACCGTCGCCCTTCGGTGAAGCTAAGCCCGGAGTTTCGACGGAACAATAAATGAGAATTGTATTGTGAAGTTACGTTTAGAATTATGCATTTTACAAATAATAATAATAAGCCAATTTTAGGTTATATAATATTATAATACAAATTGGTTGTACTATTGAAAGATAATTTAAAAAGTAACACACCGGTTTCTCAAAATTTCGTCAATTTTTTATCTATGTGTTTATAACTTCAGTATGTTATTATTTAATTTACAAAAAAGAGATGCTATATATTATGACTATTATTTTATTTTTACGAAAATCTGCTTTTGCGAGAAATTTGGAATAATAACTTTATAAAGCACTGAAAACTCTGGCAGTTGTTTTATGTATAAAAGATGAGTATTTCTATGATGGTTAGAATTAAGAAGTATTCACGTTTAGCGATAAAGGTAGTGTGGCACCCTCGGAGTTGCAGCCACACGAAGTGCGCCCGCTCTTGCCGACAGGCGAGCGGCAGCACAATCGACGCAAGCAGCGTCTGATGCCGAGAGCTCTATACTAGCATCCGCCGCCTCACTGCTCCACTCTACATTCGGCTACGGAGGCTCGTGAGCTGCCCACACAGTACTGCACGCAATAGCTCGCTCGTACGCCACAACTCTGGCGCATCGCCTCGAACTTAATAGTTTTCTTCACGGCCACCACAGCCATCTGTATATCTTGTATATTTTGTAAATAGTTAATATAGAGCTGTAAAAATCACAAGGTGTGTAAAACCCTTTTCTCTCTCCTGCCATCGTTCGCCTCGCTCCTGTCCTCGGCGCAAGCAGCGCTGCACCTGCTGGGGCAATTCTCTATGCGCCCTGACACCCCGCGGCTAAGCTCGCACATTGGTGACCACAACGTGATCTTCGGGTGCAGCACGCCGAAAGCAGAGTCAAGGACGACCGGTTTTTCGCAACGAAAAAGAACGAGGTGAGAGGAAAAACTTTTCCCGCGCTTTTGTCGGAAAAAGCCAACATGGCTGCCGAAAAGACGCGCGCTCGCGCATGCTGAGCATGCCGCGTGATACCTCGACACCACGCCGCATCACTCGCTCCAGCATTGCTGACGACTCGTATTTGTTTAAAAATTTCGATAACCCCTTATCAAAGCTGTAAGACGGGTTACCTATGGCTGAGACAACTACACGGCCAGGGTTACCAGGTTTATGAATCTTAATAAGAATATAAGCCCGGGCTAAGGTGCAATTGTCTAAGTCATCCTTGACACCTACGAAAAAGTCGTCACAATCGAACACTCCTCTTTGACTCCATTTCTTAATAAGATTGAAAAAATTGTTTTTCATTCTCGGCAAGGGGGATCTGTTTAGTAAGCTATAATATTTTGTATCACTAAGAGCTGTTTCTACATTCTCAATGTAGCAATCCTTATTAATTACAACCGTTACGTTGCCTTTATCAGCCTTGGTGAACTACTAACTTTTCTCTACTAACTTCTGAACTACCACTGACTTCTAAACTTAATACATCGCCTGCACAAGAACTTGAAGCAAATGATGGAATAACATTAGCTCCATATTACTTTTTATAAACTTTTCTGTTTATATTCTCATTGAATCTGAGGCAATTTTCAATGTTTTTATAATATTCAAAAATAATGTTTTTATCTAAATCGCAATTAAAATTAAATTTATCACCCATGCTGAGAATGTCAAAAACAGATGGATGAAGAGGGGTGTTAGAGATATTAATTAACGATTTCTCTTTTAAATCTTGATTTTCATTACAGTTTTGAACATTGACATTATTGTTACTAATACTATTAACATTATTATTATTATTATTAGGACCTATATCTACATTATTAGTACCATTATAAAAACTAGAAACTGTATTTACAATATTAAAATTATTATCATTAATGGTATTATTATCACAAAAATTATTTTGATTACTCATTTTTTTGTTCTTAAGATTAATCAATTCATTAAATTTTTTATCGTATATTATTTAACATTTACTTTTTATACCAACTAAAACGGGTTCATAATAGGACATAAATTTCTTGACAACTTCTAATGAGGTTAAACTTTCTACTTCTGAAATAATATAATCTATAGAAGTTTTTAAAAATTTAATATGAATATTCAAATCTGTAATATCAAGATTGAGACACTTTCTTTGAATGTACAACGAAAAATGGTTAATTTTTTTAGAAATAGACATACTGTGGGACGACATATTTTTTAATAACCTATTAATGCTAAAAACGTGTTTAGGAACTATGTCGTATGTTCTACATTTGAGTAAAAATATTAATCTTGAGTTAGAGCTAGCCAATTTTCTAAGAGATTTAGACCATTTAACAAATAAAGATTTAACATAAGAATTGCAAATAAATTTAATAGTGCGCAAAACTGCCGCAAAATTCATGCGGTTAAACACAGGTGAGAGAATCTCAGTTAAGGGAGAGAAAGCTTATCCAGCGCTTTCTTTATTACTTATTTTCTTTAAATAATCTAAACTTTTCTTTTGCATAGGTTTAAATATAAATTTAAAAATCCAAAGATTATTAAGACTTATTAAGTTGTTTCACCTTTATAAATACCAGATATGATATTAATCAAGAAAAATTGAAAATTGAAATCAATACATTTGCAACAGATCCTATTCATCATCAAAATAAAAGAAAAAAAGCAGACAAAAGACGAAAAAAGGTGCAGGAAATTCTTCTATCTACAACAGCAGCAGATTTTAGAGAGACAGATTTTGAAAAAATAGACACAAAATTTGAACCCCTACATCTAAATAACACAATTACTTTGAGAAAAGCAAGACAAGAAGCATTAGATAAAGATTCTGGATAGTCTACTTTTAAAGGCCAATCAATCACTAACAAAAATTTTGCTGAACTTTGTAGTATACGTAAAATTTCTCTTTCACCATTTTACGTATTTTATTGGAGTAATGAACAAATCAAACTTTGGAATGCAGTAAGTGATTATACTGTACCACTTACGTTTGACTCTACAGGCAGATTAGCAAAAAAATACACTATGTATAATTATAAAAGTAAAACCCTATTTTATTACGTTATCGTAATAGGATTGGCTGGAAAAATAATTTCTATTTCCAAGCATTAACATCAATTCATCATGTGCCAGTATTAAATAAGGCACTAGATAGATAGGTCGAGACCGGTGCAAAAGTAACTAAAGAAATATGCACGGATGGCTCACCCACGTTGAAAAATGTTATCACCTTAGCATTCAATAAATTAACATACAAAATGTATAATTTACAATGCTACAAATTTTTAATTTCTGAATCTACCACGCTGCCAATTTGTTATTATATATATGATGTAGCACATTTGATTCACACAATCACAGGATGGAAATGCTTAAAGCCAAGTAATATAAATGTTAGTGAATTTTATGTCAGATGTATCGGTGCTTTAATTCAAATTGAAACAACGAGCAGTTTGAACAAATTGTTACTGGTATTATAATAATTTCAAATAGCACGATTATAGAAAACGATTCTGAATACCAGAAAAGAACAATAGTGTTGACAAATTTACTGCAAACTTATGAATTCGAATTTATGAACTCGATTTCTCTTTCAGAAAGTGCAAAAATTATAGAAGAAGATAACAATGATCATGAAATTAATATTTTAATACAATTTATTGATAATATATTTAAACGTGCCTTGACTTTATGTAACCAAGAAGAAAAAATCACTCATGAGGCTAATTCTTACTACTGCCCAGACTTCAGTAAGAATCTTAAAACTTTATGCTATAGTTTCACTTCATGGACAAATATAATGAAAACCCACTTCAGAACCCCGAATGATGTTGGGACTTCTGCAAGGTCAGAAGTATTTTTCTAAACTAAAAAATGTAGGATACCGCAACCTATCTCAACAGCAAAATTTATTTTGAAAGATGCTAAAAAAGCTAACGATCTGACAAAACTAGGTTTTTAAAATTTGCCCAGGTTCAAAAGTAATACTGAGAAGAAAAATACAAAAATAGACATTTTAGATATAAATCTTGAAGATTTAACAGACTTTCCAACAACTTCTGCTACATATGCACTATTTCAACATGAAAGTCATATTTTGCAAACACCTGGTCAAATTTCTCTACTAACTTCTGAACTACCACTGACCTCTAAACTTAATACATCGCCTGCACAAGAACTTGAAGCAAATGATAGAATAAGTGACATCATTTCTTACAATAATTGCAATACAAATTGAGAAAATTCCATCAATTCATAGTTAGAAAAATCTTTGTTTAATTACCATAATGTACATGCCTCTACACCAGTACTTTTCAAACAAGAAATTTGCAAGTTTTCTGAAGACGTTAGTGAATTTAATGTTCGCAAATTGATTCTTAATGGAAATCAAATAAGATGGGCAAACTATTTAATTAATGGTACATTGCAACAATTTATGTTCAAAAACATATGCCCATTTGATAGTTGTTTTGAACTTATGACATCAATTTATATAGAAAGTTCTTCTTTTACAATTGAAATCAATCAGTTACTATTAAAAGCAATTGATTCAATAAAATATTTGAGCTCTATTATTGATTATTGTGCTAATGGTTTCAAACATGAATGGTTTTATCAACGCAGAGCAAAAATTCTGTATAAATTATATAGCTACAAGCTAACTAGTCATCAATGGTTGATTAAATATAAGGAAAACGTTATAGTAGCATTTGAAAAATTAAACTAAATTTGATGTTACACTTACTAACTTGTACTTAACAACTGGAAACTTCGCCTTAAAGGGGTGCATTTTCTTTGACGCAGATGCTGAAAGTGAACTCCATGCTGCTAATACAATAGTGCATTACAAAACTTTGATGTATGGAATGGATCAAAAATGGAGTTTATACGATGGTCTTCTCTCGAACATACACATACAGTAAATAACACCCAACGAAAAAATAGCGTTGATCATTTATGCTAGAATATTAGCGTTGATCATTTATGCTAGAATATGATTCAAGCATTCCAATAAGCAAGTAAGTATATCACAACCCTAAAAGTAATGCATGCCATGAGGTTATCGAGTTATTAATAATAAAATATTTTCTTGCAGGTTTTGGGATAGTTATTATTAGAATAACTACATTTTATTCTATATTTTGTTACATATTTAGTTACTTATATTCTGCTTTGTATAAAGATCAAACAGAAAAAATAAAAGAATGTAAGTTGTATATTAGTAATAAAAACAAGAAATGCATTTTGTGATACATTCTGTTTCAAAAAAGGAAAATTATTTTCATTAACTTTTTTTTCATTTGTAAAATGTGCATTCTGCTATCGAATCTATAATAAAAAAGGTAATTTACTTACAAAAATATACCAAATTAAATTAAAAATCTTTTTAATAAATGTTTATATACAAACCATTTATGTTGGACTTTTCATTTTTAATGCTTTATGTAATTTAACATGCATCTTGTGATCATATGAATTATGAATATAAATTATGTTTAAGATAAAAAAGCAGTTTAATAGGTAACGTATAAAACGTTATATAGCCGCCATTTAGTCTTATGCTATTATCCTCCTTAGATATTCCAATTAATTGATTTTCTTGAATCGAAACTTTATTTATTATTCTTGTATTAGCATTGATTACTAATTGCATATTGCTTTTAAGACTTCTAATACATAAAATATCTATTTTTCCCACTAAAATAAATATGCATAAGTATAATTAGAAAACAAAAGAAATCACAATCTTCAAAAACTTATTATTTGTTGTATTGTTTTATAAAAATTAAGCGTAAAACCAAATGTTAACCTGATTGTCATATATAAAATCTGATCAGAAACCTTCTTCTTAATTCAAAACTGTACAGATGTATCTAGATTGTATATTTCTTAATTTTAAAGGTATAATTTACATTAATAAAAACATTCCTTCTAAAATTAACCAGTGTAATTTGACAAATAAATGAGTCACAGCAATCATAATAAATCTTCTTCTGTGTATTGTGATCATTGATGAAGTTTGCTCAAATTATTGACCTTATAGACTACCTCGTAATTATTACAAAGAATCAATATTTTTAAAACATTTTTTAACATTAAAAAAGGTTATGTATACTTATCTAATTGTTCCAGAAAATAAGCAAATAGTTGTTACATGATTACTTTTAGATCACAGATACAGCTACTTTTCGTTATTTATTAGTTATACTTGAAACTTACTTATCAATTTTAGATCACAGATACAGCTACTTTTCGTTATTTATTAGTTATACTTGAAACTTACTTATCAATTGAAGAATATTTGTTTCCGAATGTAAACAGATATATAAAATTATAAGAACTACTTCAGTAATCACTATTCAGGAGTCCAAGCAAAAGTGGCACACCTGTCGGTGCGAGGCCACAGCACTGAAATAATAACAATCATTAGCTATAACCTAAAACTATCAGATACCAAAATGTAATTATAAGTTTACTTGAAAAAAGTTAAAAGATTGACAGGAGACTTGTAAAAATTGGCAAAGTTGCACCGAAAGTATCCATTAAAGGATAAGAATGCTTTTTATTTTTTGCGTGCTTTCTTTCTCTGTCAGACACAGTTTGTAAAATTAAATATTTTGTGTCTGCGTCTGCTCGAGAATCGAATGATTATATATATATTTGAATATTTTCTAAATAAATGCGTATTATTTTATTTGAATATTTGCGTGTATAAATGGTGAATAACACGTGATGTATTATTATGTGATAACCCAGGCCATTGGATCCAAAGTGGTAGCGTGGATTTACGGGCGCGTAATTTCAACAGTATTTAAAAGAGTTCAAAATGATTATAATTGTTATATTATATTTTTATTATTCATGGGAAATTTAGGGAATGCTTTTACTAGGACATAAAGTCTGCTCATGTGCTTGTCGTGTAGCTGTTTCGACCGATGAAATGCACTCAGATTTCCGAGCTTTTCTTTGGAAATTTATGAGAGGCCTTTTGTGTGCATCGAGCGAGAAATGCGCTGTTAGTTTTTTTCTTGCTTATTATTTATGGTCTTGTTTACTTGTGCGAGCCACTTAGAATTTCGTTCTGTTGTTTTTGTATTTCCTGTCCGTGCCTTTGGGCTATCGAGTGAATTATTTGAGTGACTAATTTCTAGAGGTCTATCTACTAAATTATGAACACTATGTATTTTAGAGTTATTTTCCAATTTGAATATTTGCGCGTTTCGATGAATGAAATTGATACAAAACAGCTTTTCTTAACTTAGGGTATTTCCTTATGTAAACTGAATGAATTAAACTAATATATATTGATTGTGATATAAATATTTGTAATGTTGTGACTGACATTCATTTGGCTGTTTGCTTTTTCTTTTGATACCTCGTATGTATAAGATTATTTATTACTATTAATTTTATCTTTATCTTTATTTTATTCTCTTTTTAAGATTGATCTGTTAATTGTTTTGAACGGTTGTTCAATTGTTTTCCCTTTCTTTTTGTCTGACAATAATTTACATGGGTGCATTCAATTTACATGAGGGTACGCTTTAATTATTCTATATATATATATATATATATATATATATATATATATATATATATATAATGTTTGATTGAGTGAGCTAAACTAACCTAACATGACTTCCTTACTTTAGTATTTGTTGTTTATGTACGTATAGACAGTTTGTGTGGTTATCTCGTTGACATTTTTTAAAAACTTATTGTAATTTAATGGTTGCATGTTTGAGTTTATTCTGTGGACGGTTTTTGTTCCTGATTTAATTTTAATAGTTACATTATCATGATCATCGATGTGGATTATTTGATATGGGCCAGTTTTGTGTTTATCAAATTTGGAGTTACGTGGCTCTTTTATCAGGTAAACGAGGTTGCCTACTTTAAAGTTTTGTAAGTTAAGTGATTTGTCATAATATTTTTTATATCCTTCTTTCGATTCTTTCAATTTTTCTGCTACCTTTGCTTGGGTGTGTGTTAATTTTTGAAATAAATTATCAACTAATTCAACAAAGGTGGGTTGGATTTCCTGTGTGGCAAACTCTGTTGGGATTCGAGCTTCTCGACCAAAGAAGACTTGATGTGGTGTATGACCATGAGCTTGGTGTATATGTGTGTTGTATGAAAACATGCCAAATCTTATCCAGCGATCCCAGTCAGTGCTTGAGCAATAGTGGCGTAAGTATTCTATAAAATCGTGATGTGCTCGTTCGAGGGAGCCAAGGGATTGTGGGTAAAGGCGGTGGATCTGATGCGTTTTGCTACAGAAATTGCTGCCTTGGCCTGTTTGAATGACCTTTGGGCAACCATGTCGGGATATGAATTGTTCTGCTAAGGCTGTGGCGGCGAATACAGAATCAATATGTGTGAGGGGAATAGCATCAGCATACTTGGATAGACAGCATTGAAGGGTTAGTAAATATTTGTTTCCGGATTCAGTAACGGGTAAAGGGCCTACGATGTCCATTTGGACTTTGTCAAGAACTGCTTTTTCGTATCTTTTATTGTCATAGGTTGGCGAGTTTTGATACGGGATAATTTATTTTCCTGACTACTTTTGCAAGATTTAATATACTCTTGGATATCGTTTTTCATATTATGCCAATAGAAATGATGACGAATAGCCTTATAAACTTTTGATATGCCTGTGTGGCCACCAACTAATGAATCATGATATTGCTTGAGTATATTCTCTCTTTCTGATTCATCTGGAAAATGAATATCATTTGAACAGATCGTAAAATGATATTCTTCTTCCGCAAAAGTATTAACTAACATGTTCTCTATAGTTTGCCATGGGATGTCATCAATTCCATTGTCAGTGCTTGATATTCTGGCAGTTTTTATGCCAAGCTCTACCATAGTTATTCTTAAACAATTAAAACAGGTTTGAATGTTTGTGAGTAGTGTATCTTCAGCATGTGAAGATTTTATAACTAAATTGAAAATATATGTGTTGTTTTGGGTTTTGAAGGTATGAACTTGTCCAACTGATGGCCTTTGGTCAATTAAATTCTGGGTAGTTAAAAAGCCACTGTCGGGGATTTCTTAGCTAATAGGTGTATTAAAGTTGCAATTTGCAGGAATAAAATGGATGTAATTGTCATTTTTCATGAGTAAGCAATCGTTTGTGTAATTGTTGTTGCGTGTCCTACAAATAGTACCTTTTGGTGCTCATATATTGATGTGATTCTATATTTCTCAAGATGCCTGGATTTTTTACTCCCGATGTCAATGCGTTTAAATGTCTGCGACTCATTTGGCTCGTTATCACTCGTGGCTCTTTTATTTCCCAATTTCTCATTACTCATTTTTTGACCTGCGCTACCTGGCATCTCAGGGTACTCAAACCCCTTCGACCGTTGCGACTGCGGATTCTGAGTTTCATCACTCACTCTTTCACCTGCGCTACCTGGCATCTCAGGGTACTCAAACCCCTTCGACCGTTGCGACTGCGGATCGTGAGTTTCATTAGCCACTCTCTCACCTGCGCTACCTGGCATCTCAGGGTACTCAAACCCCTTCGACCGTAGCGGCTGCGGATTTTGAGATTCTTTATTGACATTTACTAACTTACCTGTGGAGAAACCCACATCTTGAGTATGTTCTATCATTTTATTCATGCAAATCGTATGTGATTCTGTGTCTACAGGTTCATGCTGTGTAAGGAATATTTGGCAGATCGAATTTTCACTCAACAGGGTGTCATCATTTGGGTCTGTAACTGATGGGGAGTCTGCGCAGACACCCATCCTTTCCAGATCCATAGGAGTGTTAGTTTCTACAGGATTGTTATCAATCGGATTTCTGGATAAAGCATCAGTATTTGAATTCACTCGACCAGGCTTGTATTTAACCTTGAAAGTGTACTCTCGGAGACGTATTCTCCATCGAGCAAGTCTGGATGTGGGATCCTTTATACTTTGAAGTCATACTAGGGGTCTGTGATCAGTTATTAATGTAAATTTTCTATTTTTGCATAGCGCCTCTACAGCCTACTATGCATGTACCTATTTAGCGAACATTTGTGTATAGCGCCTCTAAAGCCTACTATACACTTCTAACAAATAGTTCACAATAATTCGAAAATTTACAGAATTTTTAATATTTCAACGTATATTCTAAATCCGACTTTGTTCAAAGCTAAAAATGTACTGCACACTAAGAAAACATCTCTAGAACGTTTGTACACGAATATTATGTTTTACCTACAATACTTCACCCCATGCAAGTTAATAAAATTTTCGTTCTTTTCTTCATTCTTTTTTTTTTTTGATAGTAATATATCTTACTGATACCTTTTAATTCTTTATCAGTAAATTTATTAATATATATGTATATGTTGTTTTGTAGGTTTCAAATTCTCTCTTTTTTTTTTACAGAATATCAATTTGGTAATTAGAGAAGATTTGCAAAGACACACTGGATAGAGTATACTTTTACTTGGAGTCGATGTTGAGTCAGATAAGTAACTTCAAATGTGATTTTCGCATTAAAATTTGGGAGAATATTTACTTTGTTTCAACTTTTAGGTGTGATTCATACAGATAACCTACAGATGGACGGATAAGATTTCCCTCAAAAGTAGCAGAAAAGTATTTTCATGAAAAGATGCTTGAAAGTTTGGTTCACAGCTTGATTATAAGTATATAAGTAAATACGTAAATTATAATGATCTTTGTTTGCTATTTGAAATATTTGCACTTCAGCAGTGCTGTCTATAATTTTAGTCTTGATTAATTTGATAATATGCAACTCTTATATGTTTTATTATTATCGATTGAACCATTTTGTCGATAGCCTAATTGTATTGAATCTTGTTTAAAATGTATAGTACTAAACATCTGTATGCGTATCAATTAAGAGTATATGTAAAGTTAATTAATTGTATAATACGTAACATAGTAATAATTAAGTATATATTTTGTGAATATCAGAAAGTTATAATTATTTTTCACTATTTCTATTCTAAACTATTTATTCCATTTAACTGGATTTTTATTTAATGCGCAATCTATTCGCGATAATTCACTCGATTTTTATTTTGTATAAGGCTTCAGACTTACTTATAAAGAGTTTTTTGGTGTACTCTATTTCCCTTTTTTTTTATCCAACGTTGTATGCCTGTGATTTCCAAGAAATTTCACACCCCTTCTTATGAACTTTATGATCTACACTATCACAGTTATTTTTGCTTTCGCTTTTGACGATGCACTGATCACTTCAATGTTAATTTTCTTTAATGGTTGAGTATTGAATTATGCTTCCTCATTAACTTTTTCCAGTTAATATTCCGGCGACGGACCTGAAACAAAGCCTCCTGGGCCTTTTCTTCCCTCGTGTGGAAAAGAAGGTCTAGAAAGGTAAAAGATTCTTCTGGCGGGTTTTCTGGCACTTCGGAGTATATAGTGTGTTTATTTAAAAGTTCGCGCACTGATAAATTTATACACTTTAGTGGTCGTTTAGTGTCACACCGAACTGCCACCAGTGTGATAACCCAGGCCGTTGGATCCGAAGTGGTAGCGTGGATTTACGGGCGCGTAATTTCAACAGTATTTAAAAGAGTTCAAAATGATTATAATTGTTATATTATATTTTTATTATTGATGGGAAATTTAGGGAATGCTTTTACTAGGACAAAAAGGAATCTAAATAAAATAATTGAGTTTAATTTAAACAAGGACTTAGCTTAACCGTCTAAGTCCTTCTATATATTATCAAATGTATATATATTAAGATACAGCTAAATGATTTCGCGTCTCGGGCAGGACTGCCGCTCTCCTCTCCTCTATGCTGCTTCCAAACTCCGCGTTCTGGTGCCGCTCTCCTTGTCTCCACCCTCGCTCTCTAGTCGTGGCCAATCAGCGAAGGTCAAAGGGTAGCAATTGGGCTTATCCCTCTCTTCGCTCTTGATTTGGGACTGCCTGTAGGTACTTGCTTTCTCTCTCTTTTCGCTCTCCGTTCCTCGGCTTCCCACGACCCTTTTTTATGAACACACGTGTTTCTGCTCATGTGCTTGTCGTGTAGCTGTTTCGACCGATGAAATGCACTCAGATTTCCGAGCTTTTCTTTGGAAATTTATGAGAGGCCTTTTGTGGTGCATCGAGCGAGAAATGCGCTGTTAGTTTTTTTCTTGCTTATTATTTATGGTCTTGTTTACTTGTGCGAGCCACTTAGAATTTCGTTCTGTTATTTTTGTATTTCCTGTCCGTGCCTTTGCGCTATCGAGTGAATTATTTGAGTGACGAATTTCTAGAGGTCTATCTACTAAATTATGAACGCTATGTATTTTAGAGTTATTTTCCAATTTGAATATTTGCGCGTTTCGATGTATGAAATTAGCGAATGCGCGATTCGCAAGTATCGTGACGTGTCATTACGTCACAATTACATTACACAGCCGTGACAACAGCTCCCTCTAGCGGTACTTGGACCACCGAATACTGAGATTTTTTTACTAAGAAAGGTCGTCTGCTGCTTGTTCTGTCAGCTATATCATATAGGGTGGATGTCCCGACTACTGACACCCCCAAGGATCGATTGTTGCATTATTGCATAATTTATACTATTTGCTAAACAAAAATATATATTTTCTATTTATTTATCATAATATATTACATGTAGATAATAAAAACGAGGTTGCAATTTCAATAAAGATTATTATTAATTATAAATTCATGAAATTAATAATAATATTCTCATGAGCTATTACTGACACCCTGAAAATATGCCGGAACCAACTACTGACACCGCGACTATTGACACCCATTTATTTTCATACATATATTTAATTTTATATCTATTAATTAAATAACATTCTTAAAGTATACTTTGGACTTAAGTTTTTACGTATAGGTATCTAAATGATTAGTTTAAATGTATTGTTACAAATATTTGAAATCTTTCCCTTGAAAGCGTTAAAGATTATGCAAAATGAACGTCGCCGTTGAAGCCAAGGACGCTAGATTGTACTCACTAACTCGCGCGGCAATGGCAGTAGTTGGTCAAATGCACCGTTTTTTGCCTGACTACTGACATGTCAGTAATACGAAAATGTCTAAAACGCTTGTACCTAACGCTGCCATCCAATAATTAAATAAAATGCCTTTGATAAGTCTCCTTTTTATCTAGTAGATATATCTGGTATATTAATATTACCTATTAAACTATTTTTTATTACATATATCGCTCTAATATATAAATAATAGTCTTCTCTATTTCGCAATATTTTCATGTTCACTCTGAACACAGACATAATTTTAAACGTTTTCGTAACCTGGAATTTTATTATTATTTTTTAAAAGTTTCTGAAATCGAAAGATGTCATGTTTGTTTATACATTATACTAATAACAGTTACGGATTGCTTATATATTTTTTTCAGATATTATTTAATAGAGTTTATATTTTATTTATAATGAAATAGATTTAGGCGTCAGTAGTTGGGTGGGGTGTCAGTAGTACGGACATCCACCCTAATAAGTGTGTTTATAAAAGGCTTTTATTCTCTAATCTTTTTTTTTGCAATTTTAGAAAATATTGAGTAGATATGTGAGGGATTCACAGAAACAAGAAAAGCAACACTCTCCAAACCATAATTTTAAGATAAAACCTACAGATTGACATTCATATTTTGCAGTATATTAAGAGAAAAGCAAGTTTCTTTGACATATCAAAAACTTCTTTTTTCTCAATTAATTTTGATAAAAAAAAAACAATCATACTTGATCATGATGTTTCTGGAGATTGGTGCTGAAAGTAAGATGTATATGAGAGAACGGATTTTGATAGATGGTGTTTCAGCAAATATGTGCTATTTTGAAGCTTCTTGGTGAACGATTTAATTTTTAGACAGATATAAGTAACCAAAGGTTGACACTACAGTGTGCATCCCAATGATATGTACTTAAGTGTACATGTAGACTCTCGTAATAAGTTTTTGACTAACAATCATTCAATTAATGTAGCTTCGGTGCTACATAAAGTTGCATACATTTTAGTTGGTGATCCAAATTTTTCTGATGTCTCCTGTAGACAGAGAAATACATTTGACAAAAGCTTGTCACTGAATAATGAGCAGTGTATGTATACGTGAACTTGTTTATACGTCTCCAATACGAACCTCAGCAGCTTTTTGGTCAATAAGTTCTAAGGTGCGATTCACATTTGTCCATTTCGTCTGCGTTAATAATATAATTTGAATCAAAATTCAAAGATATTACACCAAATTCAACTTGAAAAGTTTCAGCATCTTTCCGAGTCTCTACAGCTGATCTATATTCTGTTCGCTTGATATACCTTGTTACATTTCTTTGGTAATTTTATTCTTTCTTAAAGCACTTAGTCCAGGCTATTGAAGCATTAAACGTAAAATTATCTGTTTGAAATAGTTGAGTCGCTTATAAAGCCCATTCTTGAATATTTCAAATTGTTACAGGAATCTTTTACGTACGGGCTTCACAAAATCAATTCTATGACTTTCTTATTGCAAAACTTTTGTCAAATTATGTTTCACCATTTATAATATCTCTTCTCTAAATAAGGATGTTCGTTATGTAAAATTACAATTTCTTTTTCTAGTTGTGTTATCTGTAAACATCTTTCCTTTCTTCAGATTCATAGTCACTTGACGTTGTCTGATTTTCTGATTGAGATGATTCAAAGAATATAATTTATAAATAAAAGACAAGTAAACATCTATAGAAAAACAAATTTATTAGATTTAAGATAGTTAAGTTGATAATGGATCGACATTTACATAATATTTACTTACCTGTACATATATCTGATTTTAAATGACATTGTTGACTGTTTTGTACAAGTACCCTAGTGGATATTAAAAGCTGTTAGAAACTGTGAAAAATTGTGACAAATTTATGAAAAAGTTTGTAAAGCTATGAAATTTTGTGAAAAACTATGAAATTATGCTTACATTTGTAACAGGATTTTAAAAAATATTATCTAATATTTCATAAATGTTGTCACAGTTTTTCACAGTTTTTCACATTTTAACACAATTTCTCACAGTTGTAATTTCCTTTATATTAAGAGAATGCAACGAAAGAAAATGTGAACAAATTTGAAAAAATGTGCATATTTGTTTATAACAGATGTTCCAAAAGTATGTGATTTTCACACTTTTTCACTTTTTTTCACAGTCTTTCACAGTTTTTCGCAGTTGTTATTCCTACTTGGGTATCGATGGAAACATATTTAGATTTTGAAAATTTATCGCATTAAATTAATTTTTCATGTTTAACTAATGTCACCTATCGATTACATTCATTAGAAAATCAGCCACCTCTTTCCCCAATATAATTGCACATTCTGAAGCAGGTTCGCTAAGTTCTGTTATATTTATAATTTCTCTTGATTGTAAAATTTTAATACCTGAATACTTTTACTTATAGTTTGTTTAAATTCACTATTTAGAGCTATCACTAGTCATTATTTTTTACAAAGGTATTCTATATAAATAATAATTAATTTGTTATAGGATTTCAATAAATTTATGAATAAATTATGGATTGATTAAAAAAATTTAATAAACATCCTGTAATGGTGAGATAAACTCTATATTTATATTAATTAAGGTAGAATTCTGGTGTTGTTTGACCAAGAAATCGAAAACATTTTTTTTTTAAATACTCCTAAGTGTATGTAGAAACTTATACCAAGTTCATTTTCTGCGGTATCCTTTTTTTTAAGTCTTACGATACTTTATAGATTATAAATAACGTCACAGAAAATCAATAATTTTATTAGTTTTCACTTTTCTTATTTCGAATTATGCTTTTTGAGTTATTATGAATATATATTATCAATATATACATTTAAGTTATATATGCTAATACTGCAACTATTACTCTACAGTTTTTAAATTGTGTGCTGAATTAGTAAATCTGTTGGTACTTATAAGTCATACCAACCTGCAGTCATTGATTTACCAACCGCGACGGAAACGTCCTAACAGCAGACGAGTATACAGTGTGCTGGTGTAGTGCCCTGCAGCTGTCATTGCTTGAATAACATTGTAAACATGTGCTTGAAAATGTCTACAAGTGCCATAGTTGCATTATAATAATCAGATAAGAACTTTCATTCTTTTTCTTTTCTTACTCTTTCTTACTTTTGCTGCCGACAACGTATAAGCATTTTCTTTCTCACAGTACTATGGCATTTTCACTGTTATTTTAAAAATAAAGGAAGTTGTTGCTCAAACTCATAACTGCACATTTTTATGCTATAGATACCATAACAATGGTCGATTTTGTAAAATATTCATGAGTCATGATTGTAGCATCAGAGAAAAGAAATTCATAAGCCATTTTTGGCTGGTACACTTAGCAGTGAAAGTGTTAAATGCTAAATTTATTAAACGATTAAAAGAATTAAACAATAGAATCGAAAAATTGAATTATTAAGATATAATAATATTATAATAATTACTGCAAAATTCAATGATAATTTGCATGTAATAACTAACCATTTTAAATTTATGGAATATTTCATATGGTTAAATTAATTTTTTTCGATTATAAAATTAAAACTTAAATTAAAACAGTTAAACTGTTTGCGTCAATAGCTCTCAGGATCATCATTTGCCATATATAGAATATAAATTGAGCTTACGTTCAGAAAAAAAGTATTTTTACGAAAGAGTAAATTTCAAGCATAACGATAAACCAGCTGCATCTGTGATGATATAAACACTTTGGCACAGTAAGATAGTAGAAAACATTGGTTAGAATTAGTAGATAATGTTAAAAAAATGTATTTAAATAAAGTTATTTCTTTGTGATAATTTTCAGGTAATCAATAATCAAGCAGAAAATATTGGTTCATTGGCTGGAATAATTAGATACGTATATACCTCTTTTATTAATGTTAAAATATATTTTAAAAATGTTGATCCTTTGTAATTCTTTCCAGGTAGTTTATAAGGTCAATAATTTCAATCATAAGAAAAAGGTTTATTATGATTGCTGTAACTCACTTATTTTTCTGATAAATATGGTTAATTTTAGAAGGAATAGTTTTAATAAAGTAAATTATGCCTTTAAAATTAAGAAATATACCGTCTAGATAAATCTGTACAGTTTTTAATCAAAAAGAAGGTTTCTGATAAGATTTTATATGTGACAATCAGGTAAACATTTGGTTTTACGCTTAATTTTTATAAAACAGTACAACAAATAATAAGTTTTTGAAGTTTGTTATATCTTTTGTTGTCTAATAATCTAACTTATGCATGTTTATATTTTATTGGCAAAAATGAGTATTTTATATAGTAGAAGTCTTAAAAACCGTATTCAATTTGTCATCAATGCTATCTAATTTAGGAATAAAGAAAATAAATAAAAAGAGCGTTAGACTAAATGGCTGTATATATAGTAAGTATATAGGTACTTAAAAACATGATCAAAAAGTTTCAGCCAAATCTGCCACCCGAACAGCTGAATACTCTCATTGTTAGAATTGACAATAATAAATTTAACTTTTTATGTGAACTAACTCAAGATAAATATAACAAGTTGTGCATCATTCAATCAAGGCTTTGGCAACTCTCATGGGCAAAATAAAAAAGCATTATGTATGTCTATTTTTATTAAATATTTTTTGCATTAAAAAATAATACATTGTCTATTTTTCACTGTGAATATATTTTATGTTCTATTGCTGACTGTAGAACTATACAAAAAGAGTTCTCAATGGATTCTATCAAAGAATTCTTGGAGAGGCTTTCTACAAGAGTTCTTTGCGCTTTCACAAATATTGCTTCATAGCATTCTTTAACATACTTCTCAAGTGCAGTTCTTTGCGAGTTATATAAGAAAATAATAAATTGATTCTTAAAATTATAAAATATACAATTATGATGCTGCATTACTTCATCATAATTATTGTAAATAGGCATTGAGTTAACGACATGCCCTAGAAATCTCAAAGTATTTACAAACGGTTCTGAAAAACACTTTAAGAACGAATGGAGAATTCTTTGAAGTGCGATATTTACAGACAACAAAAGAGTTCTCATAAATCATTTCGTGTGATTTTTCAGGTCCACTTACGGATATCTCTAAGAATTCTTTGAGAACTCTTTAACGATAGACCTGCTGACTGAATAACACGTTAAATCAAATAGTGAAATACTCCTACCCGTTACATAGGTTAGTCATGAAACAATCTTGACCCTAAAATAGTTAATATAGTAATTTAAAAGTAATTAGAACAGTTAAAAAACTTCAAAATAATTTAACTTACTTCAAATTGTAATACTTTAGAAACACTAAAATAATGAAAACCAGTAAATGATTCAGTTTCAGTGTTGTGGTTCAAGCAAATTATTGAATCATTATTTTCTATTCGCTGAAATAAAATTATATGTATAATTTTATACAGTTTATAATATATTTATTTTTTTTAAAATACGAGTTAAGAATACGTTTTTAATACATACCTTTGAACTGTTTCCTTTTTTACACTCGATATGCTTTGAATGAAAGATGCAAAAGTATTTTTGGCAAATGTACTATTACATGTTACCTTTAGTGTTTTTTTTAACAATTAATCATGACACGTAGCCACCTGCAGAATTAAAATCTTCATAATGATTTAGATTATGGTATTTTTTCGGATACTAACAGTCGAATTTACCTTAAGTACTGATATAATGTGAATGAATTTATGTTCTATTTCTTCTTGACCAAGGCACTGGGTGAAATTTTTCATGTAGTGAGTTATATCCATTTATTTAGAAGCTCCTCTTTAACAAAATTCATCCCTTGGCTTTCAAAAAGGTACGAGTATTTTAAGATTTTTTCTACGACTGAAAAAATATGTAGAATTAATAAAATCAAAATGATGAAATACAGTTAATAATAATGAGATAAAGTTAGCAGTTCCTTTATATCAGCAGCCAGTTTGTCAAAAATCATTACAGCAACTTTTTACTCCGATAAAATCTTAAGACGTTCATTTTACAAATATGTGTAATAATGCATGAAAATCCATTTTTTTAAACGAATTTTCTCCAAACTGGCTGCAACTTCAGTCTCTAGCTCATTATTATTTATCACAATATATTTCTTTAAATGTGCACACACTTTATAAACTTTCTTCAATTCTTAGAAAATTTTAAATAATTCCATAAATTCTATGTGATAGAACTATTGTTAAGCTAAACTTCCAATCTGTCCAGGGAGTTTTTTAATGATTTATAATCTTGGTATTTTTCCAAACATATAACTGTAATTCATCAATTCAAGAAGATAATTAATTTCTCAATTATCTTCATTACAATTTTCTGCAATCTTTCAATTGTTATATATTCCAGAAGTTCTTGTACGAGGTGTGATAAACCTAATAGAAGTTGCCTTAAATAAGTTTAAGATCTTCTTTTTGTTCATTTTCTTCCATGATATTTATTTCTGCATGTAAGCAAGCTGGCATATGTGCTGCAGCCATTTTTTCTTATTTTCAACATTGTTTACCTTATTTCCAACTGCTCAGAAATAGTTAATTTATTGACTAAATTAATCATTGCTTAAAAACTGTTTATTTTACATTTCTTGGAACAGCTGAAAAAATATAAATCACAAAATATGGCTAATAATAGCTTGTAGATTAATGAAAGTATATATTTTTAAGCTTATGAATACTTTATAAACTTACTTCATCTTGTAGATAATTGTAAGTATCCCCCAAAATTACATGTGATTCAATCATTTTATTCTTTCAAAAAGCACAAAACTAAAATATATCGACATAAAAATCCCTCATCTTGTATTTTTATTGATTTTCAAGGACTTGAAATGGTAACGGCTTCAAATAATTACGCTCAGAGGCTATAGCCGCTGTGTGTGTACGCTATCAAATTCGCTGATATTCAGTGCCGTTTAGTGCTGAAACTGGCCATTATTGGGTCTTGGACCCATGAGAACTTTTATTCAGCACACCATACACTATAACATATTTCATTTTCAGACTATTTGACCGGTTGCCGATTTCCATTTACTCTGTGCGTGGTCCGTTTTCGTTCAAACCAATTTCTCATTATCCTGGACGTCAATTCACCGACTGAAAAGAATTTTGAGACAGATTGGACGACTTCGAATTTTTGAGCTCCGACCCCCCCCCCCCCCCCCCCCCACCATGGCACTTCATTTGAAACGTAGATTTTTGTTACTATATTGTTTAATACTCTATGCTGTAATCTATCACCACAGATGCTCTACTTTGCTTTACCGAATTTAAGGGGCTAGTCCAGTTTCTCGGGCTGAAAATGGAGGTGATTTTTCGGGACTCATAAAAAAACAACCATGCGGTCAAATATTTAAAAATTTTGAGGATATATTCAGATACTATTCATGAGTTAATACACATATTTCATGAAAAAATATCGACTGTAAGCCGAGTTATACGCTCCGACCAATCAGATCCAGAGCCTTGACTTGTAGGGCATTGAGATGCAGGACGGCGTATTCATACCCTTTGTTGACGCAGTCACTAACCTCGGTGTGGTAATGGAAGGAGGACTTACGTGGAAGCCGCAAATAGATGCGGTTAGCAGGAAGGTAAACATGACTCTTTATAGCCTGAAATTCTTCCATTCATGTACTACTAAGGTACTGCGGAAGCAGTTGGCATGTGCATTGGTATTACCTCACCTAGATTACTGCTTAGTTGTTTATCTTGATGTGGCAGGTGAACTTCAGACACGACTACAACGTTTACAAAATTCATGTGTGAGGTATATATGTGGTGTTAGGTGTGACGAGCATATCACTCCTTACAGGAAGAGACTGGGCTGATTAGATATGAAGGCGAGGAGAGAGTATTTAACGGGGTTGCTACTTTATAAAGCGGTTGTTGTGCGGCAGCCAAAGTATCTTACTGTTCTTTTCGAAAAAAATCAGGCTAGGACTTCAAGTAGGGGGGGGGGGTATAGAAGAGCTCTTTTAGGGCCCAGGGTGCACGCCTCTGGAACGTGTTCCCCTGCGGTGTAAGGGGGCTGCCAACACTATGTAAGTTTAAAACGACGTTAGGTAGGCACCTTAAAGAATTACACGGCGACAAGACTCCATAAAGTGATTAGTCATAGGCCTGCGTCTCACATCAAACTGCTTGTGATTGTATTTCGTTCATTTCTATGTAGTCTTAATTTATTTTAAGTGTTAAGTGTGAAGTGTGAGTGTAATTATTAGCGTGAATGATTGATTATGTGCAATATAAATGTGTATGTGTATATATTACTTGTTATCTATTTATTTATATATTATTAAGTGACGAAACGATATGTGATAGCACTGCCTACATTATGTTATGTGAGTCTATAATATGACGACCTGTGATAGCGAACCAAACTTTTAAAATGCAATGACTGATAATGTGATAACTAATTTTAACGAAATGTACATACAGCTGTAAATGTTTGTTATGGTGACGAATAAAAAGTATATCTATTTATCTATCTATCTATCAATTGGCTACTCTCGTTACCGCTTTCCTGATATCGCACACATGCAGCGGCGCGAGTGCTCGTGCATTATTTCTTAACGTATCAAAATGTACTTCATTTTATATTGAACTTGTTGTGTCATCCTTGACTTTACATTCGCCCATGTTATTCATGCTCGTTTCTTAAATTAACATATCGAGAGGTAAAAACTCCGTTATAGTGTGTGTTTGCGCACGTGTGTGTGTGTATGTGTGTGAGTGTGTTTGCGCGTGTGTTTGTGTGTATGTGCATATGCATTTTCTTTGTTTTCTTTTTGTGATGTGGATAAAAGAGAAATTTGTATTGATTGCTGAGTTCGTTTTTGTTTTCTAGTTGTTTTTCAATTTTTGCATTTTAGTTTTTCGTTCTTTTTGATATGATAGAAATATTATCACTGTTTCACTGTAAATGCATTTGAACGATCATCAAATTAATGTATGTTGCAAAATCTTTTTAAGAAATAAGAATGATTAGGACAATGGAGAAGATTATTCTGTAAAATTTTTGAGTCATTTTATTTTTCTATATACTTGAAAAAAAAATCGTTATTCTATGCCGAACGATAACTTGAGTTAAATAGCATTATTCCTGCTGAAAAATTCCAAGAAAGTAGATTTTTACTGCCTCTTTCCTAAGTTATTTGACTAGCACATAAGGACATTTATTTTTCGAGATATTTTAGGTTGTTTTCATTTTTTTTAAATGTTTAAATGCTTATTTCTTGGGTATTGCACAGTAATTATTGACCAATGAACGCTTATTTTTTTGGCCTTTTGTCGAAGATGAGAAATCAAAAAGAATTTTCCTGATTCATCCAGTCATTATTGTTTTATAATGTTTTTTCATTTTTATAAAATTCATTTTTTGTCTAAAAGAATTTTAACTAGTTTGCTTTCTTAAAATTTTAATTGTTATAAAAATGATTTTAAAATTTAACGCTACAAACAATTGGATAATGTAATCGAGGACTTGAATATAAAGTCTTAAATTTTTAAGACTTTTAAAATAAATTAATTAAAAATAGAGGCCTGGTCAAAAAAGACCCAAGTTGTCGATTGAGGCTCAAAAATAAGCTAGCGCAATGATGCTAAAATTTCAATATTTATACTATACTAAATATGATAAATCTATACAAGTTTCGTAATAACCCTGGTAGAAAATTATCTAGTTTTATCGAGGACCTCGATTATTTCCTTGGCAAATTAGATAGATCTACATAGTTCTAGATTAATTTTCTACCAGGGAATATATACACAATATTAATATAAAATAAAAAGAAAAAAAATTCAATATCTATACGTATACTACACTAAATTTGATAACTCTAAAAAATAATAATAAATAAGTTGTTGTTATAAATTTTGTTGCACGATTTTCGCATTTTTTCATACTTTAAAAGCAGGCGAAATGAGGCTGTTCTCCGACCAGCGGGCGTAAAGAGTGTTCTTTAAGTCAGCTACTTAAAGAATGTGTATAACGCGAAATCAAGACATGTATGACAAGAAGTATGACTTTGGCTCGAAAACGCACACGCCTTCTGCTCGTGCTTGCTCGCCTCGACTCTTTCTGCAAACCACACGCGGGTAAAAAAGAGGTACTTTTCACCCTTGGTATACAATATACTATGACTGTCATCGGTTTTTATTATTTAATTGTCTGTGATAGTTTATATTATTTCTTTACCACTAATATTGTTATGAATTAACTCTAAAAGTATTTCGATCATTAGTTTGTCCTGACACACAAGGTCTATTTTTGATATATTAATGTGGTCTTGTAAGTATTCGCAAATTTTATTGACGTCCTGTGCGCGTTCGGTAATCGGTTCACTCACGATTTGATATCGTCCGATACGAAATTTGGGTCGATTAGTATTACATATTTCTTTAACATTTCTGTGGTCTCTTCGTTTCTTAATTTTGTTTCTGGTACAGAGTTGTCCAATTTAAAATTCCGAAAAAGGAAATTTGCTATCCGCGCTAACTGCTATTAATACATCCCGGAGTGCGGGCCCCCAACTGCTACATCGTGCATTAATAAGAAAATGGGTGAAGTCAATATGAAATTAAATCGCGTAAACTTCTAGTTTCGGCCAATACTGGCGCACTTTACTCGGGATTCAAGGCATAAGCAGAAGCAGGATAGCGTAAATAATATTTAATTTAAAGACAATAATAAGAAGAATGTGCTAATTTACTGATGGATATGAGAGGAATCGTGGTGTGATAAAGAACTTCCGTTGAATGATCGAGTAGGCCTTGATTCCCCATAGGCGGTTCGGATCGACTGCGCTGCGGGCGGTCTTCGACTCGAGAAGAAGTCGGGAGATATGAACAGGAGATCGGGCACAATATATGGGCGCGAGCAAAGAAAGTTTAAGTTGAAGTTTATTATTCAAGAATCACAAAGTTAAATATAAGGACGTTTCCCTTTTACAAAATGTGAAATAATAAACTGGTGCGTACGTGCTTACAATTCGAATGCAGAAGGCTAAAATGTAGAGTGAAGGGCTAACGGCAAAAGACCTGGAGCCATGGGAGGCTATACATTCCATAACCTCGCAGGGGTCGCAAGCTTAGCCTAAATTAGGAATTAACTATTAGTTGGGACGTCAGGGAGAGTTAAATATGAGTTAGGGACACTCTAACTTACATGGGTCACCGAGGAGTCTAATGATAGCTTTTGACGTATTGATCAGGCCCCTAAAGTCGTTAAATTGGATCTGGTACTCAAGTTATTTTTTTACGCAAAAAGTGACCCAATTACCAGTTTTATTTTACCAATTATTATTTTACCAGTTTTATTTTACCAATTACCAATTATTATTTCTCTTACTCTACTTAACATAACTCGCTTAATATGGATTTAATCGAAAAAAGTACCTCTAATAAATATGTTTAAAAGTAAATTTTACAAAGGATAAGTAGGTTTCGAAAGTCACAAAAACTTTTTTTTTTATTCAAAATGGACGTTTAGGATAAAAAACTCAAAAAAGTTTGCGTATTAAAAGAATACATTAAGGGGTAACACCAGTCTAAAATTTTCAAAAATCGATTTTTTTGGCTTAAACGATACTTTGGACCCTTAAAAATCATATCCAATTGGTTTTATACAGAAATAAAATTTGTAAGAGGTCCAATTCTCGATTTTTCCGCAGCGTCTCGGCTATGTAGTGCTCCTACCTATCGACTATGTAGTGCTCCTACCTGTCCAAATTCTATTGCTTATGGTCAATGTGGTTCCTCAGAAGTCCGCCAGGGTGTACTAACACTGAATAGAAATGTGTGTGTGTGTATGTGTGTGTGTGTGTGTGTGTGAACTAGTACAGCTGCCAAGCGACGCCATGCAGAGGCTTTATTTTCTTTACGTACATTTTCGTTAAAATATTAATAACGTGTTTTGTTATTGTAAAAGTTTTCGAATGAAAAATATGAGTTCGAGAAAAGTCGTGTATTGTGACCAAAAAACCGGCCAAGGAGGATGGAGTAGTGCAAAAAGACCGAGAATATCAAGAGAAGCCAAGCCTGGAGAACGTTAGTACATCGGCTAAAAAATTATCAGATGTAAACTTTGATGATATTGAAGTTAATGAAGGTTTCGGTTACCGAATTCTGAATTTTGTAGCACTGTTCTCCGCGATATCGCAAGCTCTTGTATGTAAAAAATGCAAATCCGATGTAACGTTCACCGAAACTGGAAAGCGAGGCTTGGGTTTAAAAATTTTGATTTCCTGTAAAAACTGTGATCAGATTACTATTCCTAGTTGTCCATTTATTGAGAAAGGATATGATATTAATCGCAGAATTGTTCTTGCCATGCGATTACTAGGAATAGGATTGAATGGCATTATAAAGTTTTGCGCTTTCATGGATCTCCCGCGGCCAATTTTTCAATCGTTTTAGGATACAGTTGTTAAGAAAATTACCATTGAAGCAGAAGCTGTTTGTAAGCTCAGTATGAAAACTGCAGCTAAAAAAGAACGAGAGAAAACTGACGATCCAAATGGCATTACTGTATGTGGTGATGGTTCGTGGAGGAAGCGTGATTTTTCATCTCTTTTCGGGTTTGTTTCACTTATCGGCTGGTATACTGGCAAAGTAGTCGATGTTTGGGTGAAATCTAAATATTGCAAAGCTTGCGAATTTTGGAAAACCAAAACTGACACCATCGAGTTCAAGGAGTGGAGCCAAACTCACAAAGATGAATGCCAAGCAAACCACGTCGGCTACGCAGGAAAGATGGAAATGGACGCCGTCATCGAAATGTTCCAGCGCTCAGAATCTTTGCACAATTTGAAGTACGCTAATTACGTGGGCGACGGAGATTCAAAAACCTTCAAAGGAATCATAGATTCTGAGCCCTACGAAAAGTTCACCATAAAAAAAAAGAATGTATCGATCATGTGCAGAAGCGGATGGGTTCTCGTCTCCGTAATTTGAAAAAACAAATAAAAGGACTTGGAGGAAAAGGCAAGCTTACTGGCAAGCTCATAGAAGAGTTGGCAATTTATTATGGTTTAGCAATTCGTAGGAATCATGATTCTGAGAAGAAAATGCGCAATGAATCCTACGCAACACTGGACCACAAATTGTCTACTGATGATCAACCGAGATACGAAAGATGCCCGCGCGGAGAAACTTCATGGTGCTCTTGGCAAAAGGCTCAAGCTACTGGAGAAGATTTTGTACATAAACCACCTCTCTCTGAAGAAGTTTATAAAGCGATTTCGCCAATTTATAAAGAGTTAAGCAGTGACGATCTACTTACGCGTTGCTTAGGCGGCTTCACACAAAATAGCAACGAAAGTTTCAATGCGACTGTCTGGTCTATGGCTCCTAAATCTTTCTCTAGTGGCAAACACGTGCTCGATACCGCAGTATATATTTCTGCAGGTATCTACAATGATGGCCTTTCAAGTGTTATGAAGCTGATGCAACACTTGGGCTTGACAATCGAACCGAACTGCTATAATTTCTGCGTGGAGGCGGACGCGCGTCCCATCAAGTTTTCCGAGAGATACCTATCAGACGATGCCAGAGAGGCCCGGATGTCCTTAAAATCAGCCAGGAAGGAAGAGGAGGAGTCAGACATTAATAGAGATGGCCAAATGTACGCTGCAGGCATCGCAGATTAGAAGTATACAAAAATTTCAAGGATTTAAATGCTCCGAAAACTTTAAACGCGTTTTTCTCGAAACGGGTTTTTTAAAATTGGGCGCACTCATAGCTTCAACATCATTGCATGGATCGACTTGCAATTTTTACAGTAGCTTCACAAATATATTCTCCATCGAAGTACGTAGCCGTTTTTTGATATTTTGAAAATTACTTGTTTTATTAACAATTTACTACTCTTTTTTTAGTCGAAAATCCATACGATTTATTCAGAAGTGCACAGTTTCTACAAAAATTACTTCGATAGCTATTAGTATGTAGCTTCAGAAAATTTTTGGTTTTTTGTTCCAGCTCTCACGGCTTTCGAGGAATTGGTGCGCCCGCGGAGCACCTTCAAAAAAATCTTTTTCCGTAGATCTGCTGTAGCGCCGCCATTTTGTACAAAAATCATAATAAAAAATTTTTTTTTCATACATCAATATGTGATAAATGAACCATCTAAATATGAATACTATTCCTTTTCCCATAATCCCAGAATAAATTGTCAAAATTAGGCCTTTTTTCGGCCTCTAGAGTGGTGTTATCCCTTAAAAAGTGTTCAGTTTTGTAAAAAATGCAAGTTAAGATACCTCTATGGGTACTTCAAAAGATGAGCCGGGATTTTATGCAACATTTTGGATTCTGTGTCACGTATGTCCCTCTAGGAATTCTTTAATGTAACTGGTGGCAAATTAATGATATTAACGTATACTTTATTCATGTAACAGTAAAAAATTATAGTTTTAAAATTACCCCTTTTTTTAACGAAAAAGCGCAAGTAGCCGATGCTCCGTAGCATTATCTTCGAATATTGCAATATCTAAGATTACAACTAAGTGCGTTGGAATATGGTTAAAAAAATATGTATTTAAAAAAAGTTAAGATCCGATCAATAGGAGCCGAGATAATTTTTTTGGCCTGATTGTCGATTGCCAACAACCTAATGAATATTTTTACTTAAAACTTGATGTGGTAGTAGTAGACTGTATACTGTAATAGGTGAATTTTTTCCGATCATTTTGGCCAACAGGTACGGTAGAAATCGCCGTCAAACAGAGATATGTCGCGCAAAGCAGGCAAATGAGCAGTTAGTGGAGCATACGGCGCGCTGCCGCTCTCTTCCCCTCATGCGGCGGCGCGTCGCGGCGACAGTGGTGGGGGGCTACTTTTCGAAGTATGTGCGCCGCGATTGCTGTTTCTTGCAAATCGGATATCACTGCATTAAAAGAACGTATAGGAATGAATTTTTTTTTAATTTGCATATTTTTTTCCAGACTTTAATATTCTTTGACCAGAATTTTCTCTCTATATAATTATGTACACGAAAATCCGGTTATATATATTAGCGTGTGATTATACATGGTTGTTTATTAGTATATTATTATATAAATATAAATATATAATTATATAAAATTATATATGATTATACGCGATTATACACGATCATATATTAATATTATGTACGACTCATTTATACCCGGGTTTGCAATACTCTTTTTTCACTATTCGGAGAAAATCGAAACATTTATAACCTTTGCTTATATTCAAAACCTTGTCGTATATCTGTAATATTTTAAATATCGGCTACTTTTAGGTTAAATAACGGATATATTGTAACGTAAAACCCAGTATTTGTGTGCTATTATAGAAATTTATTTTGAAAAAAATCTAGTTAAACTTTTAAAAGTCTAGGAAATATTCTAATTATTATAATCGGATTGTAAGAGTTGATCTTTTATTCACGTATGTATACTAGGGTGGTCCAAATTTCTCAAATCTCAAATTTTTTTTTTGTAACCTCTTCAAAATGTTGTAATTGGCTTAAAAATGAGATATTGTTCATCGGTTGCCTGAAATTAATATTAAGAGGTCTTTACCACCGCAAACAGCTTTTAATATTTGATTTTTAGCCCTTTTATGACATTAGGTAAAATTAAATAATTCTACGTTAATTTATCAAGCTATCCAGCCAATATATTTTAACGAATTGATCAGTTCGACGTCGCATTTTGAAGAGTATTAATCGATTATTTATTTATGATCTTTTATTTAGTTGGCTTCTTAATTATATTTAAACACATATATTTCAGGGGCCAACTTAAAATTAAAAATATTAAATAATAATAACCTTATTTATTTGAACTTTTTTAGTTAGGAATTTTTTATAAAGATATGATAATTATGATTTATTATATAATAATAAATGACTACGAGCTCTAATTTGCATTTTTAATACTTAACCTTTTTATGATTTTAAATTAAAAATTTGTAGTCTCACGCGACGTACTAATTTGAAAAACAAAATTTGATAGTGGATTTGATTTTCGTAGGCTACTATTACTTTTTCGGCCGTCAAAATTGGCTTACTTCATGGCACAAGAAGGTTACACCACAGACTATGCACTTTTAATCATAATAATAATCGGCCATTAATAATCTGTTCATTCGTCGGAAAAGTAGCTTTCTTCCCTTATAGGTATGTATTATAATTGGTTCTATAAAGTTTTTTATTCGTTATGCTGCGTGCTTATATGCAGGAAATTTTTAATTTAAAATCATGAGAAGGTGAAGTATTGAAAATGCAGATGAGAGCTCGTAGTTATTTATTATTATACAATAAATGATAGTTATCCTAGCTTTGTAAAAGATCCATAAGTAAAGAAGTTCAAATGAATAAGGTAATTACACAGCCCCACAAAAAAAAATTGTAAGTCCCAAAAACTTGACCACGGAACTTATATGTTTTTGGGATCGCTGAATCCGAATCCAGGGTTAGTTTAACCCCATCAGATCTTTCTCAAGGTCAGTTGAAGGTCAAATTATCGAAATACATGAAAAATACACTAAAACCATGGTATCTTGGGTTTTTTGGGGCGCTGTATCTGAATCCGGGCTTATTACAACCCTATCAGGTCATGGTCAAGGTCAGTTGAAGGTCAAATCATAAAGATTCATAAAAAGTAGAGTCAAACCATGACATTTAGGGGTTTTTGGTGTCGCTGAATCCGAATCCAGGGTCAGTATAGTCCCATAAGGTTATATTTATGGTCAGTTCAAGGTTAGTTCAAGGTCATGGACGTAAAGAGAGTCAAAAAATTAGTTATAAACTGAAACAATGCAAAAGGTAATGTACACCATAAAGCAAAGAACAATGTATATGCAAGTACAATCGTATCCTTTAAAACTATATCATAGTTTGCTGCTCCTTCATTTACTTTAAATTTGTTAGAAGTATATGCAATTCAATAAAATACCCGTAAAAATATTAAGCCCATTACTCTTTTTTATGGTAACGAAGTATTTTATTGTCAAATGATCTACGAAGTAGATTACGCTTCCGCTTCTCCGATGTTGATGGTAGATCTCTTTTTAACGACCAACAGTAATCTGCTAACATATTTACGTCCCATCTTCCTTGGTACCTGCGCTCCATTTCCTTGATATCTTGGTGAAATCTCTCTCCCTGCTCTTCGCTGTAATCACCTAGGTTTTCTGGAAATTCATCAACATGCGAATATAAAAAGTGTAATTTTAGATTCATTAGGCAGCCTTGATTTTTGTAACTATTTACTAAATTTAAAACTATTTGTTGGTAATTTGGGCTCTTATGATTTCCAAGAAAGTTTTTAATTACGTCCTTGAAACATAACCATGCTTCTCTCTCTGTATGATTCATTTTCGTAACAAAAATTTCATCATTTATCATCTTACGAATCTGAGGGCCATCGAAAATTCCTTCATTTACTTTAGCATCACTTAATTTGGGAAACTGATTTCGCAGATACTTAAAGCAGCTACCATCTTTGTCTAAACATTTTACCCATTGTTTCATAAGTCCCAATTTAATGTGCAGAGGTGGTATAAGAATTTTTGATGGATCAACAAGTGGCTTATCTTTTATATTCTTAGAACCCGGTTCGAACTTTTGTCTAAGGGGCCAGACACTCTTTATGTAATGATTCTTTCTATCCCTACTATCCCATTCACATAAATAGCAAGGATCTTTTGTGAATCCCGATTGTTGCCCCAGAAGTATTGTTATGATTTTAAGATCCCCACATATTTGCCATTTATGATCATTGTATTTTATTGGGTCTAATATTACTTTCATGTTACAGTACTCTTCATTCAGTATTACCGAATATCCTATGGGAATGGCTGCATAAACATTTGTATTGTGTAACAGAACGGCTTTTTTTTCCACTCGTTAGGGTTGTAACATCCATGTTTAAAGCAATTCATCAACCCAACTATATCTTTGCAGTAAACTAAGGAAAATTCTTCATCTTTAGCGAAATTATCACGATATTTCTTATCTCTGTCTCGGTAGTAAGAAACTTTAATTTTTCCAGCTTCATTAGTATTTTCTTCTAGCCATGAAGCCAAGTACTCCGCCCCATCCTTTGGTAGGCCCAAATCGCGTATGAGATCATTCACTTTTTCCTGTGTAAGTGGACCTTTCTCCTTCTTAGTATTGTAGGGGATGTATTCTTCGTCACTTGTATCACTTGTACTAGCAACGTCATTGTCTTCATCAGGCGCTATTTCTTCTTCCGCAATAATATCTCCTTCCTCCATTTCTTCTTCTAAGATTTCATCTTCATCATGTCTTTCTAAATTTTCCTCAAGATCCATACTTCCACTTGCGTACATACCCAGTGGATCTTCTCTTTTATCAATTGACGATTCATATATAGGTTTCGTGACACTTTCAACGTTAGCGTAATTAATTTGCGACTTGTTTTTACTATTAACTCCATGCAAATTCGTATTACAAAAATAACAGTCTTCTTTTCTTAAAGGTTCCTTCCATATCGTAGGCACTTTCATTTTTACTTCAGTTTTACCATTTTTGTCTTTCTGTACCATTTTCCTACATATTGCGCATATGATTTTAGGAACCCAATCAAATTCATCAATTTTCATGTCTAAATGACCTTTTCATGTCTAAACCTTGAACTGACCATAAATATAACCTTATGGGACTATACTGACCCTGGATTCGGATTCAGCGACCCCAAAAACCCCTAAATGTCATGGTTTGACTCTACTTTTTATGAATCTTTATGATTTGACCTTCAACTGACCTTGACCATGACCTGATAGGGTTGTAATAAGCCCGGATTCAGATACAGCGCCCCAAAAAAACCCAAGATACCATGGTTTTAGTGTATTTTTCATGTATTTCGATAATTTGACCTTCAACTGACCTTGAGAAAGATCTGATTGTTTAATCTGACCCCGGATTCGGATTCAGCGACCCCAAAAACCCCAAGATACCATGGTTTTAGTGTATTTTTCATGTATTTCGATAATTTGACCTTCAACTGACCTTGAGAAAGATCTGATGGGGTTAAACTAACCCTGGATTCGGATTCAGCGATCCCAAAAACATATAAGTACCGTGGTCAAGTTTTTGGGACTTACAATTTTTTTTTGTGGGGCTGTGTTATTATTTAAAATATTTAAATTCAAGTTGGCCTCTGAAATATCTGCGTTTCAATAGAATTGAGAGGCAAACTAGACAAAAAATAATAAATAAATAATCAGTTGGCATATACAACCCTAGATAGCCCATTGTCCCTTAATTCTTATATATATATGGTACTTATAAATAACAGGTTTTTTAGTGAGAAATTAGAAGAATACAATTTTATCTATGAGGAAAATTTTTTTTTGGCTTGCCTAATCTGATGAAGTTGTTAATAAACTCATAAATTAACATACAAATATTTTTAGTCACCTAATGTAATAACAGTGCTGAAAATCAAATTTAAATGCTGTTTGCGGTGGTCGAGACCTCTTTCGCGAATTCCCTTACGCGACTCTATATCTTTGTCGCCCCCTCCTCGAGTACGCATAATTAATTCCTAGTTTAGGCTAAGCATGCGAACCCCGCGAGGTTATAAAAGGCATAGCCCCCAATGGCTCCTCGCTAATTGCCCTCACACTTTTCCTTCAACATAAAGCCTGCATTCGAACATTGAGCCGTAAGGACGTACGCACCAGTTTGTTATTTGACTTTTCACTTATAAAAGGGACAGGTCCTTATACTTAACTTTGTACTTCTTATACAATAAACTTGCTTTTAAACTTATTTGCTCGCGCTTATTTTTTCATTGTACCTGCGCTCCTATTCATATCTCCCGCCACCATCTCGAGCACGAGAACGCCCGCAGCGTAGCGCAACCGAGTTGAGCCGACTACAAGGAACCAAGGCCTACGCACACATACACAACGTAAGTCCCTAAATACCTTACTAGCCTCGCCAATCTTGTCGTAAACTCGCACTTCCTATTTTTACCACTATCATATTAAATGTCATTCTCGCTATCCTGCTTTTGCTAATGCCTCAACTCCCAAGTAAATTACGCAAGTATTGACCGAAATTAGAGGCGAACGAGATTTAATTTATTGCTTACACGCGACGTAACTATTGGAAGCCCACTCTCCAAGATATTTTAATAGCAATTAGCGCGGATAGAAATTTTTTTTTCGAAATTCAAAAATGGCCAACATAGAGTCAGAAAAGAAATTTAGAAATGAAGAGGCTACTGGTATCATAAAAAAATATGTAACGACAACTGATCCAAATTTTGCAGCGGACAATCGCGAAACAAATTTAGGAGCATTATTAGCATTCTTACAACAACGATATCAAATTACGAGGTAACAAATTTCGGAACATGCAGATGATGTAAATAAAATTTGCGAATTTTTACAAGATAACATTGATATACCAAAAGTGCACGACGCGTATCAGGATGAATTAATGATAGACATACTTCTAGAGTTAATTCACAACAATACTAGTTGCAAAGAAATTATAGAAACTATTATAGATAGTAAATCAACTAAGAAAATTGAGCGCGAAATACACACACTTTTAAACAAAAACGCCGAAATGACGGACACAACTGCCTATCAATCTATTATTAATTCAACAAATACGATATACCCACCCAAAACGGATTCTAAATTTCCACTACAAAATAATGACAACATTCAAAAAATTGACCTTACGAAAACCTCTCCACTTTTTGCTACTCCAAATGTACACAGCACACCTTATCATACAAACTCAGCAAATAATTATCGTAGACAACCTTACGATACTTTACAATCTTTTCAAAACAACACTCTCGCTCCAGTTTGCAATTTATCAATTAAAGGTGCAGTCGAAATGATTCCCAAATTTAACGGTTACAACATTCCACTTGTGAAAAATCAATACCGACTAACTCACAACGGCAGCCGCAGCGTGTCACGCAACCGTGGAAAACACCCGAAAATAAAAATCAATACTTCAACTATGTTCCCGCTGCCAATCTACATCAGCCAAACCAAGCCCAAATTGGCGCCACTAAAGCATGTAATTATTGCAAAATGGCCGGTTTCGGAAGAGCGAATGTAGAAAGCTTGCATATAATAACAAAATGCGAACAATGCATCAGGGAAACGAAAACAGTTTCCCGGAGAACAACGCAACCAGATAAATCCCACAACCCCACAGTCAAAATTATACGAGAAACAACCATCAATAGAATTAATAAAAAAGATTGATTTATTAAGCATTAATAATTTTTCACCAAGTATTATGGTAAAAACAAATTGCTCCCCGCAACCGTTGTCGCTAATGCTAGACACCGGCGCTGGGCCAGCACTTTTGAAAATTTCAAAAAACCACGTAATGTGCAAGTCGATGCTAACGAAATTTTAGACCTAACCGGTACAACAAAAAGTAGCATAAACACTTATGGCAAAATTCCAATGCAATTTCATGACTTAACATTTTATTTTCACTTAGTACCAGATGATTTTCCTATTGAGAATGACGGTCTGCTCGGCAGTGAAATCTTTATTAATTATGATGCAGACATTAATTATAGAGAACAATATTTTATAATTAATAATTATTAATTGCCTCTAAAATTACCATCAATTAAAAATAAAAGAGAACATAAGTTTTTAACCGCCACTTTTACCGAAAACGCAGAATAGCGCCTGCAATCAAAATCCGAACATTTGCCAAATTCAAGTATAGAACATCGAAATTTGCAAAGTCAAAAATCATATACGCATATCACGTCCAATTCGAAATTAAGCGTGCAAAATCGCAATAATAATAATTCAAAATTAGAAAATCAATCGAACTCCGAAATTCCAAAACCGAAATCGTGGCAGAAACAGGAACCGGGCATTTCTAGCAAAGTACCGCAATAAAATACCAAAATTTGTATTCCGAAATTAGAAAATAGAAAAGTAAAAAATAATATTTTTAGCTCTTGTTTTATAAAAACAAAAACAACGCTGTTAGAAGGAAATGAAAAATCGCTCCAAAAAGCTGATACAAAATCGCTGTTGGAAGTAAATAAAAATTTTAATTCAGAAATTAATGACAACGTATTTTTGGAAGGAAGTAAATTTGCATATAATGAAATTAAAAATTGCAATAAGAGTGAGCTTAAAAATAAAATTTTAGAAAAATTGAATTATTTATTGAAAGTTATTAAAGAAAGTCAACAAATATATAACTTCTTATCTTAACTGTTTGAGAATATTCAAATCATTTGTAAGCATATACTAGTAATATGCTAAATATGCTAAAATATGAGAAAGTTAACGAAATCCAAAAATTATTTATGCAGCTTAAAAAACTAGTTAAGTACACAGTACATGCAAAGTCTAACAATAACAGCTGCGATTACTCATTTCTTCTTTTATATACAATTAACGCAGCGAAAAGTCACATAAAAGAGAAGAAAATCATAAAAAATGCAAATGAAATTAAGAAAAGTAAGATAATGACCATTTCTGATCAGAATGCGAAGGGTAACGACAATAGAGCACACAGGGTGAAAGCGCTCTTGCACCTCGACCATCTGACCGGCGAACAGAGAGTTTCGGTAGAGCGACTCATAGACCAATATGCAGATAGATTTTATCTAACGGGACATAAGTTGCCGACAATAACCGTGTTCGAGAACGAAATCCCCCTTACTAGTGATGAACCTATTCGTATTAAACAATTTCGTCACCCTCCTGTACTAAATGAGGAGATTAATAGACAAGTACAGGAATTGCTACATAACGATATAATCAAGCCCTCGATCAGCTCTTACTCAGCACCGGTATTTTGTGTCGATAAAAAGCCCGATTCAAAAAGCAATAAGCGTTATAGAATGGTGGTAGATTCTAGTGAGCTTAACGCAATCATACCAGATTATAATCACCCTGTACCCAATATAACTGATATTTTAGACAAATTGGGGCAAGCAAAATTTCTTTTTATATTCGATTTAGCTTCAGGTTACCATAAAATTTTTATAAAAAAAGAAGATAGACACAAAACAACCTTTCATTCTAATCTGGGCGCCTTTCATTTCCACAGGAGCCCGTTTGTACTTAAAACAAGTGCATCAGTTTTTCTCGCTCTTATCACGGCACTAATCGCAGGTAGGAAAGGTGTAGTAGCATTTCTTGATGATATCTGTATTTTTTCTGTTAAAAAGATTAATAAAAGCTAACCTGATATTGCAACTTGATAAATCCGAAGGATTTAAAGGAAGAAATTAATTAGCTAGGGCACATTATAAGCAGCAATGACTGGAAGCCCGATCCAAAAAAAATAGAAGCAGTAAAATAATTTCCAGTACCCAAAACAGCAAAAAATATTAAACAATTTCTGGGACTTGCCAATTATTATAGACGTATGACACCTGGTTTCGCAAAAATAGTATGACCTTTAAACCTTTTAATAAAGAAAGATCAACCATTTATCTGGGAAAAAAATTCTCAGGAAGCATTTGAAAATTTCAGAGATCGATTATGTGAGCCGCCAATCTTAATACATCATAATTTTGATAAACAATTTACTGGTTCGACTAATGCTAACGGATACGCGATTGAGGAAGTGATTTCGCAACAAGAACTCCCCATAGCTTTTGTATCACGAGGCTTCACTCCAAATGAAGTAAATTATTGCACTTTTTCCAAAGAAGCTTCAGCTATAGTATTTTGTATAAGTCAATTCAGACCATACTTATATGGCAGAAAATTAACTCTTATTACAGACCATAGACCATTAGTTTGGCTAAATTAGCAGAAAGATCCAAGCTCTAGAGTAACGACATGGAGATTAAAATTGGCAGATTAGAATTTTGAAATTAAATATAAGCCAGGAGCAATAAATACTAATACCGATGAACTTTCGCGAAGTCCAGTAGAGTCACAAATATTAATCATTAACGACGCCACAAATAGCAATTTTTTAGCAATTGAGCATGAGCAACCTAACAACCAGAATGAGCTAGACAGAGAGATGAATAATCAAACGTTAGAAAGGCAGGTAGAACCCGCCGTCGCTCTGCCACCCGGCATGATGACGCACCTACACGCGGGCAGACAGCCAAGCACACGGTACGTGGCAGCCATGCAAGCTCTCGCACCACGTAAGAGAACAGCCGGAGGTCGTGAAATGTTTGACGAAGAGAGGCCGGTGAGACACGGCACGGCCAATGCAGCTGCAGAGGTAGTAGAAATGCCCTCACTCGCAGCCGCGCCGCGCGGAAATTTTAAGGGGGGGGGGCGGTGAAAGCACGCTCCCCGGGGAAAGGTAGGCAAGTCACGCATGCAGCCCCGTCACTACAGCTGCCGATAACACTGTGGAATTTGATATAGATCTTAATGCAACTTCGCTATTAAATGAAAATTCAAGCGAGTCTAATGAGCTGCTTAATTCTGAGCTCACACATCCTGACCCACACGCAAACGAACTCCCTATTAAAAATATTATTCACTGTAGAGAAAAATTATTTATGCGAAAAGATAATTATTTATATTTCGTCAATTCCATAGGCCAACCACTAGATGAAGGAGCAATGCAATTATATAAAATCAATAAACTACCAAGTCTTGATAATTTAACTGTTGGTAAACCTAAATTAATTAAAGTTAATACTAGATTATATATATATTAATGCTACTTAGAAGCGAGCATTGCGAAAGTTTAATAAATATCATGAATATTTTGCAAATTTTAGTTAATAAATTGAGTTTCATTTTAATTGAAAAAGAGATTAATACACTTAACATGGCAAAAAGTAAAAATATTGAAAACGTTGAATTCAATTTAATATTAAACAGTATCAAAAAACAATTATATTCAACAAACATTAAAATCATTGTATGTCTCGGTCATGTACAACATCCTCCTTATTCTGCACGTGTAAAATTATCAAAGAAATGCATTGCTCTACGATTGGTGGACACAAAGGCGCCAATAAAACTTATAATAGAATTAGTCATAAATATAAGGAGGAAAATCTTAAGCAGGAAGTACAAAAGTTCATTCAGAAATGCAAGCAATGTCAATTAAAAAAATTAGCTAGAGTTAAAACCAAGCAAAATTGAATTATTACTGATTATCGAGCAATACCGTTTGCTAAAGTAGCTCTTGATATAATCGGACAATTACCTAAAACTAAAATAGGTAATGAATACATACTCAGCATGCAAGATCAATTTCCGAAATTAATAATTTTTGTTCCCCTTCCCGATCAGACAGCGATCTCAGTAGATGACGGATTTATAAAAAGATTAGTTTGTATTTTCGGAGGTCCTCAAGCTATGTTAACAGATCAAGGGACAAATTTTCTAAGTAAATTGATGACGCGCGTAGCCAAGAAATTCAAAATCAAGCAAATTAAAACTACCGCATTTCACCCGCAGTCGAACGGCTCTCTCTCTCTCTCTCTCTCTCTCTCTCTCTCTCTCTCTCTCGAGCGCACGCGTCGCTCAGCGAATTTCTTAAAATGTTTATTACCAAAGAAGCGGAACGGGATGAATGGGTTGAATTAGCCATGCTTAACCATTATTCCGGGCGAAATGAATACGAGCTTGTGTTTGGGCGTCTAGCTTGACTACCATCAAGCGATCCTCCCGCCGCCGATGACCTCTTACCTACGTACTCCAACTACATGCGAGATCTTATATCACGCCTGAGCGCTTTAAACGAAATAGCTGCCGAAAGAATCTCCCTAGCTAAGGAGAGAGCGAAGCGATATTACGACTTAAAGGCTAATAATGTAGAAATAAAAGTAGGTGATTATGTTTGGTTGCAAAAAGGTCCCAAGACTCATAAATTCAGTGATCCTTATTCCGGTCCCTATCTAGTGTTATATATTTCGGAAAATGAAAATATAAAAATGCAATTGAAAGAGAATAGAATAAAGGTAGTACACACGAACCGTCTACGCTTTTCGCACATTAAACCAAAATAATATCATCGAATAATAATATATAATTGACTGATTTCAGATAAAATCTACATGCGACCTTCAGAAACAAGCAGTTAATCTCAAAATTTATTTATCTAATTATAATATGTAAACATTTGTTTCAGATACTAGATCAGCAGTAATTGTAACATACAAGGTTCCTTTTACCATAAAATTTGAAAATAAAGGAAAATTGTTAATAATTAAGGCATCGCAAAATCAAAGTGAAAGAGAATGACTGAAAATTTTATTCAGCATTTTTACAAATGGATAAAAATCTCGAAAACAAACAAAGAACATTTAATCCGACCTAACTGTATTCAGTAGACAAGCTTAGGTGTGATCATATCAAAATACAAAAGGAGAAAATACAAACGGAATTACTTAGTTGAGCAAAAATATAGTGTTATGAATACATATTTAAAAAAAAAACAACAAATAGCTATATGAACATCAAAATCAATTTATTATTGCGTATATAGAAAGAAATAGAATATTTATTAATTTGTCAATGTTAATTTCACTTTATAACTTCAGATCAACATCTTTTATACCGTGTTTATGACTCAAGTCATTTTGTTAATGATGTGACCAATTTTTAAGAAAAACAAAATTCATATGTTATGTATTATAACGTTTAGAATAACCATCTCATAGCAACATAACAAACGTGTCAGTTTTTCAGATATATATCAGACAATATAACGTAGTATAGCAGGCGAAAGTGTCAGTTGAATTAAAATACTATTAGCATTTTGCAATTCAAAATATCTAGTCAGTAATTGAAAACCACAACAAATGTAAAGATATACTCTAAGTAAACCTAATCGATTATTGTAATTGACAATCACTACTACCATACAAACGATTGAAATAAATACTGCGGATTAAATATATTAGCATATCGATTTATATTCGCAAAAATTTTGTATGTAAGGTACGAACAAAGCTTTAGAATACTTACAGTACTTATAACATTCTATTATACCATAGTATATAATAGTAGTATTATAGCTATCAATCAGTAAATAGACTAGTACCATAAATGTAATCGGTACAATGAAAGCAATTTTCGTACTGATAATAAACGTAAATTTTAAACGTTGCAGATTTTTAAGTAAATTTGTTAACATATCGAGTAAATACCAATTTTAACTATTTCCACACACGTGCAAAAGAGTCTATTTTATAACAGCTCACCGTCTCAACAGAAGCAAAAGATAACTATAATATCTCGTTAAATATTAAATAAATTATAATAATCTTTGTTATAAATTTTGTAAGGTTTTTCTACTCGATGTTGTTATTTTGGATAATGATATATGATCTTTTCGAGTATATACTTTAAAAACTTTTATTAGCCAACATGTCGGGAGTATATCTCCTCCCCTTTTCAAGGCTTCTGAAAATATTTACACACAGGATGAGATAAATATGATACAGTATTATTGTATTGTTTTATTTTATTTTTGACTAACAACTTGCGTGAAAAAAACCTTAAACCAATTTTTTACTACCCAAACAAATTGCACTAAATTGACAAGAGATGTTATTATCTATAATGAAACGAATTAAAATTGTAGTATATTATTAGAAACAAATAATTGAAAAAACTTTGTAGAAAGAAGGACCCACCTAGTCGAGCCCCACACCTCTCTTATTACATACCTCCAGGTGAGCATAGAGGGGCGGCGGGAAGATGGTACGGCCGCAACGCTCCCTCATGCTACCCAAGAATCGGACTGACTAGGCTGTCGAATTTTATCGAATTTATACTGCACGAGAGGTAAAGGAGTATTTGTTTGTGTGTATGTATGTGTATGTGTATGTATATGGAAATGTAAAAACGGTGTATTATCCCAAACACTAGTATTAGTGCATATATGTGTGCCACCTTCAGCATAATTTTACTTTCCTATATAATAAGATTCAGGCATCTCTTTCTGTTAAATACTAGCACCCCTTAGCATCTCCAACCGTTTTTACATTTATACAAAAGCACACAAACAACATCCGCTTTTAATAATCAACTTTTAATTTTTTCTAATAATGTTTCAACACAAATTTCAAATCGACAAAATAATATTCTTTTGTATTTTAATGTTACTTCAAATTTCGATATTTAAGTTGCGTACAATTCTGTGTAAAATTATACAGAATTTAGTCACAATTTTAATTAAATTCAAGCTTAATGCTAACGAATATTCTAACAATATTTTAAATCAATTAAATGGCATTGTATTCTTCTTTTCATAAATATAACTTCAGAATTAGAAATTTTTACTCAAATATGATTTTATATTAATTGATATAAATCTTTATAATCAATTTTAATTAAATTCAAGCTCAATGTTAACAAACGTTTTAACTGTATTTTTTTAATTCAATCAAATGATATTGCATTTGTTTTTCATGAATGTAACACTAGAATTTTCACATATAGATTTCAGTTCAGATACGGTTTTGTATGAATTTATATGACCTTTGCAGATAGTTTTTTTAAAAAATTAATTAAGTTATATTATACTCGAATTTTAAAGGTAATCTTAGAATTATAAAGTTTAATTCACATACGGGTTCATATAAGTTCATATTAACTCTTTAACGCTCATATTTCAACTAACTTAAATTTTACTCTAATGAATGCATCGTTTTGGCTATTCAGAAATAACCTTTATAAATCAATAGACTAATATTCCGTTCAATTTTTAATTTTTAGCCTTAGAACTATAAAATTTTATGTAACATATGGTTTCATATGGATTTATGCGAGTGTTTCTCTTTTAATTCAATTTAAATTTTGTTCCAATTACTATTTTTTATTATAGTTTTCAATCAGTCAACAAATTCATGTTTGATTCCAAGTTTATAAATTTTAAACTCAAATTTTAAAAAACAAAATTTTTTTAATAGCATATGGTTTCATATGATTCAATAAGCCTTTTTAGACGAGCTTATTTTGCGTCGACGCGTTGCCGACGTGCGACCACGAACGTGTCATGGACTTCGTCCGTGCTCGCTGACACAGGTGTTCTATGCCAGCGAGATAACAAAGCGTGAGAAAGCCAAAAACGCTGAGGCGGCATGTGCTTTTACGCGACTGCTTCGCGACGCGCAGCAAGTGCATCCCGCGCGAGTTCGACTTGAGCAGCACTACCGCGTACACACTCTCTCTCACCTCTGCTGAATAAATACACGATCTACCGAACTCCTCGTTTTTTTGGTTCTCTCCCCCAGTACACCCCAACCACACAAGAATCACGTGCCCCGAACGGAATGTGCAAATAGCACGACTTCCCATTCTTTCTTCCTATTTTTCCCCACGTAACATATAAATGAAAAGACAGTGAGAAAGACAAATTCAAGTTTATATGTCAAATTAAGGTTTGGACTTATTCGAAAGGGATAAAATATTATTTTTAAGAGTTTGTGATTAACAATTATATTATTATCATGCAATAGTGATTGCAAATTGTTGTAACTGATTTTATATAATTTTTGAGTATAAGAATAAACAAAACTTCGATTTGACACCTAACCATCCTTATTAATTTATTTTGCATATAGCTACTAGCTTTGTAACATAATATATTATATTGTGGAGAACTTCGCTTACTATTATTCATATAATTTAAGTGAAAAAGTATGTCAATTAAACAATGAACATTTTTATTATTATTAACTTCATAATGTATTTTCCTTTATAAATATATTTAAATCTTTTTATACTAAATTTATTTAGAATGTTTAATCAAGACACAAAATTTGGTAAAACAGATATAATTTATGTATAGATGTAAATTAAAATATAAATGTAAAATAAAAAAAGATTATGGCTACAGCTAGTTGAATCCGATAAATTTTTTATGTTGAAATTATTATCTACCGAGGTACCAAATGATAAAAAGTAATAAGGGATATATATGGGTATATTAAATAAATACCATTAATATTTATTTGAATAAATCAAGTGCAAAGACTTGTATTTATTCAACATCACAGTTTCATACCATACAAACAACCTGTGCTCACTCATATATTCGCTAATAGTAATAAGTAAACTAGCGAGTATATAAGTTAGCTGTCCAAATCATTGTTATAAGCGCGAGAGGAATAAGGTCATGCTCGCTAGGCGACTGTGTGCTGACTACCAATTTGCACATCGACAGCCAGCCTGCAAATTCGACCGTGGTAGGAACCGCGCCGCCAGCGTCGCTAAGCAACCAAGTTCCCACTCTTCTCACTCCCTCTATCATTCTCAACTCATGGATGTAGGTACACTCCCTACCCTCCGCGATTCTTCTTTGTGCGGATATTCGCTTTCCGCCGATCAGCTTGTGCGAATTTCGAGTATAATAAGAATATTTATAATTTTATAAAATGCTATAGTTTGGGCCGTTACATAGTCTCCGCATATAAATTTATATTTTTATTTAAAAATATAAAATCCTATGAACTCCTGGTTTTTCGCACCAACTGATCATATCACTTTTCATTTATACACATTTACTATATTCAGTGTAATTTTACTCAATAAATAATTACCAATGATTCACTTGTCTTCACTCACAATCAGTGTGATTCTATTTACAAAAATTTACAAAATTTTAACATAGTCATAAGTTCTTTACTGAATTTCTGCTGTTTAATTGCAGATATCACATTTTCTCCCAGCTTACATGTCGCTGTTGGAATATATTCTGGATATCTTAATAATAAATTAGGCTCGACATTCTCGTTCCATTTTATGTATTCGACTTTTATGTCGAAATCTTGAATAGCGAGTATCCATCTCCGTATTCTTGCACTTGTAAATCGACATTTATATAAATAAGTTAGTGACTGATGATCTGCTTTCACGTGTACTTCTGCTGATCTCAAGTAAGTATCAAGCTTAATCAGACTCCATATTATCGCCAATAATTCTTTTTCTCTGGTAATATAAGCAATCTCATTATGCTTAAGCGTTCGGCTTATAAAAGTAATTACTATTTCTTCTCCTCGATCGTTTAATTACGAAAGTGATCCAGCAATAGCAAAGTCACTTGAATCTGTGCGTAAAATATAAGGGTCCGGGTGATATAAAGTAATGTTTTTTATAAACAAGTATTTTACACTTATAAAAGCTTGATTTTCTCTGACCTCCAATCCCATTTCTTATTTTTTCTCAGCCACTTTAGCAGTGGTGCAGTTGCTTCCGAAAAATTATTTGCAAATTTTGCATAAAAATTTACTAATCCAAGATATCCTTTTAATTTCTGTACATTTTTCGGATCAGGATAATTTTGTATAAATTCCAATTTATTACTCTGATGTTTTATATTTTCTGTAGTTAAAATAACCTAAGAATTCTACTTCTTGGCGTAAAAAATTTGTCTTCTTAAAGCTTAATGTAAAATTATGCTCCATTAAAACTCTAATAAGATTGTCAATGTGCTCGAGGTTCTTGACTTCATGTTTCGATGTGCACAATAAATCATCAACAAAATTTTTTATGTTTCTTCCAGTGCCCCTTATAGCCTGGTCTAGTCCTCTTTCTGGTACTGCCGTACTAACACTTGTACCAAATGGGAAAACTTCAAATTCATACACTTTGCCTTCATGCATAAATGCAGTAAATTTTTTACTTTTTTCTGAAAGAGGGATTTGCCAGAAACTGTTGGTCAAATCTAGACTCGTCGTGACTTTAATTTCATTGCAAATTTGCAGTAATTCCTCCATATTTTGAGGAGATTCATGGTCCGTAACCAATCTTTTGTTTAATTATTGAGCGTCGAGATACAAACGCACCGATCCATCCTTCTTTATCACTGCCACAAGTTGGACTGATGTATTCACTATTAGATTTTCTAATTATACCCCAATCTATCATTTTGTGTATTTCCGTCCTCACCTTTTCTCGGTGATTTATAGGGATCGGATAAGATTTGACATTAAAGGGAGATTCATCTTGTGCTTCAAAATCTTACTCAAAAGAGTTTAAGCGTCCGGGCTTTTTATAAAAGAACTTTTTTATACTTTCATATTAGGTTTTTGAGCCTATCAATTGTATTTTTCTTTTTACTCGTTGGGTTTCGGAATTTCCCCTCAATTTTCTGCCAAGTTATATCATAAGGGTCATTATCACTCTGAAAATTTTCATTCATCGAATTACTCCCTTTTCGGGTAGTATAATTATTCGTGAATATATCTGGTAGTGGTTCGAGACGGTCTGTCTCGTCTTTCAGTACACATTCCCCCTCCATCTCGCTCCAATCATCAAAATTTTCAACATACTCATCCTCTATGGATTCTATATATCGATATTGAAGTTCATTTTGAGCATCTATACCCAAAACACAGTCCCTAGACAATCTAGGAAACATAATAAAATTAATTTTTTTTCCTACTTTTCGCACTTGTGTGTCAGCGAAAATCTGGATTTTCAAACTCGTTGTTTGTGCATCAATTGCTTCTTTTATTACATGCCCACTTATTGGCAAAGTTTGACATTTTTCAAGTTTATTTTAATAAAATTCTTCTAAAATACAGGTTATTGGGCTTCTGTATCTACTAGAGTTGTTACTGCAATTTTCCCAATTAATATTTCTATTGCTGGGCACTATATCTTTTGCTGATGTCTAAGACAGAGATCGTGCCCTTCACCGGTCAACAGATACAGACCATCTTCACCACGAAAGCGGGGGAGAAAGAGGTTATAACGAGGAGGGAGGCTATGTATCTGGGACTCAAAGTAGATACTAAGCTTACTTCCTTCCGTCACCTGGCGTGTGCAGCGGACAAAGCGGCGAAAAAGCCGGCACAGCTGAGCCGTCTCATGGCGAATACGAGTGGACCGAAAGCGAGCAAGCGTCGGGTCCTCGTGTCAGTTGTCACTTTCATTCTATTGTACAGTTCTGAAATATGGGTTGATGCAATGGAGAAGAAGTCATACCGGAATCGAATTTTTTCCGTTCAGCGTAGAGGAGTTCTCAGAGTCACCAGCGCCTATCACACGGTCTCAGGATCTGCAGTACTCGTTATTACGGGAATAATCCCTATCGACCCACACGCAATAGAGCGCAAGCGAATCTACGAACGGACGGAAACAGAAAAGGACAGATCAACCGTCCATAGAGAGGAACGGGAACGTACCATGGAAACGTGGCAACGATCCTGGACCGTTTCAACGAAGGACGAGTGGATAGCCAGGCTGATAGCCCAAGCAGATCCTTGGATCAACAGCGACTATGGGAAGGTAAATGCTCCTTCCTCAACCACATGGGGAAGGTTCGGAGCCGGAAGTGCATCTTCTGTTCTGCTGATTACGACAACGCGTTTCATACGTTTTTCGTCTGCAAAAAGTGGAACGAGGAAAGGATAGCTCTTGTCGACTCGGTCGAACAATTCTGCCTGAGATCATCGTGGGCGAAATATTGACCACTGAGGATAAGTCGACCGCCACGGCGAAATTCGCCGAGTTGGCCCTGCGGCGAAAGAAGCCGTACCTCGACGAGGTAATCGTCGAAGGTATGAACGAAGAGCTGGGAGAACATCCGACACCCCATCATAACCCAGGGATGGCGGACGACCCCATAGAAATGAATGTGATTTGAGATGATGGGGTGTCTTCTTAACTGGGGACGCGTCATTTTCTCTCACTTTTTGTTTTGTTTCAGATCTAAGCAGAAGCGGTCGTCCAGATGACGCAAGAATGGCACCACTCTGCGGTAATGTGATAAACGGTACCAGGATGGGTTCCGCCAGAAGAGTAATGGGTGGTAGATTTTAGTGAGTCGGTTTGTGATGCAACGACTGTGTAGTTTTTTCGCGTTTTGTTTATTTTAGTTTTCGTCCTATATTATACACACGTCGGATGCGTCCTCAACTAGCCCCACACTATTCGGTTGTGCGGACCCAGTCGGGTGTGCCTTAGGTGGCATTTCCTGCATACCCTCGAAAAAAGAAAAAAAAATCTTTTGCTGCTGTGTTTCGTGCTCCTCATCTGATTCAAATAATAATGCACCCCTAGGATCTTCAAAAATTTTATTTTTTGTTTACCGTTTCGGAGTTGCACCATGACTCCGATTTTTTTAGTTATCCAAGGCGCATGCTGCAACTACTTGGAGTTCCCCAGAAAAGGCCACATGCTCGCACTGGATTAGTCTCAATTTGTCTATCTAGTGCATCAACCTCACTAGATTTATCGATGTTCAAATTATCATTTTTTTTATTTGCCTGATAATTCGACTTTACTCCTCCATTATTATGAGGGTATTGTTGATTTTTACTTGGTTTTTTATAGACACCTTGGTTTGCAGCCGAGTAATTATTTCTTTTATCATATGGCCTGTATGAATTATTATTATAATTATTACTATTTTGATTGCCATTGTATTTATAATTCTGACGATTTGCCCATTGAAAACCAGTCGCCGGCCTTTCATTTGAGACACCTGTATTTTTCTAGATTTCCTGAGCACGACCATCTTTTTCTTTGTGCATTTCTTTATCTTTACACGCGAGCAGACTCATGAAAGTCGATTTATCTTCTATTCTTTGAGATTTAGCTGCAAATCTTATATCCAGGTCATGATGGCCAGCTAATTCTCTTATTAGCTCTCCTTCAGTGTATTTTCCTACATCTAAAGCCTGACTCATTAGATCTATGGTGTATTCTAGACGAAATTCTTTTTCAAAGTCGTCAAAACGTTCCACAGAATTATTGACTATATCCCACCACGAAGAAGCTGATCCTTTCAATGAGTTTGATATGGCGTATTTTAATTCAGCTTGACCTATTTCCTAGAGATTTAAATATCGTCTTATTTCTTTTGGGAATTTTATGGGCTTTTCGGATATTTCCCCTTTAAAAATCGCCGCTGTAATGTTTTGGCGTCTTATTAATGTATGAGATATTGAGTTTTCTAGAGTTGATCTCTCGGGGATTCGACACCTATATTCAGTTATGTCCTCATTCCTCGCTCCGTCTAATCGGTCTAGAGTTGCAGAACGAATCTCAGTTGAACTTCTGAGATTTTTTCGAGGTTCCTCGAATCTTACAGACGATGCTCGTTTTTTTCTTTGGCTAGTTTCTAGACAAATTATCTTTCCGTTAACATCAACAATTCTTCCGAACATATCCATATCATTTTCTTTAAACTCTTTTGTTTTTATGAGTAAATCCTCAATATTACTCATATCTCGTTCAATCTGTCCCCTAGTATCACGCAGTTTTCTCTCAAGTTTGGCGATTTTCCTATCTTTCTCTTCCATTTGTTCCTGCAGGAGACTTATTTAGGTTTTTTGACTTTGAATGTCTTTAAACAGAGCTAATGTATCCTCTTTTTGGACGCTACTTTCTCGATCAAGTTTAGTAATTTCTTGCGAATCTATTTGCTGAATATATTCAAGCTCTTCAAGTTTATCATGATTTTCTTGAATATCTTTGGCTGCCGCTCCCGCTTCTGCGCCTATCATGGCCCTGACTTCCTGCCGAACTAGATTTTTCCATTCACTTTTAAAAGAGATACGCAGATTTTCTTCTATTCGAGCATGCATTGCTTTATGGACATCAGCCGCCGCGGCTATTACACTGTCATTTGTTCAAGAAATCGTTTTCTTTGTTAACACTGAGAGTTCTCTCTCTACCAACTCTTTTAAAAGTTTGACTGCTGCTATTCTCTGTCTAGTCTGAGTGATATTATTGGTGTTCACTTTTGCCAAAACTTCGTTTATTTGGGTGTGAATATCAGCCTCTTCCTCTTCAATTCTCTCTTGTTCTTTTTCAATGTACTCAACACGCTCCTCATTTTTCTCAACGTAAACAAGTAGTGACTGAATGTTTTCATATACTATATCTTGCCACACTTCTCGTGTCTGATCTAGTTGAGATTCATTTACCTCGTCCGATCCTTGGCAGTTGGCACTCAGTGAACGTATTTTCTAGATTTTTCTGTCTCTGCTGTATCCCCTTCTTACTTACAGGTAGATACTCTTTTGATCGTGTTTTAACCATGTTGGACATTTTTTAAAAATCAATATAAGAAATTGTATATACTTTAGGTTAATAATAAAATGTAATTTTATTGAAAAATTAATTTTATTATTATGTAATTATTATTACTATTACTTATATTATTATTAATATTTATTACTATGTAATTTTATTGAAAAATTAATTTTATTATTAGCTATAATATCATTTATTTTTAATTGGTTTTACTTATAGAGTGCTTAAATTCAAATGATTTTATCAATTCCAATAACTATATCTTATTATAACATTATATTACTAAAATTTAAATATTTTTTTCCAACACGATTAATGTCAATATTCTCGTTTTGCTTTGATACTTTTGGAAATAAGTCAAAAAATATCAAGACAAAATGTCTAAATCAACTCACGTTTTTCTCTCTTATATTGGAATGTTAATTTATTAAACTTTTAATCAAAGTTTATTATAAAATCGCCTTCAAACGCCTCTCGAGATACCAAATGATAAAGATATATATATATATATATATATATATATATATATACATACATATGGGTATATTCAATAAATACCATTAATATTTATTTGAGTAAATCAAGTGCAAAGACTTGTATTTATTCCACATCACAGTTTCATACCATAAAAAGAACTTGCGCTCACTCATATATTCGATAATAGTAATAAGTAAACTAGCGAGTATAAGTTAGCTGTCCAAATCATTTTTACAAGCCGAGAGAAGTGAGGTCCTGCACGCTAGGCAACTGTGCGCTGACTGCCGATTTGCATATCGACAGCCAGCCCGCAAATTCGACAGCGGTAGAAACCACGCCGCCGGCGTCGCTAAGCAACCCAGTTCCCACTCTTCTCACTCCCTCTATCATTCTCAACACGCATGGATGTAGGCACACATCCCTACTCTCTGCGATTCTTCTTTGTACGGATATTCGCTTTCCGCCGATCAGCTTGTGCGAATTTCGAGTATAATAAGAATATTTATAATTTTGTAAAAAGCTATAGTGTGTGATATATATCGTTTTAAAAATACAAGAATTAGAAAATAAATAAAAAAATCTAATACACCCATAAAACATTTAAAAAACTATATAAAACTCATAAACCATATTAAATATATAAAATCCATAAAAAAACGCACAACTCATAAAGTCCATAAATCTATTATAACACATTAGATACATCAAATATTAAACCTATAAACCTTATACAAGCTATGAAAGCAATAAAATATATAAATACATAAAAGCATACAAAATATTAAAACATAAAAAGTAAAAAAAATATAAAATCTATATTATCAACAAGCATTATACATCTTAGTCATAATATAAAAATCGTAAACATCATAAACTCTAATTAATCTATAAATCTCACTACTTATATTAATAAACCTTATTAATAAACGATATAAAAATAATAACAATCATGAATCATATAACCCCATAAAGTCATTAAATTCATAAACTACATACGATATATAAAACTAAAAAAAGGAAAAAATCTATAGAAATTAAAAAATCTGTATAAAAATCGTAAATTTTATAAAACCTATAAAATTTATTTTAAAAAATATACAACGGAAAATATATAAAAATATTATAACACACTAAATCTACAAAATAATAAACCTATAAACCTTATAAATCTATAATAGTCATGAACTTTTTAAATCTACAAAAATAAAACAAATATAAATCATAAATCTTATAAAAGCTATGAAAGCAATAAAATATATAAACATATAAATGGATAAATATCTATATAAATCCTATAAAAATCATAAAACTCATAAATTAACTAAATTCATAAAAAGTATAAAATTGTAAAGAACGTAATACATATGCTAATGATGAACCGTATAAACCTTATAAAACCTTTAACCCCCCTGTTGAAAATATCTGTACGGATTCCGTACGGAAATCCGTCCTGAAATCCGTACTGAAATCCGTACGGATTCCGTACGGAATCCGTACGGAAATCCGTCCCAAAACGCCGTATGAAATCTAACTGAAATCCTGTGGAAATCCGGCGGAAATCCGGCGGAAATCCGGCGGAAATCCGGCGGAAATCCGATGGAAATCTAATTAAAATTCGTAGAAAATCCAACTGAAATTCAGCGGAAATCTAACTGAAATCTAACTGCAATCCGTCTAAAATTAGACGGAAATATAACTAAATTCAGATTGAAACCAGAGTGATATCTGACTTATCCGAAATTTTTATCGATCAATACATACGTATATATATGCGAAAATCGTGTGATATCCGACTGAAGTCCTTTGAGAGTTAAAGCTTTTGAATCCGTTGTTGGTTATTGGTTCCCTAAAACGCTATTATTTTATGCTTATAAAGATATAAGATATAATAACTTTATGAAGAATGTTAATTAAAATATTTTTTGTTTAAGTATCCAAGTCACAAATTAGTAATTGGTAAACGTTTAATAAAAAAATGTTTTTTAAAAAAACTGAAGAATATATGTTGATACTTCATAAGATAGAAAAGTAGAAGAGCATGTAACTATGCAATGAAATGTAAAATCTTTGTCTTAGACGCAGTCAATGTTTTTGATTTATAAGGGATAGCGTATAATATTCAAAACACGCACATTCATGCTATACATGATTTATTCATTACATATTGAACAAAACTTTCTTTAATAATCTAATACATTAGTAATAATACATTCAGAACGCAACTTTATTAAACTTATTTAAAATGCGTAAAACGGTCCAATAAACTTATTCATTATTTCAGTAATAATATCATTGGTTTAAGCAGACTTGTAAAATCTTATGAAGAAATCGCGTATAAATGACTAAAAAAATGACGATTTTGAAAAAAGAAATGAATTTTTTTTAATTCTTTGCTTGTAAAAAATCTTGGAAAGTATCATTTTTAGTCATCTATAAATCCCCTTTAAACATAATACTATCTTTTAATATTTAACAATATCTTAGTAATATTACTAAAAAAGACTTATACTTTAGTTATAATTAAGGGTTTGTGAAAGTGAAATCCCTGTTTTCTTGACCAATAAATAATTATTGGCTTTAATAAAAAAATAGTTGAACTATTTACTGACTAATTCACTAATTTCACATCCCTTTAAATGGAAACAACTTTGAAAAGCTTTGTGAAACTTATTTAATAAGTTATAAATCATTTTCTTAAATTTTAAATAAACTTATTAACTTAATTAAACAACATCTTATTAACCTAATGAACTCGTGAATACTGATAAATAAGACTATGTCTATATACATTACATATAGACAAACTCTTGGCCGTTGGCGGAAGCACTCCTGATCTCTTGTAATATTAAATAAACTTGATCATGAAAAAAATCATTTATTTTAAGTAGACTTGCGTTAAACCGTTAATTCATTGTTACTTGCCTGAAAAAAGTAAATATTATCATGAAAATTTATTGTAATAAATTATATGTGTATTTATTGAAATTTATATTACCATTCGATTTTTAATTTTTTTATATTCTTTAATTTGATATGAAATCTCTTCCGATAAATACCCATTAGTTTTATCGATTTCGGACTCTATATCAGTTTTCATCAGATTAGGCTTAATTTTTAGCAAAAAATATTTTAGAGAATCTGAAATGAAATATGCTATTTATTATTTAATATTATATGATATTTTAAGAACCGTTGTGTCAAAGTTGTTGAGAAAATTCAAATTTCGCGCCAAAAACTTTGTTATAATTAAAGATTGAGGCCGTATTATGTAAAACGACGACAAATTGCCCTCTCTTATATTATGATCTACATCTACCATTCTACAAATTTTCAGCTTTATATTCCAAAACCTCGATGAATAGCATTGGAATAGAATGTTTCGAAAACACTTCGTTCCAATGCTATTCGTCGTGGTATTGAAATATTAAGGACATGTGAAAGTGAACTAAAAATCCCTACCTTATCGACATCACATTTATATTTTTTTCTCTGCAATAAATAAATTTTTTTAAAAAATCGAAATGCCCTCCATATTCTTACCAGAAACTTTCAATTAAACTTTCAAAAGCTTTCATTCACTGAGAACAATGAATTTGAGAATTTAACTATAGTTGTATATATTCGAATACATTGTTCTTAGTGAGTTAATAATGAAAGCTTTTGAAAATTTAATTGAAGGTTTCTGGTAAAAATATGGAGGGCATAGTATGTCGATTTTTTAGAAATAATTATTTATTGCGGAGAAAAAAATATAAATGTGATGCCGATAAGGTAGGGATTTTTAGTCCACTTTCACATCCCCTTAAGTTGAAATGTTGTACAATGGTAGATCATAACGTAATGGAGGGTAGTGATGTATTTTTGTTTAACTCAGGCTCTATCTTTATTTAATTATGATTCAAGGTCCTTAAAAGAATGTCAAAGTGAATTAAAAGTTTAAATGTCTTTAAATCTTACCATCCAAGCGAGAACTGGGAAACTGCATAAATGTACCATTTATACATACTAGCTTATATCCCATTTATACATACATAAGTACATATAAAGTTTTAAAGAAATATTTTTATTTTTGAGCGTAAACCATAATTAATTACTATTTAATAATATCATTCGAATAGATTTTCAATTAATTTTGACACCCTCTTAAATAAATTAATTATATAGACTGTTTCAGTAGTTGTTCAAAATATAAATTACTTCATATATTACTATAATATTTGTAATTTTTGTACTGGGGCTATAATCGTACGTTTTCTGCCGAACAAAATATCGAACGAAGTTAAGAATTCATGAAAGAAGCTAAATTAAAAAACGCTTTTACGACAGCATTCTATGCATAAATATTAGAATATCAATAATTTAAAATTATATAATTAAAGTAACAGTAACTTGAAAGTTTCACTTGAATTTTGCTTATGATATTTGAGAATCAAAAGTTTTCTTACCTTCCACAATTGACACTTTACTTGGAGTCACGACTTTGCGTGGCGACTCTCTGTCAGACACTTTCGTTATTCTGTCATTTTCAACCAAACATCTGTTTACCAATTTGCTTATTCCCCATATGGCCCTGGCGATATTCTTCACAAACAATGAAGCGGAATTTGATTTCTTGGCTAATTTCCATTTTCTATATTCAATTGAAATATTCGGTCCTAACTCGATCATCTCTATTTCCTAGTTATAGAATATGAGTTTATTATTTTATAAAAATAAAAGTATCTAAACAATATATTTTAAAGTTTCAATTTTGTATGTTATCTAATGTAAATTATTTTATTTAAATGCGTATAACTTTGTTAAAACATCGAGTTTTGGTATCTGACAGTTTTAAAAATATTCTTACAATTACAAAGATTAAGGAAATTCAATAATTTTTTTTATGTTTTGGTCAAAATGCATCAGAGTCCTACTTTAATACAATATATTCCAAATAAAATTAAAGGTTTTAATTTATGTAATATTTTCTTCGAACAAAGTACTTATTTTTGTTATTAAGGGGGTAACACACCTAAATTATTATTATTATTATTGATTTACAAGGTATCTAATACCTAAAAAGGAAGTTTTACAGCCCAATGAGCATATATAAAAAAGATGCAGACTTTAATTATTATTTTTTAATACCAGAATTTTTTAAATTTTCGCGCGTTTGGCTCGCTGCGCCGCGTTGTACTCAGTTCAGCACTATTATTAAGTATAGTACTGACTGACAACCAGCTGATCAGTCTCTGACAGTCAGTTTTAGTGTTTACTTTTTAATATAACATTTCAACTTGATAGTGCAGAATAGTTGTTATAAAAGTGAATTAAAAAAAGCAAATTTGTTAACTGGATAAGTATTTTCGTTTTATAAGTAATCTAAATATTGGAAAGAATATATTACTTTGTGATATACTTATTTATTTTTCAGCAAAACCTGCTTACAAGGGACTGACAGAATAAATAATATATATTATTATTGAAATAATTCTGATTATGAAGGCATCACAAGAAAGTTACTAGACTTTTAAAAGGTTAGTCTGATTATTTAAACAAATTATTTAAGCTTTGAATCGTATGTTTTTTTGTATTTATACTTATGTCATGTAATTTTTTACAGGATACACAAGTATTAAATGAAACATTTTATGTAGTAATAGTTTCTTTAGTGAATAGAAATGTCATAGAATTGTTTCAGGAATGTTATTCATAGATGTTTTGTGATATTAAAACATTTATACTGTAACTTGATATTGTTACCCCGTTAAGAGAGTGTCGAACAATTTCAATCTCTAATCAAAATTTCAAATAAATAACTGATAATACTTGAAACTTTACACAGTGATAGATAAATACAAAACAAAAGGCAATTAACTTCGAGTTTATCATAATTATTTTCATTATAGCCGAAAAACAAATAATTACTAACCTTGCCTTCAATTTGTTTAGTCCACTTTTGAAATTTTTTCTTGTCGTCTGTAGGTTTTGAACTATTTGCTCCACTTCGCTGTTTTTTAGTCACTGGGGAACCATCTGGTGAATGAAATTCCGAACTCTTCGGTGTTCTTGATTTTATATTTGAAGGTCTCAGTGATGGCAGACCAGAATCTGGTATTTGTGCATCGTGGAGTTCTTTACTTAGTTCATCGCACAGATCTGCATCTGATTCAAGAAATGCAAATTATTAGTGTAATTTATGAGTGAAATGTCATGATAAAAATATATATCTTATTCTGAATGGATAGGAATTCTACATCGTTATGCCAGAAGTGACAGAATACAAAATATTATTACTTAGAAAATATCAGTTAAGGCTGGAACATAGCCCCTAAAATACCAAGAGACAAGATACAAGCCCATATAACTAGTATATCTATTTATACTAGATATATGCGTATGCAGTATATATAGATACACAAATTACATGGGCTTGTATCTTGTCTCTTGTAATTTCAGGGACTACATTCCAACTCTTACGTATAATATTACATTTTGGTTAGAGGTTTACATATATATATATATATATATATATATATATATATATATATATATATATTGTTTGCATATAATTTATTTTATGATTTACATGCTTACCAGTATCCACTACACTTTTGGGCGTACTTGTTGGTATTTTGCTGAAATTTAATGTGCTCTTACATTTAAGACGTAGGACTTCTTTTTTCAATTCATGCCATTTTTCTTCCCATTCATAATTTTGTAACCGTACCTCTTCAATCTGCATCATCAAGTGATTTTTTTCTTTTCTCAATTCTTTACATTCGTTTATTAATTCGTCTTTGTTTTTATTATTAAGACTGTCTTCTGTCACTTCCTTTTCAAGAATGAAAGAGTTTTCCATAATATTACTATTTTCTTCTGAATCTTGTTCTTCTGCTTTTTTCATCTTTTCAATTTCCTTTTTGCGTACATAAACATATTAAAACGTTATATAAAATAATTTTTTTTTAGATTATATCAATAACTACACAAATACTACCTTTACATCGTTTGCATTTTTCAGTTCCTCATCCGTGTCATTACCATCAGAAGTATCAATAATTAAATTATTTTTTTTTGTAGAGTAGACATTTTTTCTTTTAAATATTCTCTTTCTTTTTCTTTTTCCATCTTTTCAATTTTATTTTTGCGTATCTAAACATGTCATAAATCATAATCATTTTAATAAAAATACTATTTTTATTACATATTTTTATAATAACAAAAAGTTGAGTACCTTTTCTATTTTCTTATCTAAGCGAATTTGTGCCGGCTTATCATCATCTGTATCCACAGTTTCATCATCCGATCTTTCTTTGCCATCACTTGCATCAACATGATCATCATCGATCAAAATTTGTTGGACAGAAATGTTGAAGCTTTTATCTTTATAGTCGCTATCGTTAAATTTATGGAACCTAAATTTTCTTCGTCGGCTGTTGCTGTCTTCCTCTATTATTTTATCTAAACTCTCTTTACCTAGGATAAAAATAAGTGATGAAAAATGATTAAGCAAGACATTATAGAAACACAATTTGATAATTAAGGGGGTGTTGGGGCTAAAATCGCGTTTCTTCTTTTAGTGATTACTTTTTAAGTATAGAATGCAGGGAAACATTAAAAGCAGAGCCCTTTAGTGGTCTTCATAATAAAATTTTTGCATGTAAGATAAAGTTGATCTGATGAGTTATTTTTGTGATTAATTGGAATCACGATAGGGTGTTTACGCATTGAAAACTAACCTCAAAATTGTAATCATACTAAAACTTTAGATAATTTTTTTTATGTTATTTTACAATAAAATTCAGAGCTGAGCCTCGTAGTCCTTACTATAATGTGGATTTATTAATTTTGTACTTACATCCCAATGCAAATATCTCGACCGGTGAATATGGTTTATCCCCTTCTCTTCTACCTCGGTACGCCTGCTTTTCCACGTAATCATACTGATCGCATGGCTCTTCTTGTCGAAATTCTTTAATATTTGCTGTCTTAATCACTTCGACATTACTATTTCTTTCAGAAATAAAATGTACTATCGCGTGCGTAATTAATTCGCTTGCACTTTCCGACATATTTTTTGCCGGTATACCATACAATTCTCCGGTATAATATGATTGTCGTTTCGAAAAGAAGGGTGAAATTGAGACCGATTAACCGAAAATCCCGTTGTTGCAGAGACACTTTTTTTCCTAAGGTATTAGCCCCAGGCTATGTCCTATACGGAGACACTTCTGAAAAGTCTTTTTTACAAATTTCAACTCACGTGCGTGTTCACAAAAGCTTTTAGCGGGAAAGCTTCCGAAAGAATAAGAAGTATGTAGTTGTCAGGGGAGTTAGGTCTCTCTCTCTCTCTCTCTCTCTCTCTCTCTCTCTCTCTCTCTCTCTCTCTCTCTCTCTCTCTCATTCTCTCTCTCTCTCAGTATGAAACTGCGGTTGCACATCAGTCTGTATCAGCCAATCCCGACAAAAGAACAGCGTGTACACGGTTTTGAATTAACCGTTACCGTTAGTACCTTTGTACGGACTTACTGTTTCTCTAGCTTCGTTTGTATGTACGGTATTTTGCACTTTACTGCTAGCATAGATACTAATAATAAGAAAAACACAAGTTGGCAATAAACCGAAATTTGTTCTTCATTTTAATTATGTGAATATGGCAAATCCTACGAAACGAGGTAAATATAAAACATATTATGAAGATGCTAACCTCCAATTACCGAGATCGACAAAATATAATCTACAAAGAAGATCCAGTACCGATGATGAATCAAGTATTGATGACATGCAGGTAATTATTTTTGATCAGACAGACTTTTTTAGGTGGCTTTGTATACAATTCCCTAGCAAATGAAAAGTGTGTAAATATTTCTTTCAAAAATCTTATTTAACGTACGTAAATAGTAACACAAAAATATATTTTGATGCTTACGGTTACATGACTCACGCAGTCTTGCTTTAAGGTTAGAATTTTAGCGTTTTCTTTAATTTTAAATAAATATCTTTTTAAAAAGTTGGGCTCTCAAATACGGATTTTGCACGTTTATACCATGTTTTAGTTTATTTCCTAAACGTTATTATGCACACAGGAATGTGCATCTAAGTGTGCCTGTGTAGACGCAGTCATTTTAAAAAATAATAACATTACATAGAATGAGACCAGCATTAATTTGTAAATTTTATTTTCTGAAACTAAATAACAAAGTATATTCACCAAACGTGGTGTTCAATATTTAAAAAGATATATCTTTATTCACTGCATACATTTATGCGAAATAGTTCCACATGATCTCCTTTACTATTTTCAGTTTATCATTAAATAAAGTGTACTTATTTTTTCTGCTTTTTTAGTGGATATACTGTATAACAATAACACCAGACACAAGAGTGTGTCTCTTTTAATACGTAAATGATAACTATCAACCTATAACACTTAACATAATATGAAATATAATAATAATAACTTATCAGAATATTCAGAAAAAGAACGGTACAGAATGTATTTTTCTCCTGTAATAAATTAACATTTCAGGAATACGAAAATATGTGTTTGGCTGAGAGGGAAGATGCCATTTGCGAAAGAGAAGATCCTTCTCAAGGCAATGATGATGTAGTACGTTAATTTTTTATACACATTTTAAATCGCATTAGTAAAAGTGGGGGCATTGTTAAAGCTCGTAACCGAGTGGCGGGGGCACTAATCATAGACCTAACCTTCACGCTCCGACCAATCGCGTGAAAGCGTCAGGGCCGTACTGATTCAGACAGACGATGGTACTAACTACTAACTTATTTATTTAAGTTAGAGGTAGGTGCACTCGGCGTGAAATAGTACATTGTTCAACTCGGGTGAGGTGTATGAAGCACTCGTCTCTGTCTCGGGCGCCTTCGGCACCCTCGACTCCGACTCGTGCTTCACACCTCACCCTCGCTAGAAATAGCTTTTTTTCCCTAGTTAAACACCGTATTTTTTTCAACGAGGGTATGATATGGCCTCTTTTTATGCCTGAAAGTAGGATGGAAATTAGGCATTTTGAGTCGTGCACAACATAATTGTTAATTTATATATTTCTTCTTTAACATTTTCAATAATTCAATTTGAATATACGCGCCTCTTATCGAGTCCGCATATTAATCTCGAATCGAAACTTTGCGCATGCGCTTACGCGCACGCGTGACAGCAGCTAATTTCACACTGTTTTGCACAGCGTACAAACAAAGCCGGTGAAACTCTGTAAACATCGTTATTTATGTTGTGGTCCATTTTAAAACTCGCGCATGCGCAAAAATTGTTTCATAACACCCAATACAACCTCCTTTTGGATGATACCCATAGTTTATGGAGTTATACACTTATTTTCTGTAAAATAAAATCAATTTTCGAGAATAAAAAAAAATTAATTTTTTCCCTCCAAAACAGGTAAACAATAATCCATTTCTTCACTGTTTTGCGAAAAACAGGTGAACAATAATCCATTTCTTCACTGTTTTACGAAAAACAGGTGAACAATATCCATTTCTTCACTGTTTTGCAGAACAGTGAAGAAATGGATTATTGTTCACCTGTTTTGGAGGGAAAAAATGATTTTTTCACATTTCGAACAAGCACGCTCGAAACGACTAATTTTCTATCCTACTTTTAGGCATGAAATGAGGCCTATTTCATGCCTGAGTGGGAAAAAATATTTGGTTGAACGTTTTTAAAATGCTCCAATAAGATTGTCCGATTCACATGAATTAACATTCAATGAAATATCACAATTTCAAAACATTGAACCAGAATATATTCATATCGAGTGTCCATGCCAAGTTTTAGAATAAGAAAAGTTTTAGAGTAAGAAAAAATAAAGAGAAAATATATATATATATATATATATATATATATATATATATATATATATATATATATATATATATATATATATATATATATATATATATATATATATATATATATATATATATATATATATTTTTTTTTTTTCTCTTTATATATTTTAATAATATAAAACAATCTTTTTTAATTTAATAAAAAGTGTTTTGCACTGGTTGTTTTTTTATATATAATACTCAATTTATTTTTACATATGTACATTTTATTATATGTATAGGTACCCACTGTGTACCATGACATATCGGCCAACAAGAGTACTAAATTATGCAATATTTTTTTTTGCATATGAATCGATAGGGAATCACCTTGCATATCAGAATATATATATATATATATATATATATATATATATATATATATATATATATATATATGTAAAAACAAATTGAGTATTATATATAAAAAAAACATCCAGTGCAAAACACTTTTTACTAAATTAAAAAAGATTCTTTTATATTATTAAACATCATTTAAAGAAACATTTACAATTTTGCAGTCCATTGGTTGTATAAGTGAGGTCACATTTGGAGGTAAATACATGACCTGAAAGAAAAAACAATGCATATTTAATTTTATGATAAACACAAATATTTATATATGCTTTTCACATTGCATATACATATAATTATAAATCATTTGTAAACTTTGAAATTGAAATCAGTCGAAAGGGATATATAGAAAATTAGTATCAGTCAATATAATTGTTTCGAACCAGAAAAAAAATTATTTTCACATATTCATTACAAACACTTGCAAATTTTAGAAAAATAGTTTCAGTCAATATGCCTTTGTACGCTCAATCTGAAACTAAAAATTATTCAAGTATTTTAAATCAATACAGAAAAATTAATTCTTTCAAGTACTTAAACATTGAAATCATGATGTAGAATAAGGATATAATTGTTTCGAAACAGAAACAAAATAATTTTCACATATCGATTACAAAAACTTGAATAAATTTTAGAAAAATAGTTTCAATCAATATGCTTTTGTATGCTCAATCTCTCAATCTCAAACTAAAAATTATTCAAGTATTTTAAATCAATACAGATAAATTAATTCTTCCAAGTACTTAAACATTGAAATCATGATGTAGAATAAGGATATAATTGTTTCGAAACAGAAAAAAAATTATTTTCATATATCGATTACAAAAACTTGAACAAATTTAAGTTTGACACTGAGCGTACAAGGCGCATTGAGTGAAATTGTTTTTCTGATTTGTTGTATAAAGTTTGACATACGTAAGTAATTATCACTATACTTTTTATTCGCTTGTACCTGACATTCTTCACTGATAGTGTTTAATTCCTCAATACTCGGGTGTGATTTAATGTAAATTAAAGTAAAAAAATGAAATCAATTTATTCACTCTCTATTACATACAGTATTTTTAACAGCAATTTAAGTACATAATATGTATCCATTTTTTTTGTACTTGTTAAATATACGTACCTACTTTAGATTGAAATGTGGTTTGCCAGGATTCTTATATAAATCATTTAATTAGATCAGTTTAGCGTTGGTTCAGCTAACCTCTAAATATGCACAGTCATGATCGCAATGTAGCGAGTCACAACTATGCATCATTTCCACATAAAAGAGCGATAAATTTGATTTTTTTTTTAAATAACTTACGGTAATGCCAATTATTTAAAAAAAAAAACGTAAAATTATTTTAAGCGTGGGCCCCATGCTTTTTGCGAGTCGGCCCTGACAAACGCCATTTTTTTATCAGTGCCCATGTCTCCACTGTGATCAGTGCCCCGGTTATAACAGTGCTCCGCCTAACAGTGCCCCCACTTTTACTGTACTTCTCTACTTTACTGTCTTGCTAAGCATACATTTTTATTTATTCGAAACAGATTATTTTATCAAACATTATGAATTTTTAATTTATAACTAGCATATCTGGCCAAAAAAATATTATATTCTTTAGCCGGGTACTTAAGCAAAACTTATTTTTCTTTAAATCCTAAATAAAGTTATTATATCTTATATCTTAAAAAATAAAAGCACAAAATAATATCGTTGTAGGGAACCAATAATTGTACTTGCAATAATGATGACGCGGAAGAAAATAATGGAATTTTTAATGAAACTAAAGATGCCGAAATCCCTGAAGTAAGTAAAAATTATTTAAGTTAGAGGTTGGTGCACTCGGCGTGAAAAATATCTAGTTGAACGTTTTTAAAATGCTCCAATGAGATTGTCCGATTCACATAAATTAACATTCAATCAAATATCACAATTTCAAAACATTCAACCAGAATATATTCATATAGAGTGTTCGTGCCGAGTTTTAGAATAAGAAAAGAAAGGTTTTTCTAAAAATGTAATATTTTTTTACACACACACACACACACACACACTCACACACACACACACACACGCACGCACGCACGCACACACACACACACACACATATATATATTCTTAAATGAAAGGTGATTCCCTATCGATTCATATGCAAAAAAAAATATTGCATAATTTAGTACTATTGATGGCCGATACATCATTTATACAATTGACACGCATGGTTAAAGATTGCAGAACATTCAGGCGATGCCACAGTCTTATTAGGATATGATGAAACTTTCAATATTGACGAATCTGAGGAACACGTACCGATTGATGATCGGATCGAAGACACATTCGTAAGAAATTACTTTGATTTATTATTTATAATCTACATATTTTAAAAATAGTACAGGTCATTTTAAGGTATATATTTAATAATTATTGAACATTCGACAGAAAAAAAGAACTTAAAATATCGCGGGGAATTTTCGATTGTTTTGCTACATGCGAATTGAAATTTTTAAAGGTTATGTATGCAGTATGTATATAGAGGTGCATAAATCTTTCGTAATCCCACTTAATACATAAAGAAACATTCTAAGTTATTTTTTCCGTCGAGTGTACAAGATGAACAATGCTAAATTAATACAGATAAAAAAATTCAACCATTTTTTGGAGGAAAATTTAAATTGTATTTAGAAAATGTTAAAATGTAATGTTCTGTCGGATGAAATACATGATATCCACGCGCACCAAATAATTTTTATGATTTCAGCATATTTTTTAGTACAAAGAAAAAGGTTTTATAAAAACATGACCATTAGATAATAGTTTATGCGACAACAATTGTTTTAAAAATATAGGCATTGAATAATGGAACAATAAATTAATTTTAAAGTACCTAAGTGCTAATTAATTGACTGTGATCTTAATAATGCTTCAATCGAAATCATAAATTTCTGTACAAAATAAAATAAAATATTATTATTTTTCGTAGGAAGATTTTGATTTTCATTCTGCAGAAAATAGTATTGATAATGACATGGAACTTTATGTTGAAGAAGAAATGCAAGAAAATTTAGTTAATAAATGCGTGAAGAGTTTCTCAGCTTTAAACCAAATGTTGAAAGATGACGATTCTAATAAAATTATTGATGCATCTTTAGCTGTAAGCCAATGCGAGGTATTACTTGGTATTTTAAAATATTCACTGCATTATTCTTTGCCAAATTCTGCTACAGAAGATTTATGTAAAATGGTTAATAGTTTTTTTAACGGACCTATTATACCTGATACACGATATCGAATCAACAAAATATTTACTGACAACGGTGGAGTCGATAATCACGCTGTTTGTCCAAAATGTAATATTTATCTTCAAAAATTTGATCGTGGAGTTCGTTCTGTGCATTGTGGAACTTGTAATTCAGATATTCCTGTGAAGGGAAACAATGGGAATTTCTTCGTAGTATTAAACACTCAGAATGAAATACAACATTTAATAGAAAGTAATGGTAAATATTATGATTTTATTGTGAACAGAAGAGAAAGAACCCATGGACATCAGCGAGATATATACGACGGTTTACTCTATAAAAGATTCGTTCAATCTCTGCCACCAAATGAAAGAAATTCATATGCAACTTGTTCATTCAATAGTGATGGCTCGCCTGTTTTTAAGAGTTCTACATTTTCAATATGGCCAATTCAAGTTATTATAAACGAGCTTCCTGTTAATGTTCGGACCAATAAGCCAATAACCTGTGCTTTATGGTTTGGGAAAAACAAACCCAAAATGAATCTTTTCATGGAGACGTTTATTGATAGTACAAATAAGTTATCGAATGAAGGATTCAGTTGTACAATATGTAATGAAATAAGGCATATTAAATTGTACCCAATTTGCTGCTGCGTAGATTCGGTCGCACGCGCCCCTATGCAGGGCATTGTACAGTTCAATGGTTACTATGGCTGCAATTGGTGTTTGCACCCAGGAGTATTAGTTCTACAAAAAACAAAAAGAACAATAAAATATCCTTTGCTAGATTATGTTCCATTAAATAGAACCGAAGTGGAAACTTATACACATATGCAAGAAACGCTTCAGTCTTTGGGTCCTGTTTATGGTGTCAAAAGAGCTTCTGCTTTACTGAAATTAAATCGTTTCAATATAGTGA